>CAJNDT010004001.1:1148473-1475997 GCA_905221615.1 Symbiodinium sp. CCMP2592
GGTTTCCGCCGCAAGAAGTTCCAGGGTGTGGGGTGCAGGAGCGGCTAAAAACGTACAACGTGGTGCCCGAGCGTTGCGAAGTACGATTTGTTGCCGATGTCTTGGGCTCGAAGCGGGGCCCCCCAGTATTTCAAGTTGCCGGCATGATGAGGATCATCGCTACGCCATGAGCAAATATCAGCAGCTCCATTCGAAGCGCATAGAGAGAGTATTATGAGCATCAGGGAGGCTTCGTTTCTGCCCCTCTGGTCCTAGCCCCTGAAGGGAGTTGTCGCACCGCCTGCCGGTAATGTTCATGATGCTGGCCTTGGGGGGGGGGTTGGGGATCCCTGAGGTTAGCTGCGAAAACTGTCGCGTTGCAGTCAAAATGCCGGGTGCATTTCAGTGAATCATAAACCGTTCTTCCTTGTGAGAGGCTTCAGTCGTCTGTAGGAGGAGACCCCGATCTTGCGCGTGGGTTACGTGATGTTCAGATCTATGGGGGTTACAAGGGCTACCATCAGAAGGGTTCTTTTTGGGTTGCAAAGCGGGTCCTGCGATAAGGACTCTATGATTCTGTTCAGCAGTTCAGGGTTATAAGAGAGACTCCTGCGTGCCAAGAGGACGGTGGCCGCAGTGCGTTTAAAGCATTTTCTGGCGACGAGACCTGTGTTCTGATAATTAAGCTAGTACGAATGCTAAGTCTAATGTTGCTTCTAACACTACAGTAATACGAATACTGGTACTAATGATTCTACGACTAATACCAATACCAATGCCAATGCCTATGCCGTAGTACCAGTATCAACGCCAATACTAATGCTAATGCTTATGCGAATACGAAGACTAATTCTAATATTGATACTGATACGAGTACGAAACCTTCTACGAGACCTACAGCTGATGCTAATATTAATACTTATACTAGTACTGTTGCTAATGCTAATACCAAAACTAGTACTAATACTAGTCTGAGTATTACTACCAACATTCATCCGAACGGCTCCAACACGCGTAAGCACAAATTTGAACTTTGGAGTCCCCCCAGAAATGCTGAAAGAGTCATGGGGCTTAGTAAGTAGGTCTTACAGTAGAAGCCAGAAAGTTGGAACATTGCTTTAGGAGGATTAGTGCTAGGATCCCTTATACTTTACCTTAAGGGCATGAGGAGTCTGATGTTCCAACTTTCTGGCTTCTACTATAGTTGGGGGTTATAAGACCCCTAAGTTTGTTTATCTTTATTAAAACCCTACTTATTACCTTACTTACTAAGTCCCATGAGCCTTCAAGTGGGGATCAGCATTTTTTCAATCGGGTTCCCACGGTACACCCGGTGGAATTCCTAGGGTTTTAGGGTTTAAGTTGAAGGGCTTAGGGTAAGGGTTTAGGATTTACGGTTTCGGGATTAGGGAAAAGGGTCAGGGTTCAGGGTTTAGAGTTTAACTTCTCCCTCGCAGCCTTTGGGGCGCTACACCTACTGTCTAAGCCCCAAAACCCCAAATCCTAGACTGCAAACATAAGTTGTGTACAGAGCGAAGCTTCGGCCCGCAGATCACAGAAGAAGGGTCGAGCGCTGGCACGTTGGCTGTAAGAACTTAGGGTCGCAACCTTCTCCCGAACCCTAAATGGGAGTTTCCGAAAATTAGGGGTACCTTATTTTGGGGTCCTGATAATAAGGATCCTACTATTTAGGGCACTATATTTGGGTCCCCTATTTTCGGAAACCCCCAAATCCTAAACCCTAACCCCAGATCTCCCTCTCGCAGATCCGTGGCTCAAGCGGTAGATGGTTTTTACGCAGCGCGCCACGCAGCTTCACTATAAACCCAGAGCCTCCAAAAAACCCTTTAATTCAGGAATATGCCTTAAAATATATTAGGGATCCTATTATGATGTACGGTATATTCCTTAATTATATAAGGGTTTTTGGAAGTTCTGGGCCCAGTGCCGTAAAACGCTTAGACCACTGATTCGCCCCCTTATGTCGCGCGAAACCAAAACCCCTGAACCTGGCTGCAAGCGTTGCGAACTCTGCGACGCGGAATCCTGGCGTGACTCCGGCGGTGGGTTTTTAACATCCGTGAGGGGCCAGCCAGGCCCCTGTGCCACGCGTCTGTGGGTGCATAATGGTCTCACAGGGCTTACGGTCTAGGGCCTAAGACCCCAAGGCCTCCTGTTTAGGGTTTAGGGTTTAGGGTTGAAGGCACGTTACTGTGCATCGAGCATTGAAGGACCTGGCTGCCTCACTCGTCTTGTAGGTTTCACACCTGAGGAGTGGGCTTCTAGCAGGTTTGCGGCTTAGGCGTATAGTCTGCACAGTCTAGGGTCCTGAACCCAGAACGCTACAACCGAGAAAGCGGAGCCCACTTTTCCAGCCGGCGTCCGGCCCGCTCTCATCAGAGCCATGGAGGACTGTGGTGCTAATATAGCGGCTGAAATAATTACCTATACTACTTTGGGGGTGCCTTATGTTTTTACAGCACAATACAACCCCCAAAGCCCTAAACCTGAAACCCTAAACCCTTACTAGGCTTGGGGCACCGGCTGGGAAGCGCTGAGGGTGCTGTCAAAACCCTAAACCCTAAGCCTTTTCCTCATTATTTTGGAACCCTAAACCCTAAACCTGTTCCTCATTATTGAGGCCCCTTCTATGACCCGGAGCCTCCAAGCCCCGATAATTCCCAAAGGAAGAGGCGGTTTCAGGGTTTAGGGCTTAGGGTTTAGGGTTTAGGGTCTAGGTGAGGGTACTTAGGGGTAGAGCTCTTTTCTTCAGGGCCGACCTTGTGGGGTTTTCGGAACGTGGCCTCGTGTTTGTTTTTGCATTCGCGTGCAAGTTTCCAGGCAGCACTAGCAAGACTCCTAAGTTCTGAACGACCGAAACCAAGATGCAGCCACAGAATTTCTCAGCACCCTATACCCCAAACCCTCATCAGGACCTGCAGCATGTCGTGGCCCAAGAGCAGGCAGAGTTGCTGCGGTTAGTGCAGGACCCCGGCTACGCTGTGGGAACTACATGGGGGTTCTAAAAAATGAGGGGGTCCCGTTTTGCGGGTTGTTCCTGCGCCGTTGCAGGAGCCTACGCAGCACCCCACAGCAAAAACAGACATTGCCAAGCTGCCAGAGAGCTCGATAACAATCTCAAATGAATTATATAAGGAGAATTCCGCCATCTAATGTAGAGCTTCTGCTTAAAGTTAAAGTCGTTTAGCCAGTCTTCCTTACATTGCACAGGCCCTCAGTCTTCGATAACGAAGGGGGTATGAATCTCGCGGTCGCAAACCCTACTTTCAGGATCATGGGACTAAGTAAGTAGGCCATATTTGGGGTTGTAAGTCCCCAAGTGGGGTTATCCAATTATAACCTACTTATAACCTTGCTTACTAAGTCCCATGAGCCTTTAAGTAACCTCGAAGTTCTGAACCTTCAACCATGCTTGCCCTTCAGCTTTACCTTAAACTATGATCCAGCCTGAACTACAGAAGCTGCGAACGAAAACAACCCTGCTCCAAGCTGAGAAGCCCGCCCCCTGATGTAAGGGACCTGAATAATTCGATTGGATTGGGGGTATATTATGCTATAACTATATTAACGAACCACCAAAACCATGTTGGTCCACATTTATCAAAATTTTAAGGCCCCCACAGTACTCCCTCGAATACACTTACTGTTGGGAAATCCTAAACTCCAAACTATTGTTTCGCGTTTTAGGGTAGCCCGCTCCCTGTGGCACAAGAAGGTGTAGGAAGAATTTGTAACTTTTCCTTCCAGCCCCTGCCATCACTATAGTATAGCTTACCCCAAACACCTAAAGCCCAAACCCAAAACGGCCCAACACCCTAAACAACCCTCAACCCAAAACCCTGTTCTAGGTATCAAGGCCCCTACACTGGTCCTTCGGGGAGATTCGATGGGGAGCTGCCTCGGGAATGTCGAACCGCAAGTTGGAATTGCTGCTGCCTTTTTCTGAGCGGTTTAGGGGTTTAGGGTTGCGGGTTTGGGATGGCTTGGGGTTGGGGCTTACGACTTACTTACTAAGTCCCAAGATCCTTTAAGTAACGTCCAGACCCTAAGGCCTACAGCAAAGCCTGGACCCTCATTCCTAAACGCCGAACCCGAACTCCTAAAGTAAAGCCCAGAGCTTCCAAAACCCATTAATTAAGGAATATACCTTAAACTATATTAGGGATCCTAGTATGATTTAAGGTATATTCCTTAATTAGGGGGTTTCGGAGGCTCTGGTAGCCCTGTAGAGGGCCCTTAAAGGAACCCTGCTCCGCCCCTTTTTGAACCAGGACGCCTTCGAGCGCATTTTGGCCGCTTCGTGCCCGAGAGAGACAACATTGGCCGAGCCTGCCCTACCTGGGCAAGGCGCGATATAAAGTGGATCCTTTAAAGGGATCTACAAGGGGTTCCTTAGAGGGAATCTACAAAAGGTTCCTGAAAGGGGTCTATAATAATTAGGACAACCACCCGTCAAGTAATTTGAAGCCAGGATCCTACTAGCTAGACCCCCCAACTACCCTCTACTACATCCCAAATACCCCCGATTAAGGGCCAGAAGGGCTGGCTCTATTAGAGGGTCCTTTCGGGGCCCTGGTATTTAGGGTACTATACTACTTGGCATTCTTCTGGTTGGCTCTTAGGACTTTGACTTTTTGGGTTTCTATATGGACTATAAGAAGGGGGCCACAAGTGTAATTTAGGAGGGGTTCCGAAGTCAGACACATACACATACACACAGACGCATATCTATGTCTATTTCTTTATGTTTTTTGCAAATATTATATGCACATTCACATGTAGATACAGAAATACGTACAGATATAGGTATAGATACAGATGTAGATATAGATATTTAGGCAAGGTGCACAAGTACATAGATGCATGGAAATCAAGGTATATAGGTGTACGGATATGGAAATAGACAAGCATATAATACATACGGATAGCTTGGTCTCAGTTTGTCTGTCTGTCTGTCCCTCTATCTGTTTACCCATCTACGCGTGCACCGGTCTGTCTATCCAATTATACGCAAAGTTAGTGCATGAACTTGTAAGAGTGCAATGGAACACACAGCAAGATGTGCAACACGGTATGACGGCCATAACGGCAGTTTGTAGCATGTAAAATCGATTTAAGCAGTATGTGATTTGGCACGACACAGGGCAGTACAACATGATGCACTAGACATCCGCGCATTGCAGGCCCGTGAATCGGCTAAGCAGCAGACCGGAAAGTGGATCGGGACAGGAATATTCCACAGTCGTCGAATTGTCAACCCTGAGTCCTGGCTCAAGCCTGTAAACCCCAAGCCCTAACCAGGTCCGAGAGTGAGCACCCATCCAAACTCGAAGCACCCTAAGTCCTGAACCCCAACCCCATGCAAACAATTACATAACCCTAAACTGCAAACCTAACCTGGACGCAGTGTGCCGTTCGAGGATCGTCCAACATACGTCGAAGATGTCGGTTGAAGTTCCTGTTACAAGCTTGATGTCACGTGATGCAAGTACTACCGGGGCCGCCATAATGTTGGAGAATTTTCCTCATGCTATATCTTGTAATCCGAACCTTGAAGAATGGTGTAGTAGTAGCTATAGTATCATGACGTACAAAGGGAGACAAAGGAAGCCCTTCATTACAAGTGTTTGACAGGCTCATATGGCGAGCACCAGCTAGGCTGCATGATGAAGCCACGTCAGCCGACGCCCCCTGGATTGGGAAAGCAACCCAAAACCCAAACCCCTGAAACACGTGCGCCTTAAGATGTTGGATGAATCTTTCGCCAAAGGTCACGGCCAGTTTGGGGTTTCCTGAGTGCCGGATTTTGCAGGGTGATGCAGGTAGACTGCACGCATTGGTTCAGAACTTGTGGCTTTCGCCCATTGTCGCATGTTCTCGCGGGAAGTTGAGGTGTTCGGCTTTATTTATAGCTTCGCGTGTATAGGATATGGGGCTCCGAAATCATGCAGCCGCACTTCGCGGAGCTCAAAAGTCCATGAACCTTAAACGCCGAGGTATGGTCTTGCATTCCGCACTGCGGATTCGGAGGCTTGAGATTCAGGCGGACGGAAAAGGCGCTCAAAAACAAAGCCTAAACCAGAGCGACCTGGTCAGCCATCTGGGTCATGACAACCCGAAAGCCCCCTGAGCACCAACGCCTGAAATCATCAGCCCCAGAACCCTCAACGCCGAAAGCCGTAAAACCCTAAGCCCCTAAACCCCAGATTCCTTCAGCTGAGGCTAGTCGAAGAGTGCTTGGACCCGCTTCCGCCTCCTGCGCAAGTCCTCGAAGTCTCCTTCATGGCGGAGCCCATGACACTTGCCCGTCAAGGGCTTTTAAGGGTTTCGGGTTTAGGGGTTCAGGGTACAAGTAATTTGATAATTACTTTGCCATTTCTCAAGCGCCATGATGGCGACCATCGCTGCTGTTGCATCTTATCCTTGTGTTTTTATCTCCTCGGGGTTTGTCGCAGGTGTAGTCGGGAGTCTTTACGGGTTGGGTCACGGCATCTGGGTGAAAGATCCAGTTGCCTGTTGTACGAAAAACGACGCCGTCGGCTGTTTAGGTCATTCTTTCTTACAAGTATTATCCCTACTGCTGCTGCTGCTACTACTACTACCACTACCACTACCAGTGCCAGTACCACTACCACGACGACGACTACCACTACCACTACCACTACCACTACCACTACCGCTACCCCTACCGCTACCGCTACCGCTACCGCTACCGCTGCCACTGCCACTGCCACTACCACTACCACTACCACTACCACTACCACTACCACTACCACTACCACTACCACTACCACTACCGCTACCGCTACCGCTACCGCTACCGCTACCGCTGCCGCTGCCACTGCCACTGCCACTGCCACTACCACTACCACTACCACTACCACCACCACTACCACTACCACTACCACTACCACTACCACTACCACTACCACCACCACCACCACCACGACTATACTACTACTACTACTACTACTACTGCTACTACTACTACTACTACTACTATCGCGACTGCGACCACGACTTCTACTACTTTTGCTCCTACTCCTACTCCGACTGCTTCTTCCACTCCTACTCCATCTCCTTCTCCTACTCCTGCTACTGTTACGGCTACTGCTACCTCCTGCTGCTGCTGCTGGTCTACGATGGCGGCTGCAAGTGCGACTACGAGACTGCGACTTCGACTACGGCCACGACTACGGTGTTCGCTACAACAAGAACCTGAACAACAACAACAACAACTACTACTACTACTACGACTACTAGTGCTACCGCTACTACGACGATGATGACTACTATGCCAGGAGATCTAGCATTAGTAGTTACTTGCAGTATCATCGTTGGTGTTCGCCGCCGTGTCGGTATTGTGTATCCACACCATTGCCACTCTTCGTATCAGCAACAAGATTTGTGCTGATATTGCCATTGCTAGGTGCTTGGTCCCAGACCTTGAGCCATTAGACGCGGAAGAATAGCAATACTACCACGGTCGTTTGAGCCCCAAAACAACCCATCTGAAAGGGCACTCGTTCCGGAGCGGAGGCAAGCTGAACAGTCCGACGAAGTGGATCCAACAGGATCAAGGCCATGCCGTGCCTAATATAGGTGCCTCAACAATTACCTATGCTATTTTGGGGGTTCCTTATTATTATATATATATATATATATACATATATATCTATATCTATATATATATATATATCTATATTTATATCTATATCTATATCTTTATCTTTATCTATATCTATATCTATATCTATATCTATATCTATATCTATATCTATACTTATATCTATATCTATATCTATATCTATATCTCTATCTCTATCTATATCTATATCTATATCTCTATCTCTATCTCTATCTAGATCTATATCTATATCTATATCTATATCTATATATACATATATATATAGTATAACGGGCCCCAAAAGCCTATTCTAAATATTAAGGCTCCTACATTATATAAGACCTAAAGCCATTTCTCCTTTGCCCCGTGCGTGCCTCATAGGAGAGCCCCACTTGAAGGATCAGGGGACTCAGTAAGTATTTCATAAAATCGCCCCAAGCAGGTGTGCCCTAAAGTTTCACAGCTGTTGTCGATTCTACTACTGAAGCTGTGCCACCCATACGTCCAATCCTAAGCTGGGTTTGGAGGGTACGTTTCATCATCATTTTCTGAGCGCTTTTAGAGGTTCTGTGACTAATTTGTCAGATCTCTACTGGGACTTAGGCCCTTAAGCCTTAAGTACCCGAAGCCACCCGACCTTGAGCCTTGGACTTCAGCCCTTAAGTACCCCAAGGCATCCGAAGCCTCAACTCCTGGCCCAAACCTTCGCTCTAAGCTTCCCAGAGATTCCAGTATACCTTAATTAAGGCAAGGAATATTCCTTCAATCTTAGTAGAGATCCTCCTATAATTTAAGGTATATTCGCCTAGCCCTTAATTAAGGCATATTGGAGTCGTGTAGGGTTTGGATGGCGTAAGTCTGAACATCGTTAAGGCTTTACAGACCCTAAACACCCCGCTCTAAGCTTTAATCTCTAATCTCCAAAAAATCCTAAACCCTAAACCCTAGACGCAGGAAATGCTCTTTGCATCCACATGGGCGGTTGTGAAGTTCGGGTCCGTTTTTAGGATTCCCAATACTAATATTTAGGGTACCCAAAAAGGGGACCCGAATTTCGAATTTTGACAACTACCCACATAGACGACCATGAAGCTCCCTTCAACATCCGATGGGATCCCCTGAAACTGAAACCTCCTGAATCCTAACCCTACAGGGAACTCCAGAAAGTTGGAATATGGATTCATGGTAGGATCCCCTATAATTTACCTCAAAGGGGGTTAGGATAATCATATTCCAACTTTCTGGCTTCTACTGTAAACCCTGAACCCTAAGTCCGAAACCCGAACCCTAAACCTCAACCGAGGCTTTCGCTGAAGCAGTCGAAAAAGGAGCCCTTTAAAATAGAAGCCCTCAACCCTAAACCAGCCCTCTGAAGCCCTTGCTTTAAGAAATCGTATGCCTTCTGGTTTAAGAAATCCTAAACCCTAAACCCTAAACCTTAAACCCTAAACCTTAAACCCTAAACCCTAAACCTTAAACCTTAAACCCGAAACGCTAAACCTTAAACACCGAACCCTGAATCTGAAGCCTCTGATGTCTGGCAGAAACCGGCTCATGGAGAGCGTGACCTCGAAGTCGGGGCTCCGCGGCAGAACCCAGAGAGCCCAAGACCCCTTAACTCATGGGTTTAGGGTTTAGGGTGTAGGGCTTAGGGGTTAGGGGTTTAGGGTTTAGGGGTTTAGGGTTTAGGGTTTAGGGAAGGAAGGGATCTATAGGGTTAGGAATATACCTAGGGTTCCTCTGGGATCTATAGGGTTTAAGGGATCTAGGGGATTCTAAGATCCTTTAGTTAAGGAATTTAACTTAAACTATAAGGGGGTGGTCGTACTTTATTCCTGGATTAAGGGGTATTGGGCTCTCTGGGAACCCAGGGGGTCCAAGTAGTTTTTATCCGGCCGTTCTTCTGGTTGGCTCTTAGGACTTTAACTCTTTGGGCTTCTATATGGACTACAATAAAGGAGGCGAAAAGTTTAACCAAGTTTTATGGTTTTGGGGACCCAAAAAGCCCTGAAGTCCTGCAGTAGGGGCAGAACTGGAACTTTGTGCCATCACTACTTGGGGGATCACGGGGCTTAGCAACTTGGGTTATAAGCAAGGTAGCTAAACTTAGAACTACTTAAAACCCAATTAAGATAATTATAGCCTTTACGAAGTCGCATGGTCCTCCAAGCAGAAGGCTTTTAAGAGTTTAAGGAGGGTTTAGGGCTCAAATAAGGGCTTAGGGTTTAAGGTTCATGCTGCAAAAGCAGCCAGAGTTTCGATTTGGTTAAAGGGTGTTAGAATGGTTCTTGGGACAAGAGTTTACTGCCCTAAACCCTAAACCCTAAACCCCTAAACCCTAAACCCTAAACCCCTAAGCCCTAAACCCTAAACCCTAAACCCTGGGTTTTGTAAGGGACTTTCGGATCTCCTATCCGACTTTGTAAAAGGTTTGTATGTGGTGTACAGGCTCACAAGTAGGTCTCAAGCAAGGGGCTGTAACCCACAAGTTTCTCTTCATAGAAGCTTTCTCCTTGGGTTTTGGGCAACAGTCCTGACTTACAAGGGCTCTGGGGGTTTAGTTATGAGGGTTTTTGAGTGGCTTTTGCGCAGTTTAGCACTGGGGGCTTGAGGGTGCAACTCGGCTTCGTGGACCACTGTCAAGCAAGATCTTAACTTGCATTTAAACCCTAAACCCTAAACCGTGGCTTTAACCTGCATGCTTCGCCTGGAGAGTCCGAGTGTGAGCACCGAAGCCCCTCAAACGATGGCCCCTGAAGTCCTCGCCCAATCTGCATCCTAAGTTCCGTGGTTTGGGGCCTCAAGGCCAAAGCCTAAACACCAAAATCCGAAACCCTAAACCTTAAACCCTGAACCCTAAACCCGAAACCCCTACACCGCCTACGCCCTAAACCTAAGCATTTATCCAACCGGAAGTCGGACAAGCCCAAACGGTTTCTTACCAGAAGGCACACGATTTCTTAAAGCAAGGGCTTCAGAGGGCTGCTTTAGGGTTTTGGGCTGCGGAGACCTTCATAGATTGTGGTTAGGGCTTGTTTACGAGTTCTGAGAAGCTAAGGACCCTGGTGCTGAAACCCTAAGCCCTGTAAGAAAGGCGAGATATCGCTCTGGCATGTCTTGCCCATGCGAGAAGAACGGCCCTCTAAGATCCCAGAAGAAGCAAGAACGTAGCAGTAAAGTGCTGCAGCAATATGTTTCTTTACAGAATGCAGCTACTCAAGAGGGCTATGCGAAAAGAAGAGAGCTAAACGCCTTGGCATTTAGGGTTTAGGTGTTGAGGGATTTAGCCTTCGGGGTCAGGAGCGTCGGCTGCAGGCTGTATGGGTCAAGAGATGAAAAACAGTAAACCCCATAAAGTTGGAAACCGGATTCAGGCCAAATAGTGCTGGGATTCCCTATGAATTGCTCTTAAGGATCGAGGCTATTGGGTTTCCAACTTCTGGGCTTCTACTGTAGGGGTTTCGCATTTCAGGATGTGGGACCTCATACCCCCAAAGCCAAGATACGGTTTTTATCGTTTGAGGTTAAAGTAAAAGCCAGAAAGTTGGAATATGATTATCCTAAACCCTTTATAGTAAATTATAGGGTATCCTACCCTGAGACCATATTCCAACTTTCTGGAGTTCCCTTTAAGGGTTTGGGAGATCAGGGTTCAGGTTGTCCGGGCAAGCTTTATTTGGCTGTAAACTCAACTTTTCAACTTTCGGAGTTCTTAGAAGGTAGTCGATCCTGAAAGTTTCAACTTATATTTCCTTGGGTTTTGGGCCAGTGAGAAGCATGGATTTAAGGTCTAGTAGTAGACTATGTAGCCTTGAACCCTTTTTGGGATATAGTTCCCTAGGTTAACCTTTAATTCCGTTAGGATATAAGTCAGAGGGGGGTTTTCGAGGGTATGTGCAAGTATCGAAGCCACGTGTAGGGATAGACGCGGACGTGTTTTAGCAACAATCAATATGGGGGGTAACAATCAATATGGGAGTTGTCCGAAAATTGGGGGTTACCGTATTTTGGGGTCCTTAAATCAGGATCCTACTATTTCGGGTACCACATGAGGATCCCCTAATTTTGGAAACTCCCATAGCCTAAAACTGTGCAGCTGAACCCAAGGCGAAGCCGCATATGGGTGGTTGTCAAACTTAGGGTCCTCTTTTTGGGTACCCTAAATATTAGGTGCCGTATTGTAATAGGGACCCCAAGAGGGAGCATGATTTTGACAACCACCCATGTGGATACGGCACCTAATATTTAGGGCACCCAAAAGGGGACCATCATTTTGACAACTACCCAATATGCACCCATCTGTCGCTCGAACCCGTAAGTCTCAAGCCTTATAGTCGCAGCTTGAGTAGGGAAATTCCTCGTCTTATAACCCCAACACAATCTTAGTAGCTGAGTGGATACCATTTACACTTTTGGGTTGGGGTAATATTATCCACTATAAAACAGAAAGTGTACACCTTTTGGGGCTCGCAATAGGATGCACAATATAAATATTCATAGTAAAGCCCCAAGGTTTCTTAGTCAGGTTCCTATATTACAGCAGAAGTTGCAGAGTCATCAGTCGGAGGCTCTTTCCGCCAAAGGTCCGGAAAAGGCAACCAAATGCTTCAATATTAGGGACCCAAAACGCACATAAGTATAAGAGTTTTATGGAGATATCCCTACCTTATGGGGCCTCATAAAAAGGGGATGGATATGCCCTATCACTATCTTCATTTTTGCGTATGTGTTTTTTGGGGCCCTACAATATGGGAACCTGACCAAGAAACCTCGGGTCTTTCTTAGGGCTCTTGATCTGGATCCTCTTTTTCAAAGGGGAAAAGGAGGGACCCTTATTGGGGACCTCTACCCCACAATGGGCTATATAATGGCTATATTAAGGGTATATACCTAGGGGTCCTTATTAAGGGTCCCTCCTTTTACACTTGGATTTTTTGTTGGGGGCTTGGGATTCTTGCTCAGGTTCCTGCATTACCCGAAACCTAAGACTAGCTTACCAAGCTGCTGGGGGAATAAATGGGAGTTTCCGAAAGTCGGGGACCCTAATAAAGTACCCTAAATAGTAGGATCCTCTCAAAATATGGTAACCCTCCAATTTTCGGAAACTCTGAACCCTTATAGAGCCATTTAAAGGAGCCCTTATAGACCCTAATAGTATCCCTTGAACGGTGAAACTCCCAAATGCTTCTAGGCAACCTTGAGAGCCCGCATCCCAAGGCTTGGCATTGGCAACGGAAAGTACCTTGGATGGCTAGGGGTTTAGGGTTTAGGGTTTAGGGGTTAGGGCTTAGGGTTTAGGGGTTTAGGGTTTAGGGTTTTAGGGTTTTAGGGTTTAGGGGGCTTTTTGTCGATCCCAACTGCCCAGGAGCCGCATTCGAGAGGCACAGTACTTGGCAAGAACTCGAGCAGTTGTTGTACTAGTGGCCGTCGCAAGTAGTCACAGTGTGCTAAACTCTGAAGCCTAAACCCCTAAATCATGCTGACGACATAGCATGAAGCCATGCCTGCGTTGAACGAGTGTGCGAGTCGAAACCAAGCTGACTTCTGACCGTATGCCTCGCCGGGATTGTCCGAGGGTGAGCGCCAACCCTTGAATCTTTAAGCCCTAAACCCGAAACCCCAAAGCAGTCGTGCCGGTCGTGGTGCCGGGGCTTGTTGGTGGTGGTCTAAGTAGCAGGAACAGGACAAGACAAAGGAGCATTTCTAGTTGTACCAGTATGAGTTAGGTTAGTGTTTCGGATATAGGGCTTGAGGTTTAGAGTTTAGAGTCTAGGGTTTCGGAGTAGGGGCTTGGATGTATGGTCAACAGCAGCTACATCCGCAGCACCACGAATCCCTGAACAAGGCCGCAAAGCCCTTTGAAACTTGCAACGCGTCTTATGTGTTGGGGTTTAGGGTTTAGGGTTTGCGGGATAGTATCTTGCGACAAGGCTTCAGCCGATTGCATCGTCTCATGTCGATGAGCCGTGAAAACCAGCCTGTCTATTTAACACCTACCCCGTCTTAGGCGGCAAGCCACCCAAATGCTATTCCTTTGAAGGTCTAGGCCTAAACCCCTGCGCAGAAGGCACTTTGTTTCTTCTACTTGCCCAAACCCTAGCATCGCAAGCCCTAAACCCGAAACCCTAAACCATTACACCCTAAACCGCCCTAAACCCCTACACCCTAAACAGCTAAACCCTAAACCCTAAGTTGAGGGTATCCAACGTCCAAAGGAAAGTCGGCAAGTTGAGCTCCACGGAGAAGATCATCAAAGATGAACCGAACGTGGAGTATACAGGCTTCGAGTTCAGGGCTTACAGCTGAGGGTTTAGGTTTTTGGGGTTTAAGGTTCAGGCTCAGGGGTATAGCAGGTCAGGATATCGAACAGCTAACCCGGCAAGATTTTAGGAGGCCTGGCTGCAAAACGATATCCAACCACGGGCACCTGATTCAAAATCTTGCGGAAAATGGTTGCTGTTCCGAGAATTTCTCGCCCCCCGTCCCCCGGCCCCCCACCCCCCCCGTGCACGACAGAAGCAAAGGCTATGTTTACGACAGGTTTGCCTTGAACCCTAAGCGCTAAACCCTAAACCCGTAAGGCTTGTGACATGGGAGTTCCGAGAATTAGGGGGTACCTTATGTTGGGGTCCTTATAATAAGGATCCTACTATTTAAAAATTTAGGGTACTATAGTAGGGCCCCCTATTTTCGGAAACTCCCATATGGATGCCGGTATGGGGGCTGTTCAAGAGACCGGGTTGTTTCTTTGATCAGGGGTCTGCATTGACTGAGACGAAGGGTCTGCCAGCTCGGAGGACTCCATGTGGTTAACCCTTACATAAGCCCTTACTTGGCGTTCTTCTGGTTGGCTCTTAGGACGTTAGCTTGTCGGGTCTCTATATGAACTATAATAGGGAGGCTAAGGGTTCAAGTGTTCAGAGGGGTCCAGAAGTCAGCCAAGCTTATGAAGCTCTTGTGAAGCTTTCGTCCAGCACCATAAATCATCCTTTTTCCTTGAATTTGTGGGTACAGAGTGCTTACTTATCTCTCTGCATATACACGTACATAGACAAATGAACCCGAAACACCAAAGTCCAAGACAACAACGACGAGTGCGAGCGCCGAAACCCCAACAGCCTAAACCCCAATTCGGCAGCGAGAAGGAGAAGCGCAATTCAAAACGAAGGCCCTTACTACGCTAAACCGGCAACAAATGATCTTCGAGGTGGCAATCTGGCGAGCTTCGTAATTTCCCTTTGTGGTTCCTCACGAGGCACCTATTCATAAATACCTTTCAGAGCTACAACCCAGTCTTACCTAGCCATTGATATTGGAGGAGCTAAGGAGCCAGGGATGGTGATAGTCCCTCCTAAATAAGGAGCTAAAGAGCCAAGGGAACCCCAGAACCACTGGTTAGTTACGCCCCGACAAATTGGAGCGACGGGAGCCGCTCCCTCCGGAAGGTGCACGAGGTCGCCTCTTCAAGCTCTTTGGCTTCTCCAGCTCAGGGTTCAGGGTTTAGGGTTTAGGGTTTAGGATTTGGGTTTAGGGTTTAGGGTTTAGGATTTGGGTTTAGGGTTTAGGGTTTAGGATTTGGGTTTAGGGTTTAGGGTTTAGGGTTTAGGATTTGGGTTTAGGGTTTAGGGTTTAGGGTTTAGGGTTTGGGGTTTGGGGTTGAAAAGGGTTTAGGATTTGGGGTTTTTCAATTGTCATCAAGACTCTGTGCCCGGTGCCAGCGCGAGACCCTTGCAACCCCTAAAGCCCAAACCCTGAGCCCAAAGCCGTTACACCCTGAACCCATGGACCTAGAGCGTCAAATCCTAAAGCACCCAGAGGAACTAGGCTTAGATGCTGCTTCCTAGCAAGGTGGTCGGTCCGAAGCGTAGCAGTTTTACAGAAAAAGGTTGCTTTTGCAAGAAAATTAGAAATTTAGAAATCCTTTTAATCATGATTTGGGCCCCAAAACCTGGGAGAGTTGGTCTTAAGTCTGTTGGTTTGGGATTAGAGAGCCAGAAACCCGAATGGTATGTCCTGAACCCTGAAACCTGCGCCCTGGGAAAAGCAACTGAGGCTTCTTCCCTACGTGGACTACCTTGCAGCAGCTTTGGTGCCTCGGTCTCTCCCATGCTCATGGATAACACCCTGCAGTATCCAGCAGGGTTCAAAGTTATACAGCCTAAACATGGCTTTTGAAGAGGCGTTCCAGGGAGTCACAAGGATTTGTAGGGATTTGTTTGAGTGCGTCCCTGCTCATAGAGATTTTGGAGCACGGCGTCGTGTTTCCGGTTTAGGTTCAGGGTTGAGGACACGGGTGTAGGGGTTTATGTTTTAGCATTGTAGGGTTCAGGGACATGTTCAGTCAGTGATTTGGAGTTGGATTTGGGGTCGAAAGGTTTTGTGGCGGGGCTTGACGATGGTAGGTTAAGCCAGGGTCCTGGGGTGGATTCTTGAGGGTCAAAAGTGTAGGGAGCCAACAGCCCACAGGTCATCCTGAAATCTGAAGCCTGAACCCTCAAACCCCGCAAAAGAGGGAGGGAGACTCTGAAAACCCTACATCCCAAAAAGGTCATGCTCAACTCCGCCGTGATGATGGTTGAGCTGGAGTTAGAAGGCCTGTGCAACGCAGTTTTGCAACCTAAACAAACACGGCTTGGGGTTTAGGGTTTACACTTTTCGTGGCATGCGGCATGCGGCACAACATTTCCACAATGCATTGGTGTCGTGATGTAACATGCAGTCTGTAGCAACATATGACGCAACCGCACTTCGTGGTGCCACGCTAGTGGGGGTTGTGATCTATCACGACCATCGCAAGATAAAGCGTGTCCCAACCCCTCAGAAAACCATATGCTAATGTAGAAGCCTCAATACTATTCCTCAGGGTTTCTCGCTTGAGCAGTATCATGCTATCGTACTACGAAACCTTATTCTGCTTATTTTTTTTGCTCCTAGATTACGCTTCCGGAATTGACTGAAGCCAGCGACTCCGTGTTTGGCTTATTCAGGTTCCAGTATAAGATCGACAAGGTTTCATGGCTTTGTGCAAGGGGCTCTTGAAGAATCGTCCTTAAATCATATCCAGGGTCTGTCGTATTCTCTGACTTTCAGACAACTTCGGACTCTAACAAAGAAGTCTGAACCTGTCTTCCAAACACTCAGCCTTACTTATGATCCCTACTGTTTAAAAAAACGCCTCTAAAACCTGGCGGCTCTTCCATACCTTGTAGGGAGCTTCCTCGATCCGCGAACAACCTCGTTTCTGGCCAGCTGTGGTATTCATGAAACTGAAGCTTAAATGGTTACCAATATTATTCCTTCCTTCCTTTTTCACCGTTCCTGATTCTCCTTTTAGAAGTCCCGCAAAAGGCAGGTTGTTTGGGGTTCAGGTACGCTCTATGCTTACTTGGCGTTCTTCTGGTTGGCCCTTAGGACTTTAACACTTTAACTTTTTGCGTTTCTATAGTAAACCCCAAAAAGTTGGAAACCGGAATAAGGACAAACAGTGCTGGGATTCCCTATACATGACTCTTAAGGATTGAGGCTATTGGGTTTCCAACTTTTAGGCTTCTACTCTATATGGACCATAATAAGGGGGCTGAAAGTTTAACGTTTAGGAAGGGTTCAGAAGTCAGCCAAGCTTGATCAAGAGATCTGGAATCTCCGGAAGCTAGGGTTCAGGGCTTAGGGCTTAGGGCTTAGGGTTGAGGGTTTAGGGTTTAGGGTTTAGGGCTTCGGGTTTAGGGTTTAGGGTTTAGGGTTTAGGGCTCGCTTCTGGAAGCCGTGAAGGACGTGCCTTGGGGTCGCAGCTCGGATTGGGCGAGAGCATGAGCTATGAGGAGCTTCTCTTGCATCTGTTCTTTCCGGGGTGCTACGGTTGAGTTGATGATAAAAATACGGCATTACCAATAATAAGGAATATGCCCTAATTCCCATAGTTTAGGGTCCTGAAGGTAATGTAGGATTCATAATTTTAACCGTATAGGACTCCTATTGGTTCAGGGTTAGTTAAGGGCTAAGGTTTGCGGGTCTTGGATGACGTGGCTTCATGTTGGAGCGTAGGTTGAATATGATGAGTGCCGTAAGTCTCTACTTGGAGGGTCGGGGGACTTAGTAAGTAGGTAGTCAAAAGTACCCTAAAAGGGACCCTAATTGGGGCTATGGTCTAAGAAAAGTCCAGCAACCCAGGCTTCGGGGCTCCCTCACTGGTCCCTGCTTGGATTCCAGGGCTTAGGGTTTAGGGTTTAGGGTTTAGGGGTTTAGGGGTTTAGGGGTTTAGGGTTTAGGGTTTAGGGGTTTAGGGTTTAGGGTTTAGGGGTTTAGGGTTTAGGGTAACACTGGATTCGAAGCTAAACTCTACATAAACCCTGAGCGCTCAATCTCAAGCCGCACAAACCCTCGACCTTAGGAGGAAGCCCTCACCGGCACATAGGGTTTGTAGGGTTTCTTTGGTAAAAGGGCCTTGGGTTGGGTTGAGGACGTGGGTTTGAGAGGGTTTATGGATAAGCTTGTGGAGAAGCCCTGTAGCCGCAGGGTTTTGATATGTTGCAACGTGCTGAATCTGTGTGGAAAATATGCTTTCTTATGCATTGGGACATGTTTGGGGTTGGAGGGAGTTTCAGGTCATGCAACAGGCCTCGACATGGACCCCCAATGGGGGGAGTAGTCCCTTACTAGACGGACCTGTGAAGAGCAAAGTCCCAACGAGACTTCTCCCGCAACCCTAACCCCAAACCCCCTAAACTGTAAACCCAAATCCCCTAAACCTCAAACCCTCAACCTGAAACCCTAAACCCTAAACTCAAACCCCCAAACCTTAACCACAAACAGCGAGCCAGGAAATCGCGCCGAACTTTACAACCATCCACCGGATTTTTGTTTTCGCCTTTTTGGGCAACTTAGCTTCCCTTGGATTCTGCGCTTCGGGTTAACCTGAACCCCCCGACTCTATGGAACCCAGGATTGAGGGTTGAGGGTTTACGGTTTAGGGTTGAGGGTTGAGGGCCCAGGGTTGAGGGTTGATCAAAGGGGAAAAGGAGGGACCCTTCAAGGGGACCCCTACCTTATAATGGGCTTTGTAATGGGTATATAATAGCTATATTAAGGGTATATACCTAGGGGTCCTTATTAAGGGTCCCTCCTTCTGCCCTTGGAGTTGATGGTTTAGGGTTGAGATGGGTTGAGCGTTTAGGGCGGAAGGCCGCGATGCAAGGATCTGGCTAGCCCCAAGCCCAGTGGCAGAAAGGGTCTTAGGGTTTATATCCTTGAACAATATCCCTAACCCGTTTTAGGGTCTACATCCTTTACAAAAAGATCCTTAACCCTTATATAACCCTAAAAGGTTCTTATGGACATAGATCCTCAGGGCGGTCGCGGTTCTAGCGTTCATGGAAGTCCTTACCTGTGGATTCCAACACATCCCGTGCAGCACTTTTAGATTCCTCATGACTCATAGAGCCCTTTAAGGTTCTTAAGGCTTCGGGTGGAGAGGCTCAGAGAGGTTTAGCTACACGAAGTTTAGACAGCAGTGGTTTGAAAGCTCAGGGAATGTTACTAAAAGGTCGTTCGGCGTCATAAACGTTTCAGAGGTTTGCGAACGGTTTTAGTAAAGAGTATGATATACGTCCGAATCGGGTTACTGTACTGAGAACCTTAGGACCTTGCTTTCAACCTACTTTCTAAGCCCCCTTATCCTCCAAGCATGGTTTTGATTCTATGCCTGAAAGTCCGCGTGCCAGCTTATGTGTGCAGCGTATTGAAACTGCTTCTCCACAATGGCCTCGAGATTTGTGTTTGTGGTTCCCCAAATCCCAAACCTAGAGCCTGAAACCCAAAACCTCTGAGGAAAGGTAGGGGGATCGTGTTCTCAAGGTTGTGTGAAGTGTGTTTTCGGTCGGGGTCCATTTCTTGAGCAGGTCATTTCTTGAGCCTCTCCCGGGGTAAGCCCCGAATCCTGATTTGAGGGCGGGGTTACGGTGCTTAGTCACACCCCGTTCTAGCCCAAGCCGCGAGAATGAACTCCTCCTGCAAGAAATCCTGCAAACCCTACAGTAAGCCCAAAAGCCATAAAGAAACCCTAAACCCTAAACCAGGCCCAAAGCCTCTAAACCCTCAACCCTTAACCGAGGTGAACTCCTTCTGCGTCTTGCGGTGATCCGCTGCAACTTCTTCATGGATGTAGCGCCACCCGGCTGGATATCCCAATCTTGTTGGCTCAATTAAAGAGGGGATTGTGGGATAAACTTATGGTTTTGTTCTGGGTCCCCATTAGTTCTTGTTTTCGTTTCGGTGTACATGGTGTTGCGAAGAAGGTTGCCAGTCAGCTTCAAGGTGTATAGAAAGGGATTTTTGTAGGATGTCGACACTTACTGCCAAAAAGGAATTGTATACAGGGCTTCAGACTTCAGGCCTGCGATTTCAGGATACTTTCCGCCCTTAACAGCACCTTTAAGCCCTATGGACTTGCAAATGGAAGTTTTCCGAAAATAGGGGACCCTAAAAGAGTACCCTAAATATAGTAGGATCCTTATTATAAGGACCCCAAAGTAAGGTACCCTAATTTTCGGAAACTTCCAAATGAAGCTTCAGTTTCGGACGTGGGTTGGGCTCTGGGATGCTGGGCTGGTGGCGATGGGGTTAGGGTTTCGGGGTTTAGGGTTCAGGATTTAGGGGTTTAATTAGGCGTTCAGGGTGTAGTGTTTAGGATTTAGGGGTTTAGGGTTTAATTAGGGGTTTAGGGTTTAGGGCTTAGGGTTTAGGATTCAGGTGCAGGCATTCATGTTGCAGGGTTTATGGCTACAGATTTAGACCGGAACCGCAAACACTGAGCCCCAAATCCTGAGCTGTGAACCCCCGAACCCGAACGCTTCGTCTTGGGTGTGGTCAACGGCTTTGCGGCTTTCGGATATCTGAAGAGAGCCTCAGCGCTTAACCCAAAAAGCCTGAACGCCCTGGATTCTAGGAACCCTTGTCATGGGTACTGAAACTCCCCTTCGGAGGTATGATAGGGATCCCCATAATATTGGGGCCGTTAAAGTAGTTTACCTTACGCCGACAGTACAACAAGCACTGAAATGAGGTTGTTCCGGTCTTATGGTCTGGTTTTGGCATCCCTCTTATGAGCTACAATGCTTGGATAGGCAGCTGAGGGTGTACCATGATTGAGACAAAACCCAGTATTAAGTATTGTTCGGGAACCCGTCAAAGAGGACCCTTTCTTAACCTTACTTCGGAGACTGGCTCTCTTAGCGCAGATCTTTTTGAGAGGGTCTACATCCCCAACGGTCCCCCTTATCCTAGCTCCGAACAAGTTCGACATCACCTTAGGCCCTACTGCCTTAACCCTAAAACCCTAAACCCCCTAAGCCCTAAACCCCTAGCCCCTGAACCCTAGACCCGAAACCCTGGGAATCCTCCGTTCAAAACCCACTCCGTGAGGAACTGGTTCGACATCGTCTTAGTCATCCTCGGTCTTCTTGAGATCACGTGCGGGGCTCGTTCTTCCCATGCTGCAGGAGTTGGCTTCGAGGGGTTTCAAGGTTTAGGGTTTCGGGGTTTCAGGGTTTAGGGTACTAATAAAACCCTAAACCCTAAACCCTAAACACCCTAAACACCCTAAACCCTAAACAGGGTTTAGGCTCTGAAGCTCGTTCTTCCGATGCTGCAGGGGTTGGAACTTGAGATCTCGGTTTCGTGAGGCTCACATCGAAGGTTTAAGGGAAATACGGTTGATGATATAAATCCTGCATGACCCATAATAAGGAATATGTCACAATTCCCATAGTTTAGGGTCCTTAAGGTAATGCAGGATTTTTACCATCAGCCGTAGCATCCCCTTATGTTCCTTAAACATGCACTACACAAAAGCCCAACTTCTACTTGTTAAGGCCATGATTAGTATGTGAGGGTTGCACGGCTCCAATCCTCTCAAACCCGAGTGAGACCTCTCTTAACTTTTGTAAGCCCTATGAAAGCCTTTTAACCTTGCGGCACCTTTTGCAAGTTTTACACTAGAAGCCAGAAACTTGGAATATCATCATCGTATATAACCCTTCTATGGTAAATTATAGGGTATCCTACCAACTTTCTGGAGTTCCCTATATGGCTAGCGGCTCAGGGTCTGAGGGCTCAATGAGGGCCTTACGAAGGGTTCTATAAGGGCTTCGTGCCGTCATCCATGCATGTTCCTAGTGCCGGCAGCACGACCATAGTAGCTGGGTGCCCTTTTCCACACAAGCCATGCTGTGAACTCCACTGGAGTACAGGGCTCCAGGCTCTGGGCGTATGCTTCTGGAACGATTGAAGCTGCTTGCACATGGCCTTCTTCATGCTTTCTCTCTGGACTTCCTTCTGTCTTCTTTTGTGTGGATGAAGCCTCGAGAGCTGTCAATTTTTCCAGAAGGTGCCTGAACAACGCCGTCCCGAGAGGAGAAGTAGAAGCCGATGGGGTTTGTTGCTTGTAGGTCTGCGACTAAAGGTGTTTCTGTTGCATGTGCAAGGTGCTCTGGTGAACCTGGTTCACTTGAAGATAGAGTCTTAAAGAATGTCGTTGTGTTGACCGTTACTGTCGTTTCATATGTAACACCTTCCACCTGGGCGCCCCACGCCGTCATCACCCGCTTGGTGTCGCTAGCCGAATCCATCGCATCTTGGACTAAGGGTCATGCAGGGGGATGTGAACAACATCTTGATGATGAGGCTGATGCGTACTGTGCCTCCTGTCCGCCAAGAGTTCTTTGCGAACCTGAGCAGTACCGTCTCACCATCAGATCGCAGGGGAGGAGTTGGGCTGACCACCACCGTGAGATTTGCCACGAACTCCCAAGCCCGCACCCTCATGTTCCGGGTTTAGGGTCCAGGGTTGAGAGTGTTCGGGTTGAGGTCAGTTACCTTGATCGTCGCGATCGTCGCGACAACGCCTTATGGGAGAAACATCAGAATGTAGCATCGGATGTTCGCAAGCCTTTCACACCCCACAGCAGCCCCAATCCTAAACCGTAAAACCTACACTAGGCCCTACACCCTCACCCCCAAATCCCTACAAGCCCCGGGGCTCAAGGAATCAAGCATGCTGAATTCTGTACTTTACCGGAAAGAAGGAAACGTATTCTGATTGTGTGTATGTATGTATGTATGTATTTATGTATGTATGTGTGTCTTTATGTATATCTATAGAAATGTAAACACAGTGGCAACTGAAATCAAGTTCTGTGACAAATGCAGCCTTCACCCCTCCACCCTGATCCCGTGAACTCCAAACCCTAATCCTTTACAGAGCCATGGCAGCACTCTTACAGAACAGATCGGGGAACCCTTAAAGAAAAGGCTCTAAGCCCTTAACATGCAAACTGCTGCATGGATCCCGTATAGGTCCCATGAAAAGAACCCGTGGAAGAGCCCGAACCCTAAACCCTAAATGCAGATGCCGCGCTCCCTGCAGGGACCACCTGTCCCCTCTCGACGGACTTGCCTGAGAACGAAGTTGGGCAGAGCGACCTCGATTTGCTTGCTCCGGAATTCAAGCTGTAGCTGCAGCAGGTGCTGAAGCAGCACGGGACCGTCGAAGAAGCCAGAGACTTCAATATGCCTTAATTAAGGAATATACCTTACATTACAGTGGATCCCTAACATCATTTAAGGACTATTCCTCAATTAAGGGATGTTGGAGTCTCTGGGAAGCCAGAAAGGCCTTGCAGGGCTCTGCCGTTTCCCGACCTGCAGCTTGCGGTGCGCTGAAGCAGCACGGCAAGGCGGCATGTGACCAAGCTTAGCGTTGCTTAGTAGGGAATGGAGGAATGGGGTGCAATTATAACTACTATTACTACCATTCTTCCATTCCCCACTAACCATAGTAGTTATAATTGCACCCCATTCCTCCATTCCCTACTAAACGACAGAGCTTGGTGCAGTGGTGTTTGAGACGCGTGACAGGCTCCCTGAGAAGCCCGTGTGCAGGCCAGCTCCCTCCTATCCGGCGCGGCTAAACCCCGCACAGACCCTAAACCCCGAAAGCCCTAAACCCCCATTGCCCTAAACCCTGAACCCCCCCCGAAACTCGCTTAAACTTGGCCCTACCGTGGTTGAAACATATCCTGCATTACCTTACTGGCCCTAGACTATGGGAGTTATGGTATATTCTGTATTATGGGTAATGCAGGATTTATATCATCAACCGCATGAAACCCCGTAAACCCTAAACCCCCCTTAAGCTCTAATCCCTAAACCCTAAACTTCCCTAAGACCCCCCAAAAAACCCTTGCAGCCCAGGAAAGCGTTTCGCGCCGTCCGAATGGTTCGAGCCTTTCGTTTCTTCCGGGGGCTGCAGCCACTCGGGCGGACGGATTTTGTTTCAGAGTTTAGGGTTTAGGGTTTGGTTTAGGAGTAGCACAAAGGGTTTAGGGTTTATTTAGGGTTTAGGGATTCGGGGGTTGGTGTTTCGGGGTTTCGGGTGTGATAGTCTAGTCACGGAGTGTCGCAACGGTTATATACAGGCTTTATGTTCACGATCGTTCTTGCATTTTACGGTTGCTTTGGAGATGCTTGTTGGGAACCCGTGTTTTCTTTTTTGCTGTCGTTGCCTTTATGTTTTTTTGTTCTCGTTGCGCGGACCCAGGAAGCCGGTGAGTGAGTGAACCCCGGTGCCCGCACCGACAGCAAAAAAAAAACGCGCCCCCGCACCGACAGCAAAAAAACAAACGCGCCCCCGCAACGACAGCAAAAAAAGAAACGCGCCCCCGCACCGACAGCAAAAAAAAAAATGCGCCCCCGCACCGACAGCAAAAACAAAAACGCGCCCCCGCAACGACAGCAAAAAAAACGCGCCCCCGCAACGACAGCAAAAAAAAAAACGCGCCCCGGCAACGACAGCAACAAAAAAAACGCGCCCCCGGGGACGACCGCCCCCGCAAACAACAGTATGGGGAACGACACAATATCTGGGCGTTTAAGTTGCTCATTTAAGGTTTCGATCAAGTGGTAGTAGTAGTAGTAGTAGTAGTAGTAGTAGAAGTAGTAGAAGTAGTAGTAGTAGTAGTAGTAGTAGTAGTAGTAGTAGTAGTAGTAGTAGTAGTAGTAGTAGTAGTAGTAGTAGTAGTAGTAGTAGTAGTAGTAGTTGTTAGTAGTAGTAGTAGTAGTAGTAGTAGTAGTAGTAGTAGTAGTAGTAGTAGTAGTAGTAGTAGTAGTAGTAGTAGTAGTAGTAGTAGTAGTAGTAGTAGTACTAGTAGTACTAGTAGTACTAGTAGTACTAGTAGTACCAGTAGTACTAGTAGTACTAGTAGTACTAGTAGTACTAGTAGTACTAGTAGTATGTTGACTTTCACTGCCAGTGGGGTTCACGGGAGCGGCCATGGCTATATGCAATCTACGTCTTCTTAGAATCCTTACAAGCTGTCGGGGCAAACCCTCAAACGGGAAGCCCACACGAACAACAATTCAACCAACGGATTATGTCCAAAGAGGGCACGATCACCCCTAGCCCCACACAAAGGAGGAACTCTATGAGGGACCGAAGCTTCTCTCCGAAACGCAAGACCGCCTAACAACAGGCACAAAGCCTTCACTTCAGCAGCCTTTTCTCGCATTGTCTTGAGCCACGGTTCAGTGGCACTTGCTTCTGCCGATCATGGCAAACATGCTTCTCTTGAGTGGCTTCTGTGCATACACTCATGTTGCGAAGCCGACACTCATATGCTTTACAGCACCAGCACACACGGAGTCTAAGCCAGCACTGTAACACCAACACTCCTCCTTGGGCAGTCGTAGTGCTTGCGATCAGCCCACGTAATGGAAAAGTTGCTGGCGCCCCTGACAGTAAGCACACAATTGAAGTTGGCGTCGTCGTGTCATAGCATTCCGGAGGCCATGACAAGTAGGGTTGTAATGAACCCTATCTCCGTGCTCACTGACAACAAACGGTCCTGCAAAGGGCCGGTATCCATCATCGAAATCCGTCTGGACGGCAGCTGTGCTCGTTCTCACGATAGCCGTTCCTGACAACCTCGTCGACGAGGATGCTTGCTCGGGTCTTCTCACCGGAGAGGGCCTGGGAGTTGTTCTGATAGGTTGCGATAGCGGGGACGACGGAGCCTCATCATTGGTAGTTTCATCTAGCCCATAACGGGCCACCTCCTCTTGCACTGCCTGCTGAAGGCGACGGAGCCTTCTAGCCCCTCTGGACTCTTCCACAGAGCCTGCCTTGCGCAGCGACAGCCACTCGAAAAACCATTTGATCGCCTCCCAAATTCCAATGGCAGCAACCAGCGTCAGTAGGCCAACACCATAAAGCTCCCATGGGAAACTGACTTCCAAGCCTGAACCTCCATGATCCACATTCGAAGCTCTCGAACCCTGAACCAACCAGCCCATTATCAGGACAAGCTTCGCCAGGACGGCCAGAGTGCCATTCACCTTAGCCGGGGAGTCCGCGATCAGCTCCTCCTGATCCGCAACACCATGAGCACCAGGAGGAACCAAGCCCCATAGCTTCAGAAGTTCTTGCAACCTGGGTCTGTGGAACGCCTTGGTACCCAGGTCACCCAACTGTAGCTTCCCCGGTATATGCTCAATCGTGAGCTCCCGGAGGCGAACAGCCTCGCGAAGGTGAAATGCTCTCACCTTCAAGTGGCGTGTTTTCCACGTGCCACTCGCTTCATTGCTGAGGCCAACAGCTGCAGCATTGTCCACCTTGATGACAATCTCAACCGGTAATTTATGGAGCTCGCCCGTAATTGCCGCAACACCATAAGCCATCTGGGTTGTGTTGATGGTCTCGACAAGCTCTGCTTCTGCCACAGAGAGGGAGACTATCGCCTGACGGCCGGCTCGCCACGCGACCGGCTGCTCAAGATACCTCGTAACACTACAGCCCACACTGCGACTTCCCTGAGGCGCGAAGGAAGCATCGGAGAAGCCTTCTACATAGTGGTCCCTTCGGGCCGGGTTGTAGATCAGTGCCAGATTTGCTGTCTCCTTCAAGTAACCGAGGGCCCGTAAACCGATCTTCTCGACCAAGGCCGGATTCCGTAGGCACCAGGACGACATTGTAGAGATCGTATGCATCAAATCTGGCCTTGACTTCCCGCTCAACCATAACAGTTCTCCGGTCAAGGCCTGGGCTCGGCGCAACTGCTCCGGGGAGTGTTCTTCCTCGGGACATTCGGCTTCACCAATAAGCCATTCCTGCGGACACGGGGTAAGATAGCCTCGACCTTCAGCTAGGCCGTGGTGACGTAGAAGTTCTTCAATATAGCCCCTTTGGTGGATCATCACTCCTCCATCTTCGGTGCGACCAATCTCAAGTCCCAGAAAACGAATCGTCGAGGTCGATGTAGCCCAAGTTAGCTCTGACGCCTTCCATTCGCTGGTAAGCCACTCCTGCAGGGCCTCAACCACAGCCTTCTCACCGGCATACAGGATATCGTCTACATACACGTTGATGTAGGCCCGCACCGTTGCGCATCCATTGGCATCCTCAAACCATACCGACCATATATTCTCATCGGCCTTGTGCTGCTTCAAGTAGAGGAAGCCACCTTCGAACGGTATCTTCGCGGCCCTTAGACGCTTATCCCTGAAGCGCCCCCATAGCCGTGGAGATCGCCGGAAGCCGTAGAGGGCACGATCTACGCGCCACAATCGTAGTGCATATTGAACCTGAGCCAGCTGAAACACCTTTGGAGGGTAAAGGGCATACACAGTCTCCTCCTCATCGTCCTCCTCCTGAATCGGTGCCAGGATAAAGGCATTGCGTATATCCGTAGATGCCAAACACCATCCAAGAGCCGCACAGTGCACCAACATGATACGTAGGCAATCCGTTTGACAGCCACCGGCGTAGGAGTCCTCTATAGACTGCTTCCCTTGGAAGTTGCCGCATATGACAAGCCTCGCTTTTCTCTTGTAGAAGGCAGGATCACCAGGACGTAGAGGCTGACCGTCCTCGCCCTCTAACACCTCCTGATCGGGGGGCTTTACTGTGAAGACACCCTTCGCCGGAAGGACGACCAATCTGCCCGATCGTTCCAACAGTCTCTGCTCTTCAGCAGATAAAGGGACTAGAGCCTTGGCCTTGATCAGGGCGTCCGCCTCCTTGACGATGGATGGGGACCAACGGCCGATGAACTGCTTGACCTCCTCCAAGGCTACTGTGTAGACGACCTTCAAGGGAACTCCCAGATTCTCCAAAAGAGACTCGACCCCATGAACTTCCTCGGAGCCCTCCGTCATTCTACACAAGGTCATCCACTGTCCCACATCCAAACGGTCCTTGTACCACGCCTGCTCTCGCTCATCCAGCGCACTTCGAGCAGCCTTATTCGTAGCATGGACCCCCTCAAACTCATCCTTGACTTGCTCAGGAATCAATGAAGACAACAACTCCTCTTCATCCAACACTCGTCTCGTCCACATACGAGTCCACATTTCATCTTCCACATCGCTCTCGCGGGGGAACCAGCAGGGACCATTGGGAAACTCCATGTCCTCGAAGGCGCCGTCTTGGACCTCAATGCCCTTCAACTCCACGTTCTCAGGCATAGGTGGAAGCACAAACCCCAAGCGGCCAAGTTCGCTCCGTTGGTCCTCACTGAGTTTGCCATGCTGACCCACTGTGTGGCCAATGATAGTCCACTTTGGACCACCCGACCAAGGCATTGTCTTGTGTAACTTCTTCGGGTCGACCTGAACAATTTGATCACGAACCGGCAACACGAATCCAACTCGCTCCTCCCCGGACTCGGTCTGCACCTTCACTGTTGGGGCACCGTCATGGTTCCCTTCCTGCCAAATGCCTCCACCATCAAAGTTGCCGAGGGTGAGAACATAGTTTCGGGATCCCCTCAAATTGAACCGGTCTCGGTGAGCGTCCGTGCAGAGATCCTTGGCAACTGTCATAGAGGAGAAAACCAAATCATCACCGCAATGGTGCCGCAGAAGCGCTGCCAAGTACTCAGTCAAAGCTTCATGCCTTGTAGTAGCTGAAGTCAACCCCGTCCAAGGGCCCCGCTGATATGCACCCAAAGTAGTGTGCACTGATGGGGGTTCATTTCCCTTCCACGCTATAGACCTCTGCTTCTTGGTCCGCCGGAATTTTTCACTCTCTAGGACCCTTAAACAATCCTCCATAGAGAACTTGCCCTCTTGGTAGTAGGTCGCGGCCAACGGCTCCGTAGTAGAAGAGGTCATTGTTCCCGCATCGGAACTTGAAGGGCCCCACAAAGCCTTAGAGCGCGAAGTAGTCGAAGCCACTTCATCTGAAGAGGCATGATCCACTTCTTCAGCCAAACTCGCAAGGGCTCGTAATCCCACTTCACCTTCACGTACTTCAGAACCATCTCTGTGGAACGCTGGCAACAAACCCACACCCCCTGCGAGCTCAACCAAGGAACGCTTCCCCCGAACTCGCCGAACAGGAGGATAGACCCGATCCTCAACATCTGCTTCCGCTCCTGCCTCGTCACCGGGCAGCTCAGAAAACTGTCGTATATTCGTGGAGTACCACAAATGTCCTTCATCGGTTCGAACCAAGTGGCCTCCAGGTACGGACCTCGCCGGCCCCAGGTAGACGCCCTCGACCCACTTCGGAAGGAGGTCCGTTCGGCCACCTTGTCCATAGCCCTTCCTCTTGGTGAAGACTTTAGACCCAAAACGAGCCACCGAAGGAGAGGGCTGTCCCCAAACTTCCGCTTGTTGTTGAGCTGTCGCGGTCTCTGCGGCGTAGGGCCACAATAAACGAACCACATCATCAGGGAGGCCGCTCAACTCCTTGGCTTGCGACAGCAGGATCCTAACTCTCATCTTGATGAAACGAACTGCTCGCTCTGCGGTCCCATTCTGAGGAGGATCATCTCCCTGAGTTTTCGAAAGATCTATGTCACGACCCGCAGCCCATAGTTCCATCATCTTGGTGTTATACTCCCGGGCCCGATCAGCATGGATCTTGTTGACAGGGAGGCCGCAGGAGCGCAGTTGTATATAGGCTTCTTGAACGGCCCTTAAGGTTTCGGCATGCTTGCGGGACTTCATTGGCCGTACAATATAGACCGAGGAGAACTTAAAGGGCTCGGCAAGCTCCTTCAGACCCTCAATCTCCGCGTCCTTGGCTTTAGGCTCTGCTTCCTCTTTTCGTTCCGCGTCTTCCGCCACCGGCTCCGCTGAGGCTTCAACCTCATCCACAAACCAATCACCGCCATCATGAGGAGGAACCATCTTGGCTTCACCTTCATCTTCAGGTTTCTCATCCTCCTCCTTGGTCCCAGGTAGCTGAGGAAACCTGTAACATCCAACCAGTAGATACTTGTAGCCTCCCATAGACTTCTGCCTGAAGGGGCCAGCCGTGTCAATGGACAACACGTAGGCCGACGGGTGAGAAACCTTCTTATGTGGCTTCCCCGTAGAGCGTTCAACGCATACTCGACAATCTCGCCGGTAAGGTAGATGATCTCTCTGAAGATGGAGTTTCCACTCTTCCGCATTGAACTTGGCGAGGTTGGCGGCATCACCGGCTGACTCCTCTGGTAGAGTCCGTAGGAGCGAGGCAAGCAGTCCTTCACGGTTTCGTAGGCCTCTCCACGTTCTCACCGCCCCAGCCACATGCGCAACCAGCTCCATTGGCCAAACAGAGCTGTAGGCTTCCTTAGCTTCCAATGCTCCAAAGTGCCGGTCACGTAGATCCCAAAGGTTCAAGTTGCCCGCCAACACAACCTTGCGCCCATTGACCACACAAGGAACTTCACCCATGAGCTCCTCCTGTGAAAACACCTTCCACATGGACGACTGGAAGAAGGACTCCTTCCCCTCCGCCACCGAGTCAGGGTGCTCGACCAAGAACCCAACATGAGGCTTCACCACGGAGGTCCTCAACGTTCCCTTTTTCCACGCGTGTGTGCGACCCTCCTCCGCCATGTACCACAACGCCATCATGCGCACAAGCAGCTGGTCCTCCTTCAAGCACAGGTGGGGATCCTCCGAACTGCCCGGAGCTCTAGGATAGGAGTGTCGTGGTGGACCTCCAACAATGGCCTTGATCTTCCCATTCAGGTAGCAACCGAAACACTCCATTTTGCCGCCGAAGGTCCATGTCGCGGGAGGCCGTGATATCCACATTCACCATCACATCATTGCCCTCCAGAGCGGTGCTCCAAAAGGACTTCTTCATCACTTCCTGAGCCTTAGCTTCCTTCGTGCGTTCGTCGCCCGAGAAGAGGTGAACAACCCATCCATCGCTCTGGTAGAGGGACTTCCTTTTGGCCCTGGACCACGGTAGGCCCTTCAGCATGTTCCAGCCATCCTTATCTTCCCGGGGGATCGCCTCAGGGAGCCCCAAAAGAAGCTCAGGCGACAGCGCTTCGAAAGCCGGACAACGGTGCACAAAGCCCACCATAGAGGTTCGATCGCCTTCTTCACGAAGAGCCTGAAGGTGGCGTTCCCATGGCCACCCATCACGTCCACGATCTCGCAAAACCTTCATCTGGTTCTTTAAGTCTTCAACTGTCCTCTCAAACTGCTCCATGCGTGCCTGCTCTAGCTCGGCAATGAGGGACAAAGCCTGGCCAATTGGGAGCACTGGGCAGGCTCCTCGTAGTCGCACTTGCAAACGGCCATGCACAGGGTGGATCACCACCAGCCTTCTCGGACACCATCGTATAGAGCAGCCCAGAAGAGACACAAGCTGACCCATCGGGACCAACGGCGGCTCCTCCCCATTCTCGCTGAGGAGAGTCCCAGCTTGCGTCTGAAGGATGCTCCTCTCCTCACCGGTAGCCAGAGACACTACCACCCGCTTGGCGTCCTTCACTTCCTCGTCGGTGGCAACCGGCCTAAAGGGGTGACTCGCTCCTGAGTCGAGCAAGGCCTCGTCGTTCTCGCCCGCACCAATTGCACTCACCGTAGAAGAATTCAACCTCGCTTCATACCATGCAACAGCACTTGAGAAACCCGCACTCTCAGGTCCCGGATCTCTGACCACCATAGTCTTCAATCTGCGCACCTCGTCCAGCTGCTGCTGGATGAGGACCAACGGGTCCTGCGGATTCGAGGGCGGCGTAGGTGTCGTCCCCGAAGACTGCGAGGAGAGCGCCTTCAACATTTTGTTGGTTTCGGTAAGAATCTCCGACATGCGGGCAGCATCTATTTTGTTGACTCCTCCAGACGCCGTTGCCGAAGAGGGAGCCGCTGAAGACGCTGGGCTCTGCACCGGGGGCTTCGCAGCATCCTTCGCACTCGGTGTGGTCGTTGTACTTGTAGAGGTGGCCGACGCCAAGTTCTTCGGCGACTGCTGCTGGCCCGCGGTTCTATCCGGTGACTCCTGAGGTGTCGGGCAATCCTTCGCCCGGTGCTGCTTAGAGCCGCAAAGAAGGCACCTTTCGCCCCGGTTCAAACCTGACCACGAATGCACGAATGTGCACATTTTTCCGTTCCGACAGCCAGCATCGGAACCGAACCACTGACAGGGCTTTTTCCCTTGCTGCGTGCCGCCCTTGCCCTTCGCCTTGCCCTTGTCCGGAGAATCACCTGTTGGCTGGACTCCCTTAAGCGACGGCGTTGGTGGCTGCGGGGGCGGAGTCGCATTCGCCGGTGTGGTAGTCGTTGTTGAGGTTCCGGCCTTCTTGGTCACCGCGCCAAGCTGCTCCAACTCCGCCAACAAGTGCTGCAGGAATCGCAAAACGTTGGATTGACTCGGTCGCGAATCAATCTGCAACTCCGTCTTCGCCAAGGCCACTCGGAACTTGAAGTCGCTGTGGGCCTCTGCCGTTCTTCGCACTATCGTAGACAGAGATCTCACCTGCAGGGACTCGTCCGGGAGGGCTATGTTGAGGTCCGCAGCTCTCTGAAGCAACCTGTACCATTTACGAATGGCAACGACCGCCTCAGCTGGGCCCACGCTGGACTCGTTCACGTCCAGCTGCTTCAACAACTGAGCTCTGTCCTGAGCTCCGCCCGGCTGAAAAACCACCATCAACCGGAACAAGATCTGGTGAACTCCTTGAACTCGGTGAGCCACCAGATCATCTCGAACACCTCGGGGCAGCGAACTCAGCATAAGCGACGCCACCTTCCGCTCCAACTTCTTGTACTTGTCCTCCTTCAACTCATCAGTGAGGGAGGCCTTCACGCTCAACCGCTTCATTGGAGACAGCGACTGATAGTCGCTGTAGGCCTTCTGGGCAACCGTGAGCGTCTTCTGCCACCACTCCGCGGCCCCTGAAGCAAGGCTCCCGATCTGCTGCTCCGCTAAGTACAAGTAGTCCTGAAAATCCGTCGCACCAGATTCCGGGGTGTACTCGGGAAGCTTAGCCAGCTCGTTCACCGCCTTCGGCTCCAAGTCCATTGTCTCACCTCCACGTTGCTTCAGCAACACCTGTTGAAGCTGCGACATGCCTGTGATAAGCACGTCCAAGGGGTTCGGGGATGTAGTAGGCACCGAACCGGAAGTAGCACCCGTAGCACCTTGGTTCGCATCGTCCCTGGAAACCGCACGGCCTCCGACGGCCGCCTGCGCTCCTTCCTCAAGGCCTGGGGGATATCCCAAACCATAGTCGTAGTCGCCGAAGGTAGGGCCGGGCTCTGTTGCCGTCACACGGTAGGGAAGCTCGGAGGCACTCAAGTCGTACATATCACCTTCACTCAAACCATGGAGAAGCTCACTGGCTCCCCTTCTCAGGTAGCGACCACGTAGCCCGGCCCCAGTTGAACCTGACCTCCCCGCCCGTCCTGGACTGGCACTTCGAGACGCCCTTTCCGCACGACCATAACGCTCATCTGCCAAACGTGGAGAACCATGACGAACATTCGGAGCCCCAGACTCGTTGGACACGAAATACGCTCGATCACCTCGTGGTACTCCCTGAGGATAGTGCTGAGCCCGATCTTGTCCTGGTAGAACTGGATGCTCCTGCGGTGCCATGTGAGCCCGATCGCTTACTGGTACGCCAAGACCAGACTGCTGAGCCCGATCACTTACTGGTACGCCGAGACCAGACTGCTGAGCCCGATCACCTCCTGGTACACCAAGACCCGAACGCTGAGCCCGATCGCGAAGGGGTAGAACTGGATGCTCCTGCGGTGCCGTGTGAGCCCGATCACTTCCTGGTACGCCGAGACCAGAATGCTGAGCCCGATCGCTTCCTGGTACACCAAGACCAGAATGCTGAGCCCGATCACCTCCTGGTACACCAAGACCAGAATGCTGGGCCCGATCGCTTCCTGGTACACCAAGACCAGAATGCTGAGCCCGATCATGTAGTGGTAGGACTGGATGCTCCTGTGGTGCTGTGTATGCCCGATCACCTCCTGGTACGCCAAGACCAGAGTGCTGAGCCCGATCACTTCCTGGTACGCCAAGACCAGAATGCTGAGCCCGATCGCCTCCCGGTACACCAAGACCAGAATGCAAGGCCCGATCACGTAGAGGTAGAACTGGGCGCTCGGGCAGCTCACTTCCACGATCCAGTCTCTCTCGCAGCCTTTGATTTTCATCCTTCAACTCCTGCATGCCGCGTTGCTGCTCCTTTAAGGCTTGCTGAACTTGTCGTCTGACCTCCTCCTCCACCACTTCGCGAGGAATTGAACCCGACGATGCATCGTCGGCTGCCGCTGGCCTCGCCGGCTGGGGATGTAGAAGAGGCGCATGACGAGCCCACTCCTCCATACGCCGCGTGGCTGCACGTCCAAACAGCGGAGGATTTTCCTCCTGCCTGGCATCTCCAGGGCCATACCGATTCCCAGACGCCGTAGGGGTAGCCGTTCTCTGCACTTGTTGTTGCTCTTGTAGTACAAAGCCACCTCCTTGAGACCCCGGACTCTGCACAATCTGCTGCCGGGTCATGGTTGTCAGGGTCTCAACTGCCGTATGTGCCTTGATGAACTCCCCCAGTCGCCTCATCCATCCCACCGCCGCTGGCAAACCATCCGTCCTGGCAGCTTCCTGCCCATGCGGTTGGGTTGGCCAAACCTCTGAAGAAAAGGCCCGATGAGGAGCTGGTTGAGGTAGCACACCCGGAGAGTAGGGCAGGGACTCAATCTCTTCTGCAGTCATGGTAGACAACGGCGAGGACCTCGCCACTCCATTCGGTAGCTGAGGGGGCCCCAAGTCTCTCGCCCCGTAGTCTGGACCTGCAGCTTCTCCATCCATGGTAGCCATGCCAACTCCCTGTCGCGGAGTATTCAGCGTAGGTTGGGCAGTCATAACCTGTTGACTTTCACTGCCAGTGGGGTTCACGGGAGCGGCCATGGCTATATGCAATCTACGTCTTCTTAGAATCCTTACAAGCTGTCGGGGCAAACCCTCAAACGGGAAGCCCACACGAACAACAATTCAACCAACGGATTATGTCCAAAGAGGGCACGATCACCCCTAGCCCCACACAAAGGAGGAACTCTATGAGGGACCGAAGCTTCTCTCCGAAACGCAAGACCGCCTAACAACAGGCACAAAGCCTTCACTTCAGCAGCCTTTTCTCGCATTGTCTTGAGCCACGGTTCAGTGGCACTTGCTTCTGCCGATCATGGCAAACATGCTTCTCTTGAGTGGCTTCTGTGCATACACTCATGTTGCGAAGCCGACACTCATATGCTTTACAGCACCAGCACACACGGAGTCTAAGCCAGCACTGTAACACCAACATAGTACTAGTAGTACTAGTAGTACTAGTACTAATAGTAGGGAGGGCGTATTTTTCAGTTCTTTGTTTATTATCTCTTTTTTTTTCGCCGGGGTCCCTTCGAAGGCAATGAAGGAAGGAAGGAAGAAGGAAGGAAGGAAAGAAGGAAGGAAGGAAGGAACGAAGCCCCGCCGCCCGTACGATTTTGTTGTACACCAGCCATGCGAGCATCGTGATTGCGAATGGGGGTCTGCGACCCCCCCCCACCCCCCACCCCCCCGCTGTTTTAAGCCGCCCGCAAGGTTGCATGACAGCCTGGGAGTCGTTCTTGAAACCCGCGATGCCTGAGATGAGTCGTTTAGAGACAAAACACCATTCACCTTGTGACAAGGGTGCTTGCAATTGGGAACCTGCGCCGGACATGCGAGAGTGCGCACTTGCTTGACAGCACTGTTTCTTTTTTTGCTTTAACCGACCACGCGACCATCATAATTGCAAATGTGGGCGGGGGGGGGGGCCCCCCCCAACCCCCCCGCTGTTTCAAGCCGTCTGCAAGCTTGCGTGACAGCATAGGGGTCGTTGCTGAAACACACCCTGCATAATATGTGCGTTTTTGAAACAACGCCATTCACCCTGCGAAAAAATGTGTTTGCAAATGGGAAGCCTGTCCCGCACGTGCGAGAGTGCCAAGCTTGCATGACAGCATATATGCGTTTTGTTTAAAACCAAGCATGCGAGCATCCTGACTGGCTGCCCCCCTTAAACCCCGCCCCCCCCCCCCCCCAGCCGCCCACATGATTTTGTTGTAAACCAGCCATGCGAGCATCGTGATTGCGAATGGGGGGGGCTGCGCCCCCAACCCCCCCGCTGTTTTCAGCCACGCGCCCCGCCACGACAGCAAAAAAACAACGACAGCAAAAAAAAAACACTCTTACCATGCTTGTTGTTTCCGCTTAGGAATGAGGGTTTCAAAGAGGGGACCCGAATATGGGTAGTTCTGTAAATTAGGTCGCTCCCTCAGTTTCCAAAATGCTACGGCCCCCTTTTTTTGGAAAGGACCCTAAAAGGGACCCGAAGTTAGAGAACGACTTAGGGTTTAGGGTTTGGGGTTTATAGATATAGAGCACTAAGTTTTGGAGGAGCCGCTTAGTTGGGTGAAGGGCTTTAGAGCTCTAGGGTTTAGGTTTCTTGACAGGTTCTTGAAGGATTCTTCAAGGGTTCGGTGAGGGTTCTATGAGGAGTTGATGGTTTAGGATTGCAACCTTTATTGCGTTTGGGTTGGTTTGCTTTGGGATTCAGGGGGTGTGGTTTTTATGGCTTTTGGATTTAGTTTACAGTCGTGAGGTTTCGGTTTCGCGATCTTGGGATTCGAATAAAGTTAAGGTTTGGGGCCGGCAGGGCTTGGGTTTGGGGGCTATGCAGCGTTGAGTTGTTCCTGTTGGTTGGCCCGCTGCGCTTTTGCATTCCGCCCGAAGACAGAAAATGACAGAAAGCAACATCCCAACCCGCCAGACGCGCCATGCGGGAGCCAAGACATCCCAACCCTAACGGGTAGTTGTCAAAATTAAGGTCCCTTTTTGGGTACCCTACATAGTAGGTGCCGTATTATAAAAGAGACCCAAAAAGGGACCATAATTTGGACAACCACCCAACTCAAACATTCACTCAGCACAGCAGTTGTCGCCAGAACTCTAATTCTTTCCCCTGGCCTAACTCCTAAACTTTAAACCCTAAACCCCCTAAACCCTAAACCCTGGGCCCTAAGACGAAGCCTTATAAGCCGTCACCACCAACCCGACGTCGACTTAAGCACCAGAGCAGCAAGCCTCGACAACTCCCTTCAGTTCGTTTCTGGACTAGAGGAGCTTGCAGAGTAGGTGACCTTTATGCTTTTTGGGTAGTATAGTCCCTATATAATCCCTATATACTCCCTGTATAATCCCTATATAATCCCTATATAGTCCCTATATAACCAAAAAGGCTAACCTTTAGTTGCCCATGATACCCGACAAGGTAGGAGCCTGTAGAGTTTGTGTCAGAAGCCCTTCCGGTTCCCTACGGTTGATGATATAAATCCTGCATTACCTTAATGGCCGTAAACTATGGGAATTTATGCATATTCCTTATTATGGGTCATGCAGGATTTATATCATCAACCGAAGCTCTTCCGGTTCCCTATCATAGTTTGCATCCTAACACAGACCAGAAGCCCATTCTAACACGTAATTCAGGCCCCCATAGTAATCCCCCGGGTTTTTGCGAACCTTTGTCATAGTTGGGTAACATTTTACATTTTTATGGGTACTTAAACCCAATCAGGAATAAGAACTTGTTTAATCCTATCCCAACCATGAACTAGTAACCCTTTCAGGAACCACCGAATCATCAAGGCCCCCTGTGTACCATGCAGGGAGCCTCGTAGTTAGAGGAGGATTGGAGCTCCTTTGTTGGTTTAGTTATATGAAAGGAACCCTCAGGAATGATCTTGGTAATACCCGACCCCAAACCAGGCAGACGGAAAAATCAAAAAGCATTCAAAAAATAGTCTTGGTACTACTTTCGGCTTGTGATATTAAGCACCCGAGGCTCTTGGTCAAAGCCTGTTACTGCTTTCTTCCCTCACTGGGATGGTCCATGACGCTTCTGGCCGTCTTCATGTCTATCGGCACGCGGCATGGCAAGGATATGGGGGTTTAGGGTTTAAAGTTTGAGGTAAATGAAGTTTCGGGTCTCTGAGACTTTGAGGTAAAGTTTAGGGTCCCTAAGACTCCAATGTGCCGTGATGAAGGAATAGACCTTATAATATGTCGTAGGATCCCTAACTGATATGATGTGTTTGCGCGATATTACTTGGAGTGTCATGGGACTTAGTAACTAAGGTTGTAAATTGTAAATACCTGAGTTGGGGTTATGAGTAGTCATAAGTATAGTTACCTTACATATAACCCTAGTTACTAAGTCCCATGGTCCTGGGGTTCAGGCTCCATGTGGTTGGTTGTCAAAATTATGGTCCCTTTGTGGGTACCCTAAATAATAGGGGCCGTATTATAATAGGGACCCAAGAAAGGGACCCTTGTTTTTACAACCACCCATGTTGGGGCCCCGAGACTTCCCGCAGTAGACGGTCGCACTCCCCCAGCAGACCCCTTCCCAACTTTCAACTTGGGGTTTAGGGTTTAGGGTTTACTCAAAGGATCATTAGGTCATAATTGGGGTTGTAAATCCTTTAAGTGGGGTTATCCTCATTGTAATCATAACCTACTTAAAACCTGGCTTACTAAGTCCCATGAGCCTTTAAGTAGGGTCCCGAAGCACCAGCACAATGCAGGAGGTAGCTAAACCACTGCCCGAAGATGCTCGCCACGGCAAGGCAGGTGCCGAAGTTCTTTGACCCCCGGCTCCCCAAAAACTTACCTTTGGTTAGAAGGGAATGAAGGAATGGGGTACAATTATAACCACTATTACTACCATTCTTCCATTCCCTACTAACCAAAGGCAAGAAGACCCCCAAAGTGCTAGCGATGGAAAATCGCTAGCGTGTGGCTCAAACACCGAACCGCTACGACTGATGATATAAATCCTGCATGACCCATAATAAGGAATAAACCATAATTCCCATAGTTTAGGGTCATTAATGCAGGATTTATATCATCAAGCGTAGCGTTTGGAAAGCGGTACCGACAAACCGTAGGGTCTCGGATCGAAGGGGCCTCAAAAAAGACAGGGAGTTTCCGAAAATTGGGGGGTACCTTTTTTTTTTTTTTTTTTTTGCTGGGGTCCTTATAATAGGGATCCTGCTATTTAGGGGACTATATTCGGGTCCCCTATTTTCAGAAGTTCCTTTATAGATCCACTAACCCACTGTTCTTTTCCAATGCTCCCTACATGTAGCTCCTCAGGCCTCAAACTAAGACTCACCTTGGGTACGGCCCCCACTCAGTAATAGTTGAATAATATTCATAATATAGATATAGTAGGACCTTAATAGTAGCCCTATTATAGACTCTTACTGTATGGGGGCCGTACCTAAGACTCACCAATGATTCTTCTTTGTTCCGCTGCCATGCCTTTCCCCTTCGATCACCGATGCTTTTTCCTTGGGTGGCGTACGGGAGTGTTGCCCCAAAATCGCTGGCTTTCCGAGAAGAGAGAAGAAGGTGTGTTTGGGGATTTTGAGGGGTTGCGTTCTAAAGTCACTGCATTTGCGGTTGTGCGCTTGCAGCAGCTAAGAGCACAAGAAGGTCATGGGCCCAAGGTTACAAAGCGTCGTAGCAGGGCCAAAAGAAACTGCCAAAGTGGTTTAGGTGGTTGGATTTAATGACCCTACTCGCCCAGTTCTCCGATCTTGAAGCCTGCAGGTGCCCCCCAAACACTAGCCCACAACCAGCGCTGAAATGCTAGAAGCCGCTTTCTATGATTCGTGGTCGCCCGGCCCGACATCGTGCCGGGGCCAGGCTTCGCCAATGGACGCCAGTATCATGAAAAAGAAGCTGCATCTTCCTACAGTTCCTTTGCAATTACATGACCAAGCGCCCCGAAACCCGAGTTGAATCACTCGGGCCCTCACGCCCCTGAGCCTTGTATATCCCTCTACAGGGCTATTGAAACCTTTCTTGAAGTTCCCGGCCCCGAAGCCTTAAACCCAAAAGCCTTTCAAGCTCAAAACCCTATAGAGTAGAAGCCAGAAAGTTGGAACATCATGCTCCTCATGCCCTTAAGCTAAGTTATAAGGGAACTGGCACGAATCCTCCTAAAGCCATGTTCCAAACTTCTGGCTTCTACTATAGTCTAAGGCTCGTTCTGGGCAATTTGCTTCAAGACTTCATCTCCGACACGACTGCCAACCTCGAGGCTGGCTTCGGAGATTTCGAGCTTGGGGGTGTTCGGAGTTAGGGATTTTAGGGTTTAGGGTTTAGGGTTTCAGGGTTTAGGGTTTAGGGTTTAGGGTTGGGGGTGTTCGGAGTGAGGGATTTTAGGGCACAGCTGCCCGCAAGATCCTGCGACTTTGATTACGGACAAGATGGTTTCGGATTCCAATCATGTGTCATGTGGGGGGCTTGACGTTTTCGAATGCCTGGGAGTGAGATAGGGCAGAGAGCAGGGGGGTTTAGGAGGGGCTTCGGGGGCTTGGAGGGGTTGGGGGGTTTAGGGTTTAGGTTTAGGGGTTTAGGGTTTAGGGTTTAGTGTTTAAGGGTTTAGGGTTTAGGGTTGGGGGGTTCAGGGGTTTGGAGGCCAACAGGCAGGTTGCCCGTCTTCATGGTCTTTCCTGCTGCTCTTGGCTGTCTTCTTCGCTGCTCGTTTGATACCCTGCCCCACCACCCGTTTCTCCGTGTGAGGTACTGCCCTTGCAGCTACTTGCACCTGCTTGTTCCACCGGCTGGTTCCACTCACTTGTGATAGGAAGGAGTAATGACGAAGTGGGGTCGCTAGTTGTGTTGACCCTGCTATATTTGCCAGGTACTTGGAGGATCCTCATCGTGAAGACCCCAAGCACGAACCAGACTTTTGAAGAAGCCCTTCTACTATCAGACTATCCCAATCCTGCCTTGTGGTCAGACTCTAACCCAGAGACTCCCATATACCTTAATTAAGGAATATTCTGAACGTCATATTCGGGATCCTACTATAATTCACGGTCTATTCCACAATTAAGGCATATTGGAGCCTTAGGCTTAGATCCGGAATACCCAACCTTTACACTTTTTTGGGTTCTTGTAGTTTAGTAGGAATCGGAAAGCGTAACCTTTCAATTCTGTGGCTATTGGGGTAGTAAGGGGCACCCTGAACCCTGCAACCCCAAGCCCTTTTCAGGCTTCTATACACTATCTGCCTTCTAGAACCCTTTAAGGGCCCCTTTGAGGAACGCTTAGTAGTAAGCTTACCCCCAAAACCCATAGAGAACCCTTAATAGTAAGGATTAGAGATCCTTGAAAGGAACCTTTTAAGAGAACTCTATCGAACCCTTTAAGGATCCCTTTAAGGAACCCTTGTAAGGGGAACCCTGAACCCTGCAGGATCGGATTTGGATTTGGCAGCGCTACGGTACGGCGTACCACGCCATGTATACCCTCTTCGAGGCGGAGCGAGTCGGTGAGGGTTTTGGGTTTGGGGAACCCCAAAGACTCCAATGTCCTTTAATTAGGGAATACTTCTTAAATTATATTAGGGGTCCTACTATAATTTAGGGTATATTCCTTAATCAAAGGATATTGGAATCTCTGGGATATTTTGGGTTCCAGGTTAAGGGGTTTAGGCTTTTGGGATGAATTTGTGTTCCAGGGTTTAATGCCTCAGTGTGTCAGAAACGTTTGCGTCTGGTGGGGGGAGAGAAATTTGTAACAGCTTTTGGTCCTGTTCACGTGTCACACAGGATGCGACGGTTGCCTCCCAGAGACCAAACTATTGGTTACTTGTAGTGGCTTGAATAAAGAATAGCAGCAACAGTATCCCCAAAATCTTTCAGGTTCGCCATAACTTAGATCCCCCAATACCCAACCTTTAACTAAACTTTTTGGTTTCGTGCGGTTTACTAGGAACCGGAAAGTTTAAACTTTCAATTCTGTGGCTTATTGGGGTTGTGGGATGAGACTGATCTAGCTGTCATGGCACCATCGAAGCGACTTTCATCTCGGAACCCTATGCCAGTTTCAGCACTGGCGCAGAATTGAGCTCTATCCCGTAATGGAACTGCAGAAGTAGACAAAACTGCAAGTACAACAGTGTGTACAACCTTAGTTAAGCTTTAAGCTAGGACCAACAGCGACGTCCGAAACGAAAGGAGGAACGACAACAGCAGGATTGCCAGCAACCGCCACTTGAGCGACACCCTTGAACTGAAAAGTTCCCGAAAAATCTTACGCTAGATCATTATGTGGGGGTTTCCGAAAATTGGGGACCCTAATATAGTACCCTAAATAGTATAGGATCCTTATTATAAGGATCCCAAAACAAGGTACCCCGAATTTTCGGAAACTCCCATGTGGCACGGGCCGCTGAACTGATCACAGTGCCTGGGCGGCCAAGAACATTGAGACCATCACCACGGTTGATGATATAAATCCTGCATTACCCATAATAAGGAATATGCCATAATTCCCATAGTTTAGCGTCCTTTGGGTAATGCAGGATTTATATCATCAACAGCAGCACCAATGGTGCCTCCAACAAGCCAACAAGAAGCACACAACGTCAACAGCGGTAGTCACAAATCAGAGCAACAGACCCGGAACCGGCAACAAGGCCAAGAGAAGTCATGCTACCAACACCAATCAATCCACCATCACCAACAACAGCAGCGCCGCGTAACGACCTGCATGTCGTTTGTCATCCATTGCATGTGTCCCCAAACCCTAAGTCCTAAACCCAAAGCCGTGTAAACCTTTCCTGTGTTGACTGCAACTTCAAGGGCATCAACACTACAACCACATCATCTTGTAAACCAGGTCACATTTGCTGGCAACTGGCCCACGAATGCAACTCGGCATCGGGTTTTTTTCATCCCCTAAACCCTAAACCCCTGAACCCTGAACCACTACACCCTAAACCCTGAACTCCTGAACCCTAAACCCCTGAACCCTAAACCCCTAAACCCTAAGCCCCTAAACCCTAAACCCCTAAACCCTGAACCCACACCTACACCCTAAACCCCTGAACCCTGAACCCCTACACTAAAGTGATCCCTGCCGTTGAGATGGCTACCTCGCCGTTTCTGGGCTCAGCTGCTCGCGTCTAGGTTGCTCCTATGCTCCTTCTTCTTCTTAGAAGGTCATGGGACTTAGTAACCTGGGTTACGAGCTATAATAAGTAAGGTAACTATACTTACAATTCTCCAACTGCGGTACTTATAGCCTTACTTACTAAACTAGGTCATAAGTTAAGGTAATCATACTTACCACTACTAGTTACAACTCCCACTGCGGTACTTATAGCCTTACTATGTCCCATGATCCTCTAAGTATAAGACCCTGGCACTGCTACAGTTGCCAACTGGAGAGCGGCTGCAGCTCTTCCACCACTGTTTCCAGCAATTCATGTTCAGATGTATCGTCGTCCATCACCATCACCGTTCAAATCGCAAGTTGCCATCACTAGAACTACTACTACCGCCACCATCTTCATAACAACCAGCCTTGTCATTAGCATCACCTGCCCCTGCTGCCAGCACCCCTCATCATAATCGCCGCGACAACCAATATCGGGGTCCCATCGCCAGCGTATGTGTCATGGTCATGGTCATGACCATCATCATCATCATCGTCATTGTCTTCATGCAGTATGGGTTGCTATAAGGGTACTATAGGGCAGAAGGGCTACCTTCTCGTTCGTCTGGTTGGCTCTTAGGACTTTAGCTTTTTGGGTTTCTATATATGGACTACAACAAGGGGGCAGCAAGTTTGATTTTTATGAGGGGTTCAGAAGTCAGCCAAGTAGGGGTTGCTAAACGGGATACTTCAAGGGTACCCTGAGCCAAAGCCAATAGTAGCAGGGTTACTGTAGGAACCTGATTAAGAAACCTTGGGCCCTTATTAGGGTTCCTTGTATGAACCCTACTATTTTGGGGTTATAGGCCCAGGTTTACTGAATCAGGTTCCCACATTAGGGTTCAGGTCGGGTTTAGTGTTGTAATAGCCGCTGGTCGTGATAAAGCTCGAAATGTGACACAGTGTTGCCTGTGTCCGCACAGGCGCGCCCGGTGCTGCAGCGTGTCAGCCAGACTTTCGTGATCTTCTTCGTGCTGCTTCCGCGGCTGCATTTATGAAGTGGCAGCGTAAACTCAGTTTCCTTCGGGCTCGTTCCCAGTCTCAGTTAGGCTCTTGCTATCTGGGAGTTTCCGAAAATAGGGGACCCTAATCTAGGACCCTAAATAGTAGGATCCTTTTTTATAAGGACCCCTAAAATAAGCTACCCCTAACTGTCGGAAACTCCCATCTAGGGACGTGGAATGGTGCTCGGATCCTCCCACCGAAAAGGGACGGTTCAGCCTGGGATTCGGTTTAGGGTTTAGGGGTTAAGGGTTTTGGGTTTAGGGTTTACTTAGGATTCTGGGTCTCTATGTCTAGTCGAGCCTTGCCTTTCCTTGGGCCTAGCTTTGTACCGTACAGCACCGTTTTTAGCAGAGTGCAGTATAACACGGTATGGCACAGCGCAGGACAGTATCGCATGAAAAGTGCAGCATCGAGAAGTTTAGCATGATGTGGTTGAGGTTGTTATAGTTAGTGTCTTATAGCATAGCATAGTATATATAGTGTCTTGGTACAGTATCGTAGTTTCTACGAAACCCTGAAACCTAAGCCCTAAAACCCTAAACCTTACTCTGGGGATACCAGAAGTTCGCGAAGCATCCATCCTGCGCCCTACAGTAGAAGGAATATCATTATCGTAACCCCTTTAAGGTAAATTATAGGGGATCCTACCATTAATCCATATTCCAACTTTCTGGAGTCCCCTTTATGTGATTTTAAACGCTTCGCGGCGTCCGCCTCGGCCCGGCTGTACTTGAAGCAGGTGCATTCACTACAACCTCCCATATCTTGGAAGGGGAATGGGGAATCAAACGAAGGATGTAAGCTAGCCTGTCCTGCCTCGCCGCAGTAGGCAGGAACACCAAGCCTCTCTCCCTCTTCATCCTGCAACTTTTCTTGGTCTTTGAGTTTGTGCAGCTGTGCTCCGCTTTGTGCATAGTTCAGCTTTCCGACCCACTCACCCCTTCTGCTGAGCAGCTTGGGAAGAGGGGGAGAACAAGGAAGCCTGTTGGCAGAGTTCTGCCTTGGACGGCTGTGTCCCGCATCTTGCAAGACAACAGTGACGCACCTGACGCACCTACATGTTGTGGATCACAGGCAGGATAAGATGGGTGAGAGGGGCCAGATTCAAGGTATCGCTAAACCAAAACGCCAAAACCGAACTTCCCAAGCACCTTGGATAGTTGCCCTACCGGCTCCCACCCTTTGGCTGGTGCTGGTTTGAGACCGTCCTACTGTGAATGGGGTCGTAACTCGCATGTCTTACATCACCACCCTACGTAAATCCTTGACCACAAACATCTCCGACCGTTCCGACAAGGTATATCTCCATCATCGTTTTCGCTTTGATCAGGGTGATAACGGCCATCTTCCTGAAAGACCGCTTCCGGAGTTGTTCCCTTGAAAGTCTGCTGTTGGTTTCGGGGTTCACAGTTAAGAGTTTTCGGCATCGCTTTGGGGGACGGAGACGGGTGAGCTTTAGGGAACATGCCATGGCAGGCAGGCGTTTGGAGTTGGGGGTTTGGACAGGATGTGCCTTTCCCAGAAAGCCACATGCACCGCAAATAACGAATGCAAACTATAAGTCATGTTAAGGACTTTTCTCTCAGGGGTACTTAGAAATGTTTTAAGTTTTGGTTACTAGAATCCTTAACAGCTACAGTGATATTTTTTCTAGGGGTCTAGGGTCAGTATAGTTCTATCATCCGAGGCATGTTTCATACTCATGCGGTGTGCAGCATAAGGAAGCACACAGAAGCCCAATAAAGTAGTAAATGCAAAGATAGCGGTAGCAAAGACCATTAGATCAACAAAGATAGCAGTTGCACCACCGATACCTCAAAGATAAGGACAACGACCAAGATAGTAACAACAGCAATGGGTATTGTTCGTTTTTCATCGGGTGGCTACAAGAGAGGGAATGGAACGTGGTAAGCAGTTTGCCGACACCCAATAAGACCTTGCGCCATCATGAAAAATCGGAGACAGGTGGCAAATGCAAATTTTGGTCGGATGCTTGTTTTTTTTGAGCTTGGCTTCGATCGCCAATACCCAACCTTTAACCTTTTTGGGTTCCTGTAGTGTACATAGTAGGAATCGGAAAGTATAACCTTTCAATTCTCTGGCTTTATTGGGGTAGCCGCATGAAAAGAACGTGGTCGATGGGTGCCTTTCTGCTTTTCGTGGCTTTGGGGTTCCCGGCTTTGTAGAGGGATACGGGAGCTTCCGAAAATTAGGGGTCCCTTATTTGGGGGTCCTGATAATAAGGATCCTACTATTTTGGGTACTATATTAGGGTGCCCCATTTTCGGAAACTCCTATACCGTGGAGAGCTTCTCGTCAGGTCTCAGCCCGAGATAGGAGTTTTTTGGGTTCCGGGTTCCAGGGTCTGGAAAGCTAGCTGCGTCGGGTTGTTCAGGGTTGAGTGTAACCCTAAACCCGTAAGCTTTTAAACGCCTAAACCCCCAAACCCGGAAACCTCCAAGCCCCTAGCTCCTAAACCCTTAGACCCCTAAACCTAAGAGAGTGCAACGCCCTGGTGGCGTGTATTTCTCGGTAATTTAGAGGTTTTCACACGAGTTTTTGCACCCAGAATATTAAGCGTTGTGTTGCCTCATCCAGGCATGCACCCTTGATTTTGAGTCTTGGGCATGTCACGAAGTAGGAGTTTGGTTGGGGAAGAGGGAGGAGGTTTGCCATCCAGCATCTCCATTGAAGTTGAGGTGCGTGATCTGGCATATCATGTCAAAATCATTAAGAATCCATCATAACCCCTGGGTGTCTATCCACATATGCATCTGGCTTTAATGGATGCGTGTTTATGGAAATGTGTATATTTACAGTGCATACGAATGCTGACCTGTAACTTATTGTATATATCATGTCTTCAACTAGGGATTGAAATTGTGGCGTGGGCTGCAGCATAAAAGCGACTATATTGACAGGCAGACCGTCATCGATGTGTATATACAACCGCATCTGAAGCCGTGGCTACACTTATAAAGCTCTGAGGGGTTTGCCACCTTTGAAGGTTTGCTACCCCGTCATCTACTATTGAAGCCTTGGATTGAGAGTGCAATATCTTCTAGTCTGCCTGTATTTGGGAAAACAGTCATCGATTTGAGGATCCAGTTGTGGTTCCGCCACTCATCGAACTTCTACGGGGGTTTGGCTCATTACATCCATGCGCAACACTGCGTTTCAGCCGAATGTCTTCCAGTAGAGTTTGGATGCTCTGGACACATGTCATCCTTTTCGGTACTCAGGTTCGCTACACACTATATATCTTTCGTGGATAAGTGTAGCCCGTGATATGTACTAAAGTGTTCAGACTCTGGTTTTTATTCTGGTGGTCTCCCAGCATCCCCTAATGTGATTTGCATTTCTGGCTGGGTGGGCCACACCTTTTAAGGATTAGCTTACGGTGTAATAGGGCATGTTAATCAGTTATTCTATTGAAGACCTGTTGTTCGCCATCATCCACCCACTTCCATGTAAATCCCAAAGACTATGTAATTACCCATTTCCGTGATGCACACAAAGTTATATGTGTGTGTATGCATGTATACATGTGTCATCCACCCATAATATGCTTGCAAGGTTCCAATTTACATCGTGTGTGCAACTGCATCGTGGCCTTGCGGTTACATACCCAGGTACTTGCATGTATATCGCAAAAAAACCTATCTATATGTGCATATTTATATAGAGATAGATTTATGCATATACATGTGTGTGCGCGTGCATGGGCTTCCAAAGTTCACGAACTTGTATATGGTTGCATAGGCTTCGAGAGTGCATGAACTTGTATACGTGCATATCTATGCATATATATATATGTACACACACATATATTACATGTATATGTAGATGTATATATGTACAGGTGTGGAGGACGTGCTTCCACACAGATTTGAAATTCCGCATCCTGTACCCACCATGCCCTTTCGGGGTTTGGGATCGGAGCCTGCGGCCCTCCATTTTCCTTTCAGTGCATGGCTGCCTAAATGCCTCATTGTTGCATACACATATGCTCGCTTATTTCAGAAATATTGCACATGTTTCCGTGATACTTAAATATGTACGTATATACCCGTGTATGTACATATGTATTAAGCATATATGTATGTGTGCATAAGGATGGGAAAAGCATGAACATGGAAACAGCATGAGCATGTGTGTATGTAAGCATACACATCCATATGCAGGTGTGTATGCATGCCTTCATGTCATATACCAACATGCATACACAGACGTGTATATAGATACATACATATATATGTTGGTACAAACACCTATATACCAAGGTTGGCTTCCAGGTAACTATATATGTTCCGCCTCAAATGTAACAAGGATTTTGTAGCTTGCAATTTTTACTGCATTGTCTAAGTTTCTGGGTGAGGGTCCAATATCTTCTACAGTCTAAGGTTTTGGGTTCGCCACCCAGCATCTCTTGAGACGGTTAGGACCATCATATGCATTTGGGTTCGAGGCCCAATAACTCCTTCTGAACTTGGGTCCCGGTACAAGGATCTTATTCCCATCATACTTTTACTGTGTAGAATGAATTACCCATCATACTTCTGTCACAGTTTTCAGGTGTTGGAGCCGCTTTCCTAGGTGGTGGACAACACTAGCAAGCGTAAAGTCTTGACAGAGGGATGTTTCATTGGACAGGACAGGATTGGTGGCATACTGGAAACCTTGAAATGATTGAGCAACGCTGGATTGGGAGTGCCAAAGGCCGAAGGCTCCAGGCATCCTCTGCTTACAGACATGCGCCCTCCGGATGGCCCCTGGGGGCCGGGCGCCAAAAAAAAAAAAAAAAAAAATTGGCCAGAGATTTTGCACACAAGATTTTTTTTTTCTTTTTTTTTTGGCGCCCCCCCCCCCCAGGGCTCCAGGGCTCCAGGCCTCCATACTCCAAGGCCTAGAGGCCTAGAGCCACACCTTAAGGCCATGCCCTTATGTCCTTGAAAGTTTGTCCCATAACTTTATCTCTCTCGGACCGGTGTTCGGTTATGCCCGAACATTTTCAAATGGTTTGGTGGAATTTGTTGTCAATTCAGAACACGTCGTAAAATGTTGTATGCTGCAAAAACAATGCTGAGGGAAACGAAGAGCTTGCTGAGCTTGCCATCTGAGAGTGCAAGTGAAAACATGAACACACGAAAAAGCACGCCACCAGGGCGTGATGTTCTGAAACCTAAACCCTTAGACCCCTAAACCTAAACCCTAAGATCCGAGACCCTAAACCGTAAAACCCTCCATCCAAACCCTAAACCTAAACCCTAAGATATGGGTGTCAAAATTATGGTCCCTTTTTGGGTACCCTAAACATTAGGTGCCTGATTAATTTAAGGACCCACAAAGGGACCATGATTTTGACAACCACCCATATGAGACCCTAAACCTAAACTCTAAGATATAAGACCCCAAACCCTAAACCACGTCCAAGAACTCCATAGAAAAGATGGAGGATGCGGCACAGGCCTCCACGACCCTGCGCCGTCTAGCGACTCTTCGGCCATGGGCGAAGTCATTCGCAGTGTTCAGCACAGCCTGGATGAGGGGGAAGAGATACTCAAGGTGGTGACAAGTCTGGCCTCGAACCTCCTCCCGGACATGCGCACGCAGATAGGGTTTAGGGTTTAGGGTTTAGGGTTTAGGGTTTAGGGACACAGCATGCAAGAGCGAAGATTCATGATGCTGGGGTCATCATGACGACAGCTGCAAGGGCAGAGGAAAGGTCACAGTTGGCTGCGACCTTGAGCTTCAGCAAGGATGCTCAAAACGGGCTGCAAGCCATTTCGGTTGAACAAAAGGAGCTCAAGGCGGGCGCGGCAGAGACCAAGCGTATGATCGCTAGGACCTATGGGGTTGAGGCCCTGTGCCCCCCAAACCCTAAACCGGTAGCCTCGCCTCATATGCCTCGCCTGGATTGTCCGAGTGTGTGAGCGCCGAAACCGGTAGCCGTAATCCCTGAAGAAAAGCCATAAACCCCAAATGCTTCGTTTGTCAGCACTGCTGCATGCCTTTCTGTCATCCTTGGGCAGAGCAGACGAAGGCCGTTACAAGAACGACAGCTAACCTAAACACCACAGCGAAAGAGCGGGAAGAGGCGTCGGTCTGATAGATCGGAATTCTGAAGTGAACTAGAGGTGTCATTTTGGTTTTTGCAGGGCCTTTTCGACATGATGGGGATGCCTGTTGTGGGTTTTCATATCTATATACTCGTAAGGAAACCCGTAGCACCCTGAACCCTAAAACCTACACCCATGGCACCTGTGCTTTTGCCTCCAGGATACTCTTGACGCGGCCCAGGCAGATGCGGAGAACTTAGTTGTCGACAGGTTGAGAAGCTTGTCACGAGTTTAGTCCCTAAGCCCTAAACCCGAAACCTTAGGCCTTAGACCGTGATTGAGGGCCAGGGCCCCAGGCCCCAGCCAAGAACCTACAGCCTCTTCTGCGGTTTCAAGACGCCAGGCGTCATGACGGCCCCTTCAGACTCCGAAGCCCCCATCACCTGAACTTTCACCCAAAAGCAAACTCGAAATTCTAAGCTTACCTTTGGTTAGTAGGGAATCGAGGAATGGGGTACAATTATAACTACTATTACTACCATTCGTCCATTCTTTACTAACCGAAGGTAAGTAAGCCCGAAACCCTAAACCCTAAACCCCTAAGCCCAGGAAAGAAGGCCGAGTATGTGAACAAGTTGCAGGCGGCATTTAACGCCATCGACAACAGCGGGAACGGAATGAGCCGTGACAGCTCTAGGGTTCCATGCGAGGTTTAGGGTTCAGCGTTAGGGTTTCGGGTTTAGGGTTTAGGGGTTTCGGGTTTAGAGGTTTAGGGTTTAGGGGTTTAGGGTTTAGGTTTGGGGTTTAGGGCTTTTTCCAGAAGGTCCCGTGTGGGTCTGTGGGGTCTGGGGGATGGGTACACGAGATGTAGGGTTTGCGATTTGGGTTTAGGGTTTAGGGTTTTAGGGTTTAGGGTTTTAGGGTTTAGGGTTTAGGGTTTTAGGGTTTAGGGTTTTAGGGTTTAGGGAAGGACTCCCTTAAGTTTTTTGTTGGTTGCGTTCTGCCGTGTCGTGATGTGGGGCTTTGCGGTTCCGGGGAGGACTTGGTAAGAAAGCCCTAGCGGAGGCACGCGCTGAACCAAAGATGTTTCTTCGTGGCTCTGTGATTTTCATGAAGTGAATAGGTGCTAAGCCTTAAGCTAGGCATCCCCAGCTGCTGCATTTTGACGTTGGGCATTGAACAATGCTTTCGGGTCTGACCAGCTAGCCCCGCCCTCTAGTGGTGACCCTAAACCCTCAACCCTGAAAGGCCTAAACCCTACACCCTGAACCCGAAACCCTAAACCCTGAACCTTAACCCCTAAACCCTCAACCCGGAATCCACACAGCCCTTGACCCTGAACCTCACCTCTCTCTGCCAAGTCTGTCAAAAACCCCTCAGGATTTCTGAAGAGCAGTTGACCACCATCTTCAGCAACCCAAAGGCCTTGCTACTTATAGTGAACCCCAGAAAGTTGGAACATGGCTTTAGGAGGATTAGTGCTAGGATCCCTTATACTTTAATTTAAGGGCATGAGGATACTCATGTTCCAACTTTCTGGCTTCTACCGTAGAGGGTCCAGGTGTTGAGTTCATGCTTCAGGAGTAAGGGTGAAGGGTTCGACTTTCACAGGTTTGTCTAACCATTGATATTGGAGGAGCTAAGGAGCCAGGGATGATGATAATCCCTATTAAATAAGGAGCTAAAGAGCCAAGGGAACCCCCAAAACCACTGGTTAGTTGTGGTATAAAACTTACTTAGAGGATCATGGGGACGTGGTAACTAGGGTTATAAGTAAGGTACCTATACTTATAACTCCCAATTAAGGTACACATAGCCGTACTCACTAAGTCCCATGGTCCTCCAAGTAGAGGTTCAGGGTTTTGGGTTTGATCTTAGAAATTTTGTGCGAAAAGTTAGTCTTTCGAGATCTTTAGGGTGTGGGGCGCAGGGGTTTAGGGTTTTGGGTGTAATCTTAGGGATTTTGTGTGAGGGCTTAGTCTAGAGAGATCGTTCGGGTTTACAGTAGAAGCCAAAAAGTTGGAAACCCAATAGCCTCAATCCTTACGGGTGATGTATAGGGAATACCAGCACTATTTGGCCTTAATCCGGTTTCCAACTTTAAGGGGTTTACCGTACTTGGAGGATCATGGGACTTAGTCAGTAAGGTTATAAGGACCCTAATTGGGGTTATAAGTAGTTCTAAGTAGAGTTACCTTACTTATAACCCGAGTTACTAACTCCCATGATCCTCTAAGTAGGGGACAGGGGAAGGTCTCTCTCCTCGTTCGCTTCGGCCTCCTGTGAGGGAGAGGCTGCGGGTTTAGGGTGACGGTTTAGGATGGATGGATTTTAGGGTTTAGAGTTTAGGGTTTAGGGTTTAGGGTTAGGGTTTAGGGTTTAGGGTTTAGGGCTCGGGGCAAACCCCAAACATAGAACCTGAAATGGGGGTTTCCGAAAATAGGGGGCCCTATTTTAGTACCCTAAATAGTAGGATTCAGGGAGCCCACCCCCAATTTTCGGAAACTCCCACATACCTAGAACCCAAGCCTTGGACTTCATCACGATTCAGGGTTCTGAACCTCTGAGCCCTAAACCCAGAGACTCCGATATCCCGCAATTGCGGAATATTCCTTCAATCATATTCGGGATCCTAAAGGTACTTGATGTCAGGTGTCTTCCTCAAATAAGGAATCTGAATCTTTGGAGTCTCTGGGAACCCTTTTTGCTGAGGAGGGGCCCAAACCCTAAACCCTAAACTCTACACCCTAAACCCTAAACCCCCCATAGTCTAGGGACCCAGCAGTCCCAAAGCTTAGATCCTAAATCGAGTTTCCATGAGGGTGGTTGTCAAAATTATGGTCCCTTTTTGAGATCCCTAAATATTATGTGCCGTACTATAATAAGGACCCAAAAAGGGACCCTTAATTTTGACAACCACCCATGAGGTTCTTAATCGGATTTCAGGACGCCGCGAAGCCCTCGAAATCAGATCTTTGCTTGAAGGATGGTTTAGGGTTTGAAAGGGTTTAGGGTTCAAAAGGGTTTGGGGTTTAAACGGGTTTAGGGTTCAAAAGGTTTAGGGTTCAAAAGGGTTTAGGGTTTAGGGTTGAGGGTGGTTATAAGCAGGGTTATAGGTGCAGTAACCCCAGTCAGGGGACTCAGAACCCTACTTACAACGTACTACCAAGTTCCCTGAGCCTTCATTGAAGACTTAAACTGGGCTTTGGAGTACCATACTTTCACACTCTTTTCTTGAAGGAACCATTATGAAATAAAAATTCACTGTTTCTGAAGGAACCATTATGAAATAAAAAACTCATTGTTTTTTGAAGGAGCCATTATGAAATAACAGTGTATACTTTTTTCTCCCTGGTTACTTAAAAGTTCAGAACGTGTAAAAGTTTACTTAAAAGCTCAGTGAATCAAGTAGACGGCACCCGGTGAGGTCGAGGCGTACTTTCAGACGCTGGACGTGGATGTCACAGAAGGAGCGCTCACGTTGGTTCTCATATGGCCTCAATAGTTCGATGCCCTAAACCCTAAACCCGAAACCCGAAACCCTAAACCCTAAACCCTAAACCCTAAACCCCTAAACCCCTAAACCCTAAACCCCTAAATCCTAAACCCTTTTAGGGTCGCCATAAGGGCGACTGTAAGGTTCCAGAAAGTAGGGGCTCAGACAATCAGAATAGGGTTTTCAAGCAGAGGATGCGAAAAATATGTACGTAGGGACCACAAGAGGACATCATCACGAACTAGTCTGGCGTTTATAGAGCTTTGAGGGTTTAGGGGTTAAGGTATGTCAGAGTTTAGTAGGCCTTTCAGCGGTTATCTGGCGATTTCACATCAGGTGCGAAAGAGTTTGTCTGGATCGCGAGCCAGCGTTTAGGGGAAAGGGTTTAGGGTTGTGAGTCATGTAATCGACAGGTGTGAAAGCGTGCTCAATTGACAGCGCATACAAAGCCTAGTAGTCAAAGCTAGCTGCTGTTGTCCTAGGCAGAGGAGACCATCAGGTTTGACTGCGAGTGACCGACCGCAGGGCGCCCTTCTTTGGGCCAAGGGCCAAGGCTCAAACGGGAAAACGACTGGTTGTCACACTGGTAGCGGAGCCAGTGCCCGAATCCGGGCCAGCGCTCGTTTTCACTTAGTTCGCCCTCTGCGGCGATTTCCCCTCCTCGCAGCCATGGCAGCTGAAGGGGATTGCATTACAACCCCAAGCACGATGATGGACCCGAGCTGACTAAAGCCGGATTCCTGGTCTATAGTGGTTCCGTGCAGGACTACTATGAATGGGAATTCCGCGCGATGGCAAAGCTCCACGCGACGCAAGACGAAGAACGGTTTTCGCTCGGCGCAAAGCTTCTAGAGTCACTCAGAGGCGATGCTTACATAGTTGCCCAAGATTTGGGGCATGCTGTGTTGAAGAAAGAAAAACGCTATCGAGGTGATCATCGAAGCGGTGAGAAAGCGAATATTTCCTTGGCAGGCTCAAGAAGCCAAGGCTGAGCCGCAAAAGAGCGCACGGTGCTGTCAAGTAAGTAGCTGGTTCAAGCTGGTTCAAGGACCGACAATGCATTTATTTGTACGGGTTGGCATGTTGTGTTCTCTAAGCTAGGGCCCATTTCAGGCATCCGATCTGGTTACGACATAACCTTCATCGAGACCCGGATGTTGGAGAATTGGGAGAACTGCCTGTATGTGTGGCTTGTGCGAAGGGTTGGGTGCCTGCCTGGTGTGTCTGTTGGGTTATGTATGATAAAGTTGCCACAATAAGCACACCATATCATTGACAATAGATCCCTATTATGGTATCTTAACTTAAATTCCATAGCAAGAACCCAGGTTGAGTGAGGTCACAGAGAAGCTTGATTAGGTTTGGTCCCATGTTCTGTTAGAAAATTTAAAGATTACTTAGGTGTCGTCTTGCAGTATCGACCCCAGGATCTCAAATCAATGACCCTGGAAATTTACAGCCCGTGCCCCGCATAAGCGCCTGTTCTGCATTTTGCAGGCCACGCACTTTTCCACATGATCGACAACGGTGACGGCCAGGTGTGGGCACAGGATTCATGTGTCAGGTTGTGGAACAGGTGCCGTCTTGAAAAACCAGTTAAGTTTTGGCAGAGGCATAGAATGGTCTGCATAGCCCGTTGGAGTGATATCCCTTGATAGGTTGTAGGTCGCAGTATACCCCAAACATTATTGTAGTTACGAGGGCCCCTTATGTTTTTTCCGGTTGGCATACGGATTCCTGTCTCGGGCAGTGTGCCAGTTGGCTTACGGATTCCGGTTTCGGGCCATGTCAATTCAACTAAAACAGAGCCTTGCGAAACTTTCGGCTTACATCCTAACCTCAAATCTCAAACCTTAAACTCAAAACGCCAAACCCTAAACCCCTAAACCCTAAACGCAAAACCCGAAACCCCTAAACCCTAAACACAACTATCCTGAGCCTGAACCCTGGTAGTCTCAACCTTCAGGCTTCTAAACATTCACCAAGCACCAGACCGTGCGAGCGCCGAAGCTTCCGCCGTGAACTAAAACCGTTGTAGGGTTTAAGATTGGGTTCAGGTTTAGGGTTTAGGGTGTAGGGTTTAGGGTTCAGGGTTCAGGGTTTAGGGTTTAAGGTTCGGGGTTTAGGGTTTGGGGTTGAGCCCTTCAGGATTTAGGGGTCAGAGGAACTCCTACGTCCAAACCCTTTGACTTCAAAATCCTCAGCCACTGAGCTCCCAACTATGAACCTGCGACTATCGCGGAACGAAGGTCACACTCGACGAATTTATTGATGGAATTTTACGTTGCCGGGGGCCGGCAGCATGGTTGCACGTCAGGCTTTCAGATTTACATGGTTTTTTGTTGCAGCGGTTGATAAGACATGTGGGAGTTTCCGAAAATAGGGGACCCTAATACAGTACCCTCTATGGTAGGATCCTTATTATTAGGACCCCAAAATAAGGTACCCCTTATTTTCGGAAACTCCCATGTATGGTTTCGAGCATTGCTTCTTTAGTTCTCGGTTTCAGTGTTCAGACCGGGGTTTGGGAACTAAGTCTACGATCAGGAGCATGGTTTGTGATCATATTCCAAAATCTGTTTGCTTGACTTCTGGTGCTTATAGATGTTTTTTTGTGCAGTGATCGTCCATGTAGACCACACGCTGTACGTGTTGTAGTCCACTCCCTTAAACCACGGTGTGTTGTAGCACACTGTGTCCTACGGACTGGATACCTGGCTTTCAAGCTGTTCATTTCACACTAGTGTGCGCGATGTTCGGCCTTGTTTGACGAGGTCGTCGCGCATTGTATTTGCTCCAGCATTCCGTCTTGCACCACTGCGCGTTTTGATGATTCACCTTACCATAAGAATGGGCTTCGCGGTGAGGTGAGGTTGTTGGGATGAAGGCATTGCCTCATGCGTTTGCACTCAGAGCACTGAGAAGCCTGCATTCGGCATCAATCTCACTACCCTGTCACACCTTAACCCTGTAAACCCCTATAGAACTGCATAAGCACTTTTGAGACTAGCGTGCATCTGCTGCACGGGGTCGGCTAGGCATACTCTGGGATGCCGCCGGTTAGGAAAGATGATTTGAACCAGAGAGCCAGTATTGGGGACCCAAAAAGCACATAAGCATAAGCATTTTATGGGGATATCCCTACCTTATTGGGCTTCATTATAAGGGGATTTATATGGGATATCCCTATCCTAATTTTTGCTTATGTGCTTTTTGGGGGCCCTGCAGTAGGGCTTCGGTAAAAGGACCGCAGTAGTGCAGTGCGTCAGAAGGGAGCAGCATAACTAGCATAAATGTTCCAAAACAGAGCCATCTTACTCAACAAGAAGGGGCATTCTAAACCCATTGAGGTCAGCGATGCGTTGGGTTTTAGCCCTGAACCACAAACCCCTCCACCCTAAGCCACCAATTCCTTAAGAAGATACGGGTTCAGGGTTTAGGGTTCAATGTTTTTAACTAAACCGAACTGACACTTGAGGCACGCGCCCTCGATCAGGTGGCCATGCGTGCAGACCTGAAGAACCCCGGCCCTGGTTCCGGGGTTCCGTACTTGGAGGATCATGGGACTTAGTAAGTAAGATTATAAGTACCTTAATTGGGGTTATAAGTATAGTTACCTTACTTATAACCTTAGTTACTAAGTCCCATGATCCTCTAAGTACTATACTTGGCGTTCTTCTGGTTGGCTATTAGGACTTTAACTTTTTGGGTCTCTATATGGACTATAATAAGGGGGCTGAAAGTTTGACTTTCAGGAGGGGTTCAGAAGTCAGCCTATTATAGGGGCCTTAATAATGACCTATACTATTTTGGGGCTTCCTCAATATAAGTATGGTGTAATGGGCCCCGAAACCCTATTCTAATCATTAAGGCCCACGCTTTCTTCTTTGTGGGGCTCACTACTTCGAGGATGGGACTTAGTAAGTCAGGTTATAAGTACCTTAATTGGGGTTAGAAGTAGTGAGAAGTATAGTTACCTTACTTATAACCCAAGTTACTAAGTCCCATGATCCTTTCTGTAGGCTTTTCAAGGTATGTCAGCGATCACAACAGCGCCCCAGGGTTTAGTGTTTGGGAGTTAGGGTTTAGAATGTACCTGGAGGAACCCAGGTACCGTAAAAAAGGCAACTGTACCATGTTCTAACGGTCATATTCCTTTTTCGGTACACTGGTCACTTCAGACTTCAGGCGGGGTTTTGGGGTTTTAAGTTTGCACCGGGCTTTGCAAAGGTTTCTGACGGATATTGCGCATTCTTGTAGGGCAAAAGTGGTTTTATAAGTATTCAGGCCCCAAACCCTAAACCCTAAGCCCTAAACCCTGAACCCTAAACCCAATTTCAATTCGGAAAAAGGCGTTCAAAAAAACAAACCTAAACCCCTAAACCCTAAAAACTCTAAGCCCTAAACCCCAGCCGAGATCCTGAGCCCTTCAGGTTAGTTAGTTCCCAAGACTCGCAAAATCCTTGCCCTGAATCCAAAAGCAAGGTCCAGACCGGGATTGATCCAGATACTTTACTTAGGGGTACTTAGACATGATTTTTAGTTTTTTGTTACTATAATCCCTAAGAAACAGCTAAAATCATGTCTTTTGCTAGGGTTCTAAGTTCAGTATAGTATATTGCCTTAGTAATTACCTATGCTATTTTGGGGGTTCCTTATTAGAATTATAGTATAGTGGGCCCTAAAACCCTATTCTAGTTATTAAGGCCCCTATAATCCCTTATAATAGCCCTTATAGCAGCCCTTATAGTAGCCCTTATAGAGACCTTTAAAGGAACCCTACTCTAATGACTAAGGCCCCTATACTATCTTCCCGAGCCCGAAGCCCTAGGCCCCAAGCCCGAGAGGCCCGAATCCTTCATCCGCGAGCCTCAAAGATATCTCTATAGTCTCCTTAGGAATCATTTTTGTTTGTGTTCATATAAATATAAAACCCAAGACAATATGAAGCATATTATGTTTATTATGGTTCTAAAGGGGGTATAGCTCTCCCCAGCCCCATATGGGAGTTTCCGATAAGGGGTACCTTAATCTGGGGTGTTTATAATAAGGATCCTACCATTTGGGGTACTACATTAGCGTCCCCCAGTTTCAGAAACCCCCATACCCCAAACCCCAAACTCAAACCCCCAACCCCCGCCAAGCTCTAAGCCCTAAGCCCGAAGCCCCAAATCCCAAACCTGTAAACGACAACCTAACCCCAAACTTGAAACCTTCTACGACAACCCAAACCCTGAACCCCACCAAACCAAACCTTCAACCCGAGACCCCCCCTAAACCCTAAACCCCAAGCCCTCAACCCCAAACCCTCAACCCCAAACTTAGATTCTGTTTTGGGTTCTTGTAGTTTAGTAGGAATCCGAAAGTTTAACCTTTCAATTCTGTGGCTTATTGGGGTAAGCTTACCCCAAAACTCATATAGAACCCTTAATAGTAAGCCCTATATATCCCTTAAACGAACCCTTTAAAGGGACTCTAAACGGGCAACCCCTAAACCTTCAAGGCTTATTGGGGTAGTGCAACCCTGAACCGTAAACCCTCCAAAGATATCTCCTGGAGCTCTAAGGAACCCTTTAGAATAACCCTATAGAACCCTTTAACGATCCCTTTAAGGAGCCCTTTATGGAACCCTAAGCCCTGCAAAGATATCTCCGGGAGCGCTGAGGAGCCTCGACTCCAAGCTTTCCCAGCTTGTGGAAAAAGTCACAGGCCAGGTCCCGAGCTGCCACCGCTTAGTCTTAGTCTAGTTACTATAGTCTCCTTAGGATTTCTTTTCTTTTATTTTTGTTCCATACAAAACCAGAGAGAATTTTAAGAAATAGCATTTTTATTAGGGTTCTAAGGGGGGTATAGATCAATAGACGAGAATAGAACGGGACAAACCTTGGCGTTCTTCTGGTTGACTCTTAGGACTATAAGGAGGCTACAAGTTTAACTTTCAGAAAGGTCCAGAAGTCAGCCAAGATATGACATACTTTCGTACGATAGCTTGCATGAATCTATTGAAATGAAACATAGTACAGGATAAAGTAAAAGCCAGAAAGTTGGAATATGATTATCCTAAACCCTTTATGGTAAATTATAGGGTATCCTACCCTGAAACCATATTCCAACTTTATGGAGTTCCCTGTAATACAATCCGGGGTTTGGAGCGCCATACTGTTCTAGTTGTTTTGACTTGTTCCATAAAGGAGCACGTATGAAATAGACGTGTGCGTTTTTCTGCTAGGTAACCTGAAACTTGAAAGCCCAGATAATTTAGTATAACCGAATCTCAGATAATACAAAAGTTCTACTGCAATACAACAGAATACAAATACATTTTAGTACAAAATAAAATGGCACAAGAGCTTGTTTTGCATAGCGTCTATGGTAGGGTTCTAGACGGGTTTTATAGGGGCGTTTATGCTGCTTGCAGGGTTGTCGCAGGGGCTTTATAAAGAAGGGTGTTCCACGAGTTTTGCAGGATTTCACGCGGGTCTTGTCGATTTTGTATAAGGGTTCATAAGGGTGCTATGGCTATACGTAGAGATAGTATATGGTGTGTTGTGGAGTTTTACCGAGGTTTCACAAGGTTTTTTCTTGCAATGACTTAATTAAGTACAGTTAATATCGTTAATCTTTGTATTCGCCATGTATGGATAAGAAAAAACATTGGAAAAGGAATTCGTATAAAGGCCCCTACGTCAGTGTTCCCGCTTCTGATTTCATTCCCGAGGCGGTTGCAGAGTTGGCGTACCCCGACAGCCTTAGACGCAACATTCGGAAAGGCAACGTGTTGCAAACCTGAACCGTAAACCCCAAACACTACCAACCTAATGCTCTAAGCCCCCTCAGCCCCGCAACCGCAACCAATAAAAGCCCTGGAAAAAATCCCTGATCTCAAAGCCCGGAAACCCTCCTACAAACACCTAAACTCCCCCCAACGGGTTTATTTGGGTTTTGGGTTTTAGGGGAGTAGGATTTGGGGATAAGGAACTTGGGTGTAGCATGTAGAGGACGCTTCGGAAAGGGTTTAGGAAGATTTGGTTGGGTTTAGGGTTTAGGGTTTAGGGTTTAGGAAGATTTGGTTGGGCCTCTCTATAGACATCTCAATAAGCACAAGAGCAGAAATTCGGGGTCTACTGCAATATGGGGGCACTTGGGTTCCTCAGCCGGGTTAAGGGCTTGGGGTTTTGAGGTTTAAGCTGTTTAGGTTTAGGGTACACGGTATAGGGTGTGGGTTTGGAAGGTCTACTGCAGTATGATGATTACATTGAGGCTTCAGGTCGTTACATTGAGGCTTGAGGTCGTGTCGGCTTCGGTTTCCTTCGGGAAGCAAAAAAAGCCTTTAACGCTTAACCCAAAATCCGAAACAACACCCGAACTTCGGAGGAACCAAAGCCCCTGAAACCCTGCATATCCTGTAAGCCCGATAAACCCTATAAGCCCTACAAACCCTAAACCCTATACTCTAAACCCTCAACGCTATACCCTAAACCCTAAACCTTGAACCTGATTGAGGAACCAAAGTGCCCCGAAAGAGCACCGTGAACATTGCGCACAACTTCCGGTCGATGGAGGTGCCACCGGCTTTTGGTGTTCCTTTTCAAGGATGCCTTTACGGGTTCCTATTAATGGTTCCTTTTTAGGGTTTTGGGTTTTGAGGTTTTGGGGTTCCGAGTCAAGGGTTTAGAGTTTAGTTTAGGGGTTTGGGGTTTAGATTTCAGGGTTTGGGGTATAGTGTCTAGGTTTGGGGTTTAGGGCTTTTTGGCTTCTAGGGTTTAGGGTTTGAGTGCGAGAGAGGGCAAAAGTCCCAATAAGCTTAGAGGTGTCGAAAGCTCGACAATCGTGGTCTTCAAGGGTCTTGGGCTATGTGACTATTTCAGGGCTTCGGGTTCGGATCCTTTTGTTCATGGGATTTCGTGTTCAGAATTTTGGAAGGTTTAGGATTACGTGGTTGAGGCTTGTAAGGTTTGAGCCGTCTGCCGTCTGTCTAGGCCTCTAGGCTTGGAGTTGTTCATGACCTGGTATGCAGATCCGTGCGAGTTTGAAACCTAAGCCCAAAACCCCAAAACCCTAAACCTCAGGATGACTTGAACCCTGAACCTCAAATCCTCAGTCTCGAAACCCCTTGATCCGAAACCCCAAACCTCAAACCCTAAACCTAAACCCAATGTGGGTTCGGTGGGTCTGAGAGTTTGAGCTGCTACGGTGGAGAACCGCTTCTAACCTATTCTAATTATCAAAGCCCCTATATCCCAGAGTCTCTTATACTACCGTTATGGTATGCCTTAAAGGAGCCCTTTAAAGGAACCCTTTAAGGGTCAAAAGGTAGACCGGCTGAATGCTTTTGGCTTCCAGTGACCTTGAATGATTAGGTATTAGGTATACCGTCTCCTTTGTAGACCCCCAAAAAAGTTTTGACTCAGCATAACATACCACAGGACATTCTAACCGTGCATTAGCAAGCCCCTCGCAGGAACGACCCTGAAAGACCACAACTAAACCCGGCATAGGGAATCTTTTTCTCTTCTATGTTAAACCATTACGAGCAAGGTTTCCAGCCACAGCGAGAGACACCGGTGTAAGAACCTTGTCAGGAAGCGCCATTCTTCAGTCTTGTCTGGTACGCTCGGGCGGGAAACCTCCGACCCTTTGATTCCCAAAACCCTCTTGAAGGACTCCTCTACCCTACAAACTATGAACTCTCACTCGCAATCCTAAAAACCCTTTAAACCCTAAACCCTTTGGTACTCTTTCTTGCAAGGTGGCTAGCACCGCACATCAACATGTCTTCTGATGGCTTCTTTCAGATCCCCGAACGGGGAATCTGCTACATGTCCGTCTCATAGGAAGCCAAAAGGCGTCTTAGCAGAATGGTTTGGGGCTGAGGGTTTAGGGCTTAAGGCTTAGCAGCTTTAGCCAATGAGTTGGTAACAGGGATCAGCGTAGGGTGTCCGTAACCTTCAAAGTTGGCCATATGGAGGAGTCACAAATTCAACCATCTCGAATGCCCCTTTTGGCTTCTAATTACGTACTCGCTTTCTTAAAGAGAGGAGAGGGCTGTCGGCATTTTGGTTGTGCACTTATGATCAGCACACTGTCTACCAAAGGTAAAAACGAAGCCCACATGTACTATTAACAAGTAGGTGTCCCCTAAACCCTAAACCCGTGTTCCACACCCACGACGTATTCCCAAATCCTGGGCCTCAAGCCCTACAATCAGACGCTACCGAGCCCCGAATCCAGGACATCGGTCAAGATAACACGTACTTAAAGGAGCGTGGGACTTAGCAAGTAAGGTTATAAGTGCCTTAACTGGGTTTACAAGTATAGTTACCTTATTTATAACCCTAGGTAAGCCTTGTCGTGATAGTCATCTTCATGCCAGTAGAACTAGCACTAGCCTTCATTGTAGTAGCGATGGTAAAGGCTATCAGACAGGTAGTCGCTGCACCCACTTGTGAGTTTGCAACACCAAGAAGCGCTTGGGTCGCCACTTCCTTGATGTTAACCAAAAGTTCCATCTCCTGGAGTGACTTCAACATGCACAAAGCCCGAATGGCCCTCTCTGATTTTGTTTTGAGCTTCCCTGTTTGGCTTTGGACCGATATCATGAGACCAAGAAGATAGGTCCCAGAGCTGAGATTGCAGCAGAGCCATTCGTACAAGTATCCGCCCAAACCCTAAACCCCTACACACCTAAACCCTAAACCCCTACACCCTAAACCCCTAAACCCTTAAACCCCTAAACCCCTAAACCCTAACCCCTTAAACCCTGAACCGGGGCCCCGAAAGCCCTACATCAAAGTCTCATGCCCCAGACCTGTTGATTTGGGAGTTTCCGAAAATAGGGGGTACCTTATTTCAAGGGTACTATATTAGGGTCCCCCATTTTCGGAAACTCCCATTTGTTGAAGGGTGTAGTGGCTCAGGCGTTTTTGAGGTGCTAGGGATCGAAAGATGGGGTGGAATCGGCTGGAACGGTTTAGGGTTCAGGGTTTAGCCAAATTCTGGATCATCCTCAAGTCGGGGCTTGAAAGAGCTCCTCACATAAAACCCTAAACCGTGCTTGGAGGATCATGGGACTTAGTAACTAGGGTTATAAGTAAGGTAACTATACTTATCGCCCCAATTTAGGTACTTATAACCCTACTTACTAAGTCCCATGATCCTTTAAGTAGACCTTCAACCGTAGCTCTGCATCCGTCCGGCAAGTTGGGCCCAGAGCTGTCAACGGGGCAGTTCCCTGACAGTGATGATGCAAGGGGGCGGAAGGCGAAAGCCCCCCTGGTTGCAGGGATAAGGATGTTGGCCTTAGTTTGTCGGGTTTAGGGCTAGGTACATCAAAACTTGCACTCTGGTCTCATCAAGGCCCGTGGCATACTTTATTTTGGGCCCTGATAATAAGGATCCTACTATTGAGGGTACTATATAAGGGTCCCTTATTTTCTTAAACTGCCATAAAGGCGCTCGGCGCACGGAACCGGACATGAACACCCGTTCCATTGCTGGTGCGGCAGGTCCATCTTCTCCCTTCGCAATAAATCCTTTTAACGCTTCTTCGGGCATGGGGCACCTCCGAGCCTGCAGTGTCTTCACCCATCCAGGCCCGATGCATCCCGATGCAAAAGGGCCCAGGGCCCGATGAGATCACTTCGGTTTGAAATCCTGCCGTTTCCACACCCTAGACCTAGAGGTTTAGGGTTTAGGGTTTAGGGTTTAGGGTTTAGGGGTTTAGGGTTTAGGGTTTAGGGGTTTAGGGTTTAGGGTTTAGTACTGGGGCCTAAACCCTATTCCCTGTGATCCTTGGCTCAAGGCTAGCCCCCAGCGCATTTAGATGGATGTGCCTAAAACGGCCTCTGATGCCCTGCTTGAAGGATCATGGGACTTAGGAACTAGGGTGATAAGTAAACTAACTAACTATACCTATAACTACTTACAGTCGAAGCCTAAAGGTTGGAAACCCAATAGCCTCAATCCTGAAGAGCCAAGAACCAGGAATCCCAGCACTATTTGGCCTTCATCCGGTTTCCAACTTTGTGGGGTTTACTGCACGACCCCAAGTACTAAGTCTCGTGATCCTCTAAGTTCATTGAGACCCGACACGTAGCGGCAAGCGCGGATAAAATGATCCCGACACATTTCAGGTGCAGAGTCCTCCGATCTGGAGAAGGTGTAGCACTGCTACATGGGCAGAAATCATGACTACCACTAGTCCTGAGGGTTCGTCGTTGTAGCTAGAGCCTATATAACATCCTGCACAACGCAATTCTAATCATCAAGAGCTCCATATATTTGCATGGGCAGGAAATCCCAACCCCTGCGCCGCTGCGCGTTCCCAGCAAGGCTACGATTTCATCTTTTCTGCTGGTGGGACCATGCCCTCGGCTCAGCCCTGCCTAGGGGCTTGAATACTGTGCTATACTTTTTGTGGGTTCCTTATTATAATCATAGTATAGTATACACCAAAACCTATTCTAAATATTAAGGCCAATACTGTATATTATGGGTATTGGATGGGCTTGGTTGAGGCTTTTCGAGTGATTGACTTTTTCTTTGATCACGGGACGTCTTCATGAAGGCCTTTGGTCTTCTCTCATTTAGGTTTCGATTTCGTCGAGGATGTGGATAATTTTCGGGCTTGGTTATACGCTTTTGCTTTGGGAGTTTAGGGTTCGGAGTTTAGGCTCCGTCATTGCACAATACAGCCTACACTTTAAACCCCCCAAGTCCTCAGCCTTAAGCCCAAACCCTAAACCCGAAACCCTAAGTCCCAAACCCCAACCCTAATCCCCAATTCCTAACCAAACCCTAAACTTGAGACCCTCAACCCTCGGGTCGGTAATATGGTTGTCGGAATAAGGTCCCCGTAAGGGATCCTTCAAGGGTTCGTTTCAGGGAACTATAAGGGTCCCCATAAGGGATCCTTTAAGGGCTCCTCTCAGGATCCCTAAGTTTAGGGTTTTTCAGGTTTAGGGTCCCTTTAGCTTATATCCCCAATACTCAACCTTTAAACTTTTGGGTTCTTGTAGCTTAGTAGGAATCGGAAAGTTTAACCTTTCAATTCTGTGGCTTATTGGGGTAGTAAGTATCGGGATCGGAATACAAACTCATGCTAACCACTTGGGTGGTTGTCAAAATTAAGGTCTCCTTTTGGGTCCTTATTTTAGTACGGCATCTAAAATTTTTAGGGTACCCAAAAAGGGATCCTAATTTTGACAACTAACCACTTATGGTTCTAGTTTTACTTACTAGACTATACCACACTACATCGCCGTGCTATACTATACTACCCCAAGGATCCAATTACCCAATAATCATATACTCTCCCAAATCCTAACCTACATCACTATCCTGAAACCGAGTACCTAATTATTGGGTCCTTTGGACCCTTGGGGCTATGCCTATACCACACAACCCTATTCGTGTCTGGAAAGTCCGTCTGAGCTGGAAAGCCCAGAATGACCTCCGTGGAAAGCTCTTAACCTAGTAGAGTAGGTAGGGTAGTACAGTCCCTAAATAATCCCTATATACCCAAAAAGGTTGTCCTTTACTTACCCAAGTGGGTTAACACAGGGGCCTTAAAAATTAGAATAGCTTCTTCGGGCCCACTATGCTATCATTATAATATGGAATCCCCAAAATAGCATTGGCAACTATTTCGACCCCTATAGTATGCAGGAGCTTGGTGTTCGTTGAGAGCCCTAAAACCTTACACGTACAGCCTAACTACGCCTTAAAACCAAACCCCAAAACCCCAGACTCTAAACCCCTAACACCCGGGGGACTTGTTACATGATCCAGACTTTCGATGATAAATTACTTGAAGGATCAAGTGACCGGCAGGGAGTTTATAAGTGAGGAGACAAGTGCTGTAGCCTTAGTTCGAAGACTTTTTGCTAGGGTTTAGTGTTCAGGGCAGGGTAGTAGCTGTGACCACTAAACCCCCAATCAAAACTCCTAAGGTTCGAAACCCTAAACCCTAAATCCTAAGACCCGAAGTCCCAATCCCCGTTCGCGACCCGTCCATCGTCATCTGGCATGGCTTTGACTCAATCTGTTCACTTCTTATACATTGGTGTTATGCCACAGACGGGTATCATCTAATATCTTCATTTTTAGTATACTACTAGAACATGTGTTCACCATCTGTTTATCTGTCGGTCTGTCTATCGTTCTACCTGCATGTCTGTTTATCTATTATTCTATGTCTCCATCGAACTCTGCGTCTCTCTCTCTCTCTATATATGTCCTCCCTCTCTCTCTCTCTCTCTCTCTCTCTTGGAATATCTAGGCACTTTGGGTTTCGGGATAAATGCATTGAGTTTCGGGTTGGCGGCTGTGGGTTGGGAGGTGTAGCTCTTGCAGATTTTCAATGTTTATGTCGCTTGTTCGTCAAAGCCCTAGCCCTAAATGAGTGTTGCAGCTGACATGTTTGCAGCGCGGAACGCTCCCAGGCACAGTACCAAAGGCACCTTGGGAGGGTGTGGGAGTGGGAGGGCTTGGAGCATTGGATAACTTATTGTCTGAAAACTCAACTTTTCACCTTTCGGGGTTCTTATAAGGTACTCGATTCCGAAAGTTTCAACTTTTTTCCTTGGGTTTTGGGCCAGTGAGATACTGTAGAGCTGCACCCACTGTTGTTCTACTGGGTGAATGCCCGAAAGCCTTCGTAGTAATTATGGCGGCGCCAATGTTATTTGGACTTAGAGTTTAGAAACCCTAAACCCTAAACTCCACCAATACACCCGGGTAGAGTTCTCAAGCTCTCGACTCCTCCGGCTTCATGTAAGGCTTTCGAGGGCTTTGGTGCCATTGGTCTGGGGCATCCAGTTGTAGGGTGTACCTGTAGCATCAGGTGATCAGGGGACTCAAGTAGGGCGACCAAGGGGTTTCGAGTTTCGACTCAAGCAGGTTATATCCTAAAGCCCTAAACCCTAAAATCAAAGATCGATTAAACCCTAAAGCCTTAAAATTAAACATCGATTAAACCCTAAAGCCCTAAATCTAAAGATCCATTGAACCCTGAAGCCCTAAAGCCCTAAACCTTAACACTGAAACCCTAAACCCTATACCCATGAATGGTACGGTTATATAGGAGTTCCCGAAAAAAAGAAGGGTGCCGTATTTTGGGGTCCTTATAATAAGGGTCATACTATTTAGGGTATATACCCTGTTAGGGTCCCCTATTTTCGGAAACTCCCATATGTAGAATTACCCTGTCTGAGGCGAGCTATAGCCCTTTCATAACCTACTTGTTAAGTTTGGACACAGCTTCTTGTTCAGAGCCCTACGGCGAGCAAGAGAGCGACTAAGTCCGATGCATTCCACGGGACTGCAGTGGACGGACACCTTTCAGCATGTTTAGACCCTCCAGTATACCAGAACTAGGGTTTAGGGTTTAGGGTTAGCGGTATCTAGGAAGTTCCTGGAACGGGCCTAAACCCGAAACCCTAAGGTTTACGGTTTAGGGCTTGGATGTTGGAGTCGGCGTTTGGAGTTCGGGAGGCGGTCTGCCGCGTTGGTCTGCGTGCATGTCTACATCGCTGTCAGTGTGTACGTACCTCGTTCCTTGCCCTTAACTGGCCCTTCATAAGTTGCTGGACCTGCAAGAGCCATTCTGCGCACTCTATGTGTGCAACAGCATGTCATGCAGGATTGGTTGTGGACCAGTGTCCCGTTCTGGACATTTGCGGTATTCCTGGCGATCCCTGGATATCACCACAAAACCCGACTTCGTACTGACTCCACGTAGGGCCTTGGAGGCTAATCCATCAAGTGTAGTGCCAATACCCAAATTGGGAGTTTCAAGAACCCGAACACATCCCGTACATAATCGGATTCATTATATGAGCCTTGAAACCTCAAACCTAAACCCATCTAAACCTAGGATGCCCAGTACTACCCTTATTCCCTTTTTGTAGTCCTAGGTTCCTTATAAGGGTACCCAATACCACAAAGGGAGCCCTTTTTATTCCTACGTTACTGGGCATCTTAGAAACGATGCTCCCTAAAGCCTGGAAGCTTAAACTTTTCGAGATATCGTGCTCAGATCCCTTAACTTCTATCCAGACTGGCCGCCCCTTTCGAAATCCTGCAAAAGAGGGAGGAAGGTTTCGAGAGAGATCGAGAGAGAAGAGCCCTTAAGCTTCGCATGGCATTTTTGGCTGTTCCCTGGTTGGCTTCATGTCTGTCTGAACGCTTGGCCACCGGCTCCCAGCAGGCAGACCCTGGGCATACACGCAACCACACACACGGAGTCTTTTCATCATCGTCTGTCAGTCAGTTGTCTGGGTTCTTGTTAGGGGTTTTGGTTGAACTTCCGATGATTGCGATCTTTAGTAAATACTGTGGTTTCCATGGTTTCCTTTTTATGGTAATCCTGAACAAGAACCCAGTTGTGAAGTGAGCATGTCCGCAGATGGCCTCGAAGAGTGTCTCGGAATCCCATCTGAGTTTCCGGAAGACCAGTCAACTCCGGATTCATGCTCACAGACATCTCGAGCAGAAGCTGAAGCATCCTGGGTTCTTTTTCAGAAATTGACTTGACTTCCTCATGATCCAGAGATCTAGTACACAAGACGATTTGCTTGTTGTGGTAACTTAAACACTTCACCACAGGAATTTAGCATGCAGTTCTTGGTCGCGATGCGAGCCACCAGAGCAGAGATTGTCCGGGGGATACCTGTACATCGCTTCCTGCAGCGTGCGCCGCGGAAGTGGTCCAAGAACGACCTCAAGGGACTTTATGGGTTGCTGGGTTCCTTTAAGGGATCTATAAGGTTTCCTTTTAAGGGTTCTTCAGGGGTTTAGGGGTTAAGGGATCTAATTTAAGGGTTCCTCTATAAGGGATCTATAAGGGTTCCTTGAAGGGATATAGTGTTTAGGGTGTGTGCAGGGTTTAGGATTTAGTTTAAGTTGTCACAATAATGAAGCCATATTATTTGCTATAGATCCCTGTTATGGTAACTTAACTTTAATTCCTTAACAAGACCCCAGGTTGAGTGAGGTCACAGAGAAGCTTGATGAGTTTTGGTCCCACAGTTGGCGCACGAGGGCTTGGCTGAAGTACATCAATATACTGTACTTGCACAACAGTTTCTTGGCGTTCTTCTCGTTGGCTCTTGGACTTTAACGTGTTGGGTCTCTATATGGACTATAATAGGGAGGCTAAAAGTTTAACTTCTAGGAGGGATCCAGAAGTCAGCCAAGGTTTCCCTGCATTTGTTGCAGGCATGATCTGTGCCGTCGTCGCTCTGCTCCTATGCAGGGCTGGCATGTTGCCACTTTACATTGGGCAACGGATGGCAAGGTTCTGGTGCAGCACTGCTGGCATGGTGGGCTACTACCTGACTCTTCTGCTCTGGCATCGCAAGAAACGTGCTTTCCTTGACATTGCCTGCATCCACCAGACTGATCCCGTCTTGAAGGCAGAGGGCTTGATCAGCATGGGCGCTTTTCTCAAGAACTCGGAGTCGTTTCTGGTCCTCTGGGATACGACATACATTTCAAGGTGCGCTTATGTCTGCTAATAGTTACAGTCGGTGGACAATGTGGACATCACATGTCTTAATCCGCAAGCTCCATGTGAGCTGTGTGCCAGCCTTGCAAAGACTGCATGTGTCCAAGCTCGAAGCCCTAAGCCCCAAACTTAAACCCTAGACTCCAAGCCCCAAGCCGTGCGCAATAGATGCAGGCTTCTGGAAATACCTGCGCTGCTTGTTGCGCACGCTTTGCTCAGATACTACCACACTTCTGCACCAAAGGATAAGCCGAGCATCATTGCTGTATAGGCCTCAGTAGGATCGATGAAGCATCTTCTCACGAAAGAACCGACTTCAGGCTATGGTGCATGTTCGAGATGGCCGCATTCTTGCACAACATGGGGCTGGGTACACACAGGGACAAATTCCTCGTGGTCTGTCCGGTGTTCGTGGGCCCTGCGTTTCTACTGGGCCAACTCGGCCTCAATGTTGTGGTGCTCGCCTTTCTGGTCTTTGTTGAGATTCTGGGTTCTTGTTAACGAATTTCGTTTAGGTTACCATAATCAGGAAACCGTACTTAGATCCCCAATACCCAACCTTTAAGCTTTTTGGGTTCGTGTAGTTTTAGTAGAAATCGGAAAGTTGAGCCTATTTTATTTCTGTGGCTTATTGGGGTAGTAAGCTCAGTATTTGCTATAGATCCCCATATGGGGGTTGCCGAAAGTAGGGGAGCCTAATATAGATAAGGTATCCGAATTTCTGGAAGCTCCCGTATGGTAACTTAACTCAACCTTTTTGATTTTGACAGGAACTCAGGATTCCTTTCTTTCCTTGGGCGGCAGTGTTCATATCTGGCCTCACCTTCCCATGCTTCACGCTGCTCACAGATCTTATGTTGGCACATTGTCGCAGCATCGACACGGTTCCTTGGCATACTTCTGGTTTCTTAGGATTTTAATTTTGGGCTTCTATATGACTATAATAAGGAGGCCAAAAGTTTGACTTGTACGAGGGGTCCAGAAGTCAGCCAAGGTGCAAAATCAAGTCCGCCGCTTCGCCATCGAGGACTCTTTATGCTACTGTTGCTCCTGTGGTCATGTCGACAAGCGCACTGGTGTCGAGATGAACTGTGACCGCAAACCAATTCTTCACTGTATCACCGCTTGGTTCGGGTCTGTCGAGCACTTCGAGACTGTTGTGCGAGGCAAAGTGCTGACAGCCTTGGTCCATCAGCTCGCGAATAACGTTTTCTCCTACCAGCGCTTGGTGTACGCGCTTTGCCCGGTGATCTGGTTGTACATGGACCTTATGACATCAGCACCGGATTGGGAAGTTGTGGTCGAGCTCAGTCTTTCAGCTTGCTCATATTACTTGATGGTGTTGCCAAGCCTTGCTCTTCTTGTTCTCCGCTTGGCCTACAGGCTACGCAAGGTCGCCTTTCCAGGGTGGTGCTGTAACTTGCTCCTCTCAACAGGATTGGTAGCTGTAGGTGCAACGGCTTTCGCGATCTGTTTTAGCGTGTCCGCCATTCTTGCAGGGCTTTCCAATAGGCATTTTCAAAGCCACATTCCTGCAAACGCAGCTGTGCTCGCGGTCACGACCGTGGTCGCGCTCCTGCTGTGGCGGTGCTTGCCCGTTGATGCCATCTCAACCCCAGACTAGCACGGCTTTGACGCGTGCAGAGGTAGCCAGGGCTGCCTGAAGTACCTATTGTCGTAAGTAGCAGGCTTAGTTGTAAGTTTATACAACTTATATATGTTCTTTGATATAACTTCTTTATCTTAGATGTAACTTTTTCCTTCTTACTACTGGCCCCACCTTCCCCACCGGGCCCACGCCCCGCCTACCCTCGCCCCCACTTGCCCCGCCTGCCCCACCTACCCCACCTACCCCACCTACCCCACCTACCCCACCTACCCCGACTGCCCCACCTACCCCACTTGGCCCCAATCAACCCGGCAGTCAGGCTTTGCATAGGAGGAGGGGATACCCAAGACGAAAACCCTAAGGAGGAATACCCAAGGCGAAAACCCAAAGGAGTGAATCCAGCAGTAACCCGAGACGAAAACCTAAGGGAATACCCAAGACGAAAACCCTAAGGCGTGAATTCCTTCGACAACCCGGGGAGAATCCAGCAGGAACCTTATCCCGAAGGCGAAAACCCTAAGGAGTGAATCCAGCAGGAACCCTTGACCGAAGACGAAAACACTAAGGAGTGAATCCAGCATGAAACTTCAACCCAGTGTTAGTGGTAGTGGTAGTGGTGTGGTAGTGGTCGTGGTCGTGGTGGTGGTAGTGGTGGTGGTGGTGGTTGTAGAAGTAGTGGTAGTGGTAGTGGTAGTTGTAGTGGTAGAGATAGTGGTAGTGGTAGCGGTAGTGGTAGTGGTGGTGGTACGTAGTGGTAGTGGTAGTGGTAGTGGTAGTTGTAGCAGTAGTCGTCGTAGTCGTAGTCGTAGTCGTAGTCGTAGTCATAGTCGTAGTCGTAGTCGTAGTCGTAGTCGTAGTCGTAGTAGTAGTAGTAGTAGTAGTAGTAGTAGTAGTAGTAGTAGTACTAGTAGTAGTAGTAGTAGTAGTAGTAGTAGTAGTAGTAGTAGTAGTAGTAGTAGTAGTAGTAGTGGTAGTAGTAGTAGTAGTAGTAGTAGTAGTAGTAGTAGTAGTAGTAGTAGTAGTAGTAGTAGTAGTAGTAGTAGTAGTAGTAGTAGTAGTAGTAGTAGTAGTAGTAGTAGTAGTAGTAGCAGTAGTAGTAGTAGTAGTAGTAGTAGTAGTAGTAGTAGTAGTAGTAGTAGTAGTAGTAGTAGTAGTAGTAGTAGTCTTAAAGTCGTAGTTAAGTAGTCGCGGCAGCTTGGACGAAGGATACCACCTCGACGACTCCCACTGCTACTACTACTCGTTCTGCAGCTACTGCTGCTGCTGCTGCTGCTGCTGCTGCTACTACAGCTACTTCTTCTGTCGCTACGACTGCGTCTACTACAACCAGGGCTTGCAACAATGCCAATGGCAATCAGAACCATTTTGGCTGGAAGCGTCGCCGAGTCGCTATAATGTTCATGACAAGGCCACCGCTGCAAGCTTTCAAGGTGCACCCGATTATTAGTCTTTGTAGTATTAGTAGTCGTTGTCGTAGTAGCAGTAGTACTGGTGGTAGTTGGAGCTTCGTCAGCATCAGCTTTGGCCTCAGATTGTTGGTATGATTGTACCACCGATTGCAGAACACCCGCTCGGATTCTAGATGCAAATGACCTCCACTCTGTCCAGCGAAGTGAGCGTCCTGTTACATGCGAGACAAAACCCTAAACCCCCAATATAGTACCCTAAACAGTAGGATCCTCATTATAAGGATTCCAAAATAAGGTACCCCTCATTTTCGGGAACTCTAAACCCTAAACCCTTAATAGAACCCTCATAGATCCCTTTAAGGAACCCTTATAGGGATTCCAAAATAAGGTACCCCTCATTCTCGGAAACTCCCAAATGCCTAAACCTTGTCCGAGCCCGTTGAAGCCCGTTCTCAGCTCCCTGCCGGGCCAGGCACCATCCGAAGACTTTCCTAGAGCCCAGAGCCTCCGAAACCCCATAGTTTCAGGAATATACCGTAAATCATAATAGGATCCCTAATATAGTTTAAGGTATATTCCTTAATTCAGGGTTTTTTGGAGGCTCTGGGAGGATGGAGACCAAGCTCCCCTCGAAAAGCCCTAAATTTACTTGGCCTTCTTCTGGTTGGCTCTTAGGACTTTACCTATAGTCTCCATTGTAGTTCCTTTTTTTGGTTAACCAAAATCTCTATTATAGGGTCCTAACCATAAAACTGGTCAACCAGAAAAAGGAACTACAATGGAGACCATAGCTAACTTTTTGGGGTTCTATATGGACTATAATAAGGAGGCTAAAAGTTTAACTTTTAGTAGGGGTCCAGAAGTCAGCCAAGTTTATTCCGTCTGACGACCCTGCCTGTTCTGCTGTGCGGAGCTTCATCGAAAGTTGGCTGTGTTTTCCGTGCCTTTGCTCTCGGGTCTAGGTGGGCTGCTACCGTTTAAGGCCCTTGAAGCACCGCAGCCGCGCTCTGACGCCCTCCATTGAAAGCTTCCTCCAAGGAAGAGCACTCCGCGTTGGCTACGATTTAGGGTGCTAGGTGTCAGGGTGCAGAGTTAGTTGGGTTGGGGTTCGAGGGTTGCAATTTAGGACGTGAGGTCTTGTGGAGCTTTCCGAAGCATGCGCCAGGTTTCACACCAGCACCCCAAGGTCGATCTATGATTTACTCGGGGATTGGCCGTTGCTTGTTTTTTTTTAATATAGGATCCAGCAATCCCTTTCAAGATCCCTGCCGGAAGCGTGCTCAGAGATCACTTGTCCGTGGGATTCCCGACCTTGATGAGAGAAAGCGAGAAAAGGCACAGCTGCAAATCACCAATTAATGGGGGACCTAAACAATTACCGATACAATGTTGGCGGCTCCTCATGATAAATATAGTATGATGGCCCGAAACCCTATTCTAATTATTAGGGGTTGTATAGTGGTGTTCAGCCGTTCAGTTCTCAACCAGATTTCCACGGAGGTCTCAAATTTCTACTCATACCGGCTCCAAAAGTGACTTGCTGCCTGCTTGAGATGATACAATGTTAGGCTACTCTTATACAGATACATTGACTGGTAAGTGTCCTCAGCCCTGAAGCCTTAGACCCTAAACCCGAAACTCCAAATAAACCCCACGCACAAGCTATGTTGATAAACATTCGGCAGGAATCCTTGAAAGCCTTGGGCGAGCGTGAGAGTCGAAATAACCCCCATAGCCCAAGCTGTGACGTAAACCCTAGCCCTAGCCCTAAACCCTATCCCCAAGGCCCACAACCCTAGTTATACCCTAAACCCTGAACCCTCGATAAAATTGGAGCGATACAGAGAAGATTAGCATGGCATATCCCCAATACCCAACCGTGTTCCTTAAAGGGACCTAAAAGGGTTTCTACAAGGACTCTAAAAGGGTTCGGGGGTATATTATTTTATATCCCCAATACCCAACCTTTAAACTTTTTGGGGTTCTTGTAGCTTAGTAGGAGTCGGAAAGCTTAACCTTTCAATTCTGTGGCTTATTGGGGTAGTAAGGAACCCCAATAAAGGCCCAAGGCTTCTTAATCAGGTTCCTGCTTATACCCTAAACCCCAAACCCTAAACCCTTCTACCCTAAACCCTGAAGCCTAAACCGTAGATCGGTGAGGCATGGTTGGCAAAGGACCGGAGGTCGAGTTCAAGACCAGAACGGAGCTGCACCTGTCCTGGGGGGGATTTATGAGTTGGGAGTTTCCGAAAATCAGGGGTTAGGGTACTCTATTAGGATCCCCTATTTTCGGTAACCCCCATTTAGGGTTCCAAAGAGAAGGGATTCAGGGCTCAGTTCATTGCAGTCCTTGCTCGAAAAGGGTTCCGAAGAGTGTTTACATAAAGTTACCTCTCAGGGCTACTATGCGGATTTTGAGGATTTAGGGGGAGTCGCGTGGTCTGGTGTAGCAGTTTGTGGGGGAGTTTTCGGATCTAGGGTCCAGAGGGGTGCCAACTTGGGCTTGTAGGTTCGGGATTAATGTTTGAGCTGGGTTCAGACTGTGGGCAGTTTGCCTCGGTTTTTAGTGGGTTTTTGCCGTTGCTGGTAGGGGTTTGGTTTGGTTTCGTCGTATGGTGAAGCAACCCTGAGCCCGGAAACCCGAAAGCCCTCAGCAAGAGTTTAGCGATGAGGGTTGTTCGGGATTTTGGGGCTGGTCGGTTGGGGTCTTATTGCTACAGTTCTCTAAGGTACCCGTTGGTTAGCCCCCTGGTTTGTATGGCCACCCTTCTCGAAGGGCTTGAACATTAGGATTCCCATCGCAATCTGCAGTGCGTACGATTTTGGTAATCTCAAGGACGCGCCCATGGACCGTAATTTAGCGCGACGCCGAAATGTGAGCAGTCAGGTGTCAAAGCTCACCCCAAAGAAACATGAGAGTTACTAAGTAGGGGTTAACCCTAAACCCTAAACCCCAAACCAACGGTTTGGAATTGGAGCTAGAGGGCTTGAGGGCTTGGAGTTAGGCTCACGGTTGTAGGGTGCAGATGAGGTTGAGCCCAAGGGGTCCTAAGTAGTAATCTGGGGTACTTCTGGTACGAAGCATAGCAGTACCTGATGAACCCACTATTCTGCACTATGTAGGTACATAGGTAGGTATGCAGGGCCAACAACCATAATGTCATGAACAGTGTTAAGCAGGAATAGTAGAACTAATGCGTTTAATATTCATAGAAACAGCAACACCGCACCCAGCGAACTCACCAAACAAACCAACCAACTACCCAGCGACAACAACAACAATAAGAGTTGTTATGCTATCTCTTTATAGTCCCTCATATAGTCAGTTATGAATTGGGTACGCCCCACTCAGAGATAGTTGAATAATATTCATAATGTAGATATAGTAGGACTTGAATAATAGCCCGATTATAGACTCTTACTGTATGGGGACCGTACCTAAATTATGGCTGTGTTTATAATCTTCAAACTTTTGGGGATGATGAAACCCTCTTAAAACTGAAAGTTTAAACTGTTTTGGGCTTATGAACGCGGCAACTAAGGTCCCTCGTATATTCAATTATGAAACCCTAGAACCTAAGCCCTTGGCCTTGCCTTTACATCCATCGTTTGCAAGACCCTGCCGGGCCAGAAGCTTCGTGCTTCATAGCCCCTGTTTAGGGTTTCGGGTTTAGGGGCGCTTAGGGGGGTTTAGGGGTTTAGGGTGTAGGGGTTCTATAAGGATGCATGGGGGTTTAGTACAGTAGACTTTCAGTAGAGGCTAGAGAGTTGGAACATCATAATCCCCATGCCATAAAGATAAAGTATAGGGGATCCTAGCACTAATCCTCCTAAATCCATGTTCCAACTTTCTGGCTTCTACTGTAAAGGATTTCATCATGGTTTTGTAGGTTTGTTCAAGGGTTCACGGTTTACCTGATGATCACAGACATGCTGCATTTACGAGGCAGGGTGTCCAATTGAATTCCTAGTTGAAGTAGGTTGCACGCTAAACCATAAATCCGACACCTTATGACCTTATACCCTCAACCCTTGACCCTGCAAGACGTTAGCCCTAAACCTTAAACCCTGTACCGAAACCAGGGGTCTAGAGTTTTCGGTTCCTTGCGACTTCCAATCGGAGGGGTGTGGCTGGCTCTCTCTCTCTCTCTCTCTCTCTCTTTCTCTCTCTCTCTCTCTCTCTCTCTCTCTCTCTCTCTCTCTCTCTCTCTCTCTCTCTCTCTCTCTAGCAATACATGTATTCCTAGAGTTTACCGTCTATTGCACACCTATAGTCTCCATTGTAGTTCCCTGTATATGCAGGGTCGAAGAAGGTAATTGGTGATTGCTAATGTTTACAGCAATAATGATGGTCGTAACAGGCATGATGACGATGATGTTAAGAAGAGCAAGCATAGCAGCAATAGCATTATTGACAGTCAGAATATCAATAATGTCAGCTTTCAGCCATAGGGGCAAGTCCGTTCTTCGGATGGGCATAGCCTATGCAAGCTTCTACCTGTTTTCGTTTACTTTCTAAACTCCGACAGCCATGAGCCTGACCTCAAGCTCTGAGCCTTACCCCCGAAAGCACGACGTCCGTAAACCCTCGTAAAGCCCTCAACTCTTACACCCAAAACTGTCAGACCCTAAACCCCCAACCTAAACCCTCAACTCTATACCCTAAACCCCACACCTCGAAACCCTAAAGCCTAAACCCTATACCCTTGAACAGCACTCCAAAACCTTTCGGCAGAGAGCCATGTGGCCAGCTGCACCGTGTCAGCCTTGCCTGGTAGCGCGGCTACCGTGCCCGACGCGGAGGCAGCCAATGAAGCCAGGGTTTAGGGTTTAGGGTTTAGAGTTGAGGGTTTAGGGTTTAGGGTATAGAGTTGAGGGTTTAGGGTTTAGGGGTTGTTGTGGGGCATTTTCCAAAGCTCAGAAAAGCCTGCAAGCAGCTTGCTTGTACAGAAGCATTAGTGCTAACCGACACTGTTCCTGAAGGTTCCCTTATATTACTATACACTAAGTTTGATAATGCAACCAGACCCGATTCGGCCCCCAAACTAGCGGATGTTGTTGGGTGCCCAAAAGCGTGCAATTTTGAGCCTTTGGAGATTCTGCTCTGTTCGCGGCTCATCGACATACCCGACCAGTATGCCATAGTCGGTGTCAGTTGCTTAGTACTTTCAATACTCCCTGTAGTCCCTGACACCTAGAAAAGGAGGTCCTAAACAGACTCCAAGCTTCAGCTGTACACTAAACCTTCAACAGGCAATCTGCAGCCCCGAGATTCAGCAATTGTACCTCAAAGCCTGATGAAGCTGTAAGCCTTAAGTTCCAAACCCCAAAACCTTTCAAACCCGCAACCCATGAAACGCAAAACCCAAACCCCAAAACCCGAAGCTAACATTCGATACCCTATGCCCGGGAAGGATGTAAACAACAACGCAGCTCGCAAGATGGGATTTGGGAGTTTCCGAAAATAGGGGACCCTAATATAGTACCCGAAATAGTAGGATCCTTACCCCAAAATAAGGTACCTCTATTTTCGGAAACTCCCATTTCATGAGCAGGTAATTGGGTTATGCGTACAGGTGCTCCTGCTCATAACCCACTTACTGACTAAATCCCCCTGATCCTTCTACTCCTCCCGCTGCTGCCGCTGCGCTACCACCGCCACTACCACTTACTACGACGACAACGACGACTACTGCTACCACTAGTACTAGGTTGAGGTCTAGTGCTAGTACTGGACTAATACTCGCACGAGCAGTGCGTTTACTAGTACCGGTGCTAGTACTAGTACCAGTATAGTTCCAGTACTAGCCCTGGTACTGGTGCTGCTGCAACAACAACAACAACCAGTCCGACTACTGCTACTGCTCCTGCTGCTACTTCTACTTCTATTTCTACTTCTTCGATTGCAACCGTTGCACATTGCGACAGCATGCTTTTATCAGGCCGGCGCGCATGCGAGCAGCCGCCGCCTTCGCCGTCGCTGCCGCAGCGCCGCGCGCTGCCCTGGGCCGAGGCTCCGGGTTAAGGCTCCTTCAAAGGATCTATAAGGGTTTCTATTAGGGTAGTATAGGGTTTAGTGTTCCTTTAAGGGATCTATAAGATGTTTAGGATTTAGGGTTTTCAAAGGGTGCTGAGAGGTTTTTTAGGGTTTAGGGATAAGTTTCAAAGAGGGCTGGCCGAGGGTATCTGCTATGGCCAGATTCAGGTGTTTAATTAAGGTCAAGAGTCAAGAAACCACAGCCACCGAAGTTGTAATATGGATCCTATACCATTCTTGAACAAAGATCCGAGGGTTGACAGAAATGTTCTTGTACATGCGGAACCCGATCTGGAGTACTAACCACATCCCCTGACAGTCCCTACAGTTATGTTGTAGAACTTAGGCCCCTTAAACATTGCTGCAATGATTCGACAATCCTTTTGGTGGTGTTGCCTACAATCTAAACTAAGGGACAGTTTTTTTTGGATTCCCTAGCCTTCGAAGCACCAAAACCCAAAGCAATCAGAAGTTCAGACTTTACAGCCAAGCAATCCCTAAACCCTAAGCCCTAAACCCCCAAACCCTAAAGCCTCAACTCTCCAAGAACTGAAGCCTTTTTCCCAAGTCAGACCCCGAGGCTAACAAACCTCAAGCCAAAAACAATTCGTAAAGCTACGGTTGATGATAGAAATCCTGCATTACCATTATGAACCCAAACTATGGGAACTATGGTATATTCCTGATTAGGGGTCTGCAGGATGTATATCATCAACCGTACGTAGAGCCTGTTTCCCAAGTCCTAAACCAAGAAGGTAAGCTACTTGGAGGATCATGGGACTAGGGTTCCCTTCAAGGGGGCCTTCAACAGGTGATCTTGGGGTTAAGGGTTTAGGGATCTACTTGGAGGATCATTATGGGACTTAGTAAGTAAGGTTATAAGTGCCTTAGTTGGGGTTAGAGGTAACTATAAGTTTAACTACCTGATTTTATAACCTTAGGCACTAAGTCCCATGATCTTGAAAAACCCTAAACCACTATTGATCCCCTTGTAGAACCCCTTCAGAAATCCTTGAGGGAACCCTTCAAGTTGCTGAGTCCCATGAGAGCCTGCGAGGAGGCAGCCAAAGACGCTGCCGACGCCTAGCCTGTGCATCTGGGAGTAGGCGAGCCAGGGAGTGAGGTCTGGGGTTCAATAGGTTTAGGGTTTCATGGCGTTTTTGGGGTTTGGGACTTAGGGTTAAGTAGGTTTAGGGTTTAATGGTGTTTTATGGCGTTTTTGGGGTTTGGGACTTAGGGTTAAGTAGGTTTAGGGTTTAATGGTGTTTTATGGCGTTTTTGGGGTTTGGGACTTAGGGTTAAGTAGGTTTAGGGTTTAATGGTGTTTTATGGCGTTTTTGGGGTTTGGGACTTAGGGTTAAGTAGGTTTAGGGTTTAATGGTGTTTTATGGCGTTTTTGGGGTTTGGGACTTAGGGTTAAGTAGGTTTAGGGTTTAATGGTGTTTTATGGCGTTTTTGGGGTTTGGGACTTAGGGTTAAGTAGGTTTAGGGTTTAATGGTGTTTTATGGCGTTTTTGGGGTTTGGGACTTAGGGTTAAGTAGGTTTAGGGTTTAATGGTGTTTTATGGCGTTTTTGGGGTTTGGGACTTAGGGTTAAGTAGGTTTAGGGTTTAATGGTGTTTTATGGCGTTTTTGGGGTTTGGGACTTAGGGTTAAGTAGGTTTAGGGTTTAATGGTGTTTTATGGCGTTTTTGGGGTTTGGGACTTAGGGTTAAGTAGCCCTCTCGATCCGGCGCCTTCAAAATATAAGGTCATTAGCGTGTGACTACAAAATCCTGGGTCATGATACCATTTTGCGTCGATGACCTTGGATTTCGCCTACATTTGCGTAGCCTGGTTTTGCGGCATTTATGGTGCCATAATTGGGCCATTTATGGTGCCATAATTGGGCCATTTATGGTGCCATAATTGGGGTCATATTATATATATATATATATATATATATATATATAATATATATATATATATATATATATATATATATATATAACATATATATATATAATATATAAAAATATATATATATATATATATATGTATATATATACTATATATATAATATATACATATATATATATATATATATATATATTATAGCTATATATATATGTATAAATGCAGATATCACGACGACCGACGACGACGAGGACGACGAGGAGCACGCTGAGTACGAGTACTTATAAAAGCTTGCTATATATATATATATATATATATCGTATGCAAATTCCGCTATTATATATAGCCAGGGTTTTGGGGTTTAATTAGGGGTTTAGGGTTGTTGACCATTCCGGCCAAGACACAGATGCTGCCTTCTCGGTGTTCGCAGGGTGTTTAAAATTTATATACGTTAGGGTTTATATAGTTTAGGGTTTTTAGGGTTGCTGACGTTCCACGCCAGATCCTCGCAGCGAAGTACATAGAGCCCTAGGGATTTAGGGTTATTATAACGTTTAGGGCTTATTATATTTAGGGTTGCTGACCTTCCACGCAGGCTTGCAGCCTTGTCGGGGTGTAGGTGCATTTTAGGGTCTAGAGTTTTAGGGTTGCCGACCCTTGTGGTTCGAGGCTTGCAGCCTTCTCGGGGTTTCGGGCGTTTAGGATTTTAGGGTTTATGCTTTACGGCACTTTTACTTATTAGTTCCGGTCCCGAGGCTTGCAGCCTGCTCGATATTAGTGTGGTTTAAGGAAAACAAGCCCTGGAGCCCTGCATACCCCAAACTCGCCCATCCTGAAAGCAGCACCAAACCTTCAACCCCTATACTTAAATTTGTAGGGTTTGTTCGACGAGGTTTTAGGTTCGCCGATCCCCGTACTGGAAGGCTGTCTGAAACCCAAATTTAAATAATGCAGTCCGAGGCACCCAAGATCCAAAACCCGGCAGGGCTTGTTAATTCGGAGGATTCATGATCAGGGCAGCTTGATAAGTTAACGAGGGTCCGAGTAAGGGCGTTCTGACTGGGCAAAAGTGCAGGCTTCAGAGGGTTATGTAATTACTCAGGTTCTTCATGTTCGGGTCTATTCAGCCTAACATGTACACCTTGGAGTTCCGGAGCTCGGGTTTTTGCTTAGCCAAGCGAGACTGAAATTTAAAGGGCTTCATCGAAGCTTCTAGGTTTAAGGGTATCTATTTACGGGTTCCTCAGTACAAGCACAGTGGGTTTTAAGGCATTTTAATTGGGTCATTAGGGATGTCATAAATTTGTTGCTTATCGGGTCTCGTTCGTGCATCCTTACCGGAAGCGGGTGTCGCGGTTTGTTTCGGGAGTTTGGGCTTTCGGGTCGTGAGATAAAATATATATATTGAGGATCTCATTTCTGTTGCCGCGGGTCGCTATTATAGTTCGAACTCTGCACACTCGGGTCTTCAGTTTCCGGCTTTTGGTTTGGGGATGGGGATTAAGGTATTATGAGAACTCCGGTCCTCGAAGGCTCCAAGCCCGTTGCACTAGCATATCACACTGGCATAGACCTGTACTGAAATCAACCCCCTGCAAAGCTGGAACACCCAAAACACACAAGAGCTTTAAAGCCCCAACACGTCGACATCCATGCGATTTTGGCGCTTTCGGGCGTCCTCGAGCGATGCAGCTTGGCCAGGTTCTTCACATATGCGGACAGATATTTCGATATGTATATATATATATATATGTATATGTACATACGTCTTATATATACATATAGTGAACCCTATAGCAGTATATCCCTAACAGAAACTATATATAACTATAAGTTTACTGACTCGCAATGTGATGAGCTGGCTTGTGGGAGAGCCGGCTATCTTCTAGGCTGCAGCACATATTGTAAGTCCAGCCAGTTGCACCAGTTGTAAGCAGCATCCAGACTGCCTTGAAAAACCAGATTGCACCAGATCCTGTGCTGCTAGAAACCAGCAGTGCACCAGTTGCAAGCAGTGTCCAGGCCGCCTTGAAAAACCAGAAGTGCACCAGTTGTAAGCTGCTGCTGCTGTGCAATTTTAAGAACCAGTTGCAACACCACAGCATCCAGTGCTACCTTTTGGCTTTGACCCGAAGATAAAACCTTGTCATGCACCTAAACTCTAGCAGCTGCTTCGGTGCTTGAACACACAATTGCTTGAAGACCCCCACGTAGTCTTCATCGAGAAAAGTGTGGTAGCTCCTGCTGTTGAGGAGCTCCCTTCGTTGATCTTCGACAAGGTGAAGTAGCGTATGGAATTTGGGGACCACCTTCCATCGGGGGATTCCCCTCCGATGGCTCTGCAGAACCAGCAGCTGGTACAACTTCAAGAAGAGCTGGACTGAATCGTGCATTGTATCGGCCTGCTCGATTGTCAGCTTGCGCGGTGAGCGCTCGCACATGTCCAAAAAGGCACAAAGTGCCGTGGAGCAGGAACAGGCGAGTGTCAGCTCCTTCTTCAAACCATCATCCAAAGCATTGCTGGTGGCCAGGGTAGCACGCAAGACGATGTTGAAGTACTGGAAGAAGAGGCGACCGTTGTATGCTTTCAGGTTAAGGCAAGGATATGCCTGTCCTTCATAGGACATATTTCCAGCAGTCAGGGTCGCTTGCGAATGCCTCATGCTGATTTGGTTTGAGGCTGCCCATCTCTCGATCGATCTCGATCTAGATATAATATATGATCTCTGGACAATCTGTTAATTAGGGATGATTTATGTGTTGATCAGGGGCTTCCTTGTAACTAACTGGTGTTTAAGCAGCTCAGATCGAGTAATCTTAAATATGTTGCAATCATGATCATCCAAGCTGCCGCAGCTGATTCGCTGACGCCCACTGCTTGAAGCGGGAGCAGAGAATGATCATCTTCTCGGGCATCTTCAACCCCGGTTCACCAAACCAGCCTCATGATCGCTGCTCGGAGGTGCTGTTGGCATTTTCTGTACCGTTACTACTAGGCGGCAAAAATTATAGATTGCCCAAATTACATCGAGATTCCCAGCTCCTCCAAAAGTGTGAAAGCTGACCCGTTGAACAGCTGGAGCACCCCCAGGTGCACCGTATGCATCAGACAGATGCGGACAAAACCAGGTCTGAATCCAAAGCAGCATATCAATGGATTTGCAGGTCGCCTCGCCGAAAAAAAACCTTAAGCCCTAAAGCCCCGGCTGGTTTTGCCTGAACCTCTCTCGGGTTTAGGGAAAAGGCTATATAGGAATAGGGTTTTAAGGTTTAAGGAAATCGATCAAAAAAACCTATACCCGACTACGACCGTGTATATATATATATATATATAGATATTAATTATTGTTATTATAAATCTGAGGAAGTGAATGCCCTGCTATATATATATAATAAATATATAATATATTTATTATATATATATTTATTATATATATATATAGCAGGGCATTCACTTCCTCAGATTAAGTGTAGAGGTTGATTGCATCCGTGCGGCTTCATCTGGCTGGAAATGATATCCACAGGGTTTCGGCGCTGGAATTCCCGGGTCAGATTGGTCTTCCACCTTTGTTCAAGGATCTTTCGGATTCGAGATTGCACAAGAGCCGGGTTCTTGGTCCTAGAGCAGCACACACAAACATGCATGTACATTGCTCGACCCTAAAGGTTATCCCCAATGCCTGATACTTGCATCAAACTATTTGTAGTTTCGTCCTGATCTGCAGATTAGGCACGAAAGATTGCCACGCGATTGTGCTACACAGCAGTGGCAAATATTCGTAGAAGACCATCCAGGGACATACCGCATGAATTCTCGATGCCACTTCCAGTCTCCACGGAGTTCAAGCAGCACATGCTTCCCTCCTCAGGGATCATAGAGTAGAAGCCCGAACGTTGGAAACCCAATAGCCATTAAGAATATTGAATATATATATATATATATATATATGAAATATCCCAGCACTATTTAATCCGGTTAGCACGAAGCACCCCAAACCTATGCAAATAGAATCCTGTTCGGCTAAAGCTTTGAGATATTAAGGATCCGCCTCGAATGCAGGACCAAGCATTGTGCAACCGGCATTGAACCTATATGTGCTTATGTACTATGTATATACATATACACAGTAAAAGCCAGAAATATGAATATTCTAAACCCTTTATGGTAAATTTTAAGCTACCCTGAAACCATATTCCAACTTTCTGGAGTTCCCTTATAGCGATACTGCTACAAATCCGAGGCCTGCGATGGGAGACCCTGCCCTGGACCGGCCGCGAAAATCTTGGCCATCAGCACCCAGGCGTGGGTGAAGTCCAGTAGACAGAACATCGATGCTCCAGCGGAGCTGCTGCAGAACCGGTTCGAGCGAATCAAAGCCCAGGCTAATGAATTCCCGCAAACAAAATAGCGGGTAGCGCTGCTGGTTCTGTCCTGGGTGTTAGCATGGGGCTTGTCCGTACACTATCTCTGGAAATTATATACACTAGCACAGGATTTTGCAAGTAATTACTCGTACTTGTTGTCGGCCTGGTTCCATGGTATGCAACTATCATCACATATATATATATATATATATATATAATTATTGCTACTAGTAGCAGCCTAGCCGCTGCCGGTGTCACGGGCGAGGATCAGGTTCAGTGTCACGATGATTACACGATCTCCGGCATTGTTGTAGCGACCGTCGTCTCCATGTATGCCGATTGGCATGTAACCATACCCAGGGTGGACACCTGCCCAATTCTGGTGGGCAGCGAGGTGCTGCCAGTAGCCATCCACAATCTCAGTTGAGATTTCCACCTTCTTGGATTCCTGAGTAGCACGAGGCTACCAAGTTAAGTAGCGGGACACGGGTGCATACAAGGTAGCTATAGGATATTTTTGTAAATCTATATTAATCTTATATATATGTATATATAGATACTTGAACACTGCTGCTAGCCCCGACCCCTTTACCATGCCCGAGCAGATACCCTAGACCCTAACGGTTCAGGTTTATGGGTTTCGTTTAGAATTTCTGATTATTATATTTCAGTTCGAGGCCTTTGGGTTTCAGGGTTTAGGGTTGCTGGATTCGAAATTGCCGGGCTCAGGGTTTCTGGGAATCTGGGTTTAAACTGTCTGGGTTCAGGGCCTGACATAGTCGAAGAAGTCCAGCTTGCTTTTAAAATGAACCCTGTCGCCTATTTGAAAGAACTCGAGCTTAAACCCTAGCCCCAAACTCCAAGTCAAAGCTGCCCACTGCGAAAACTGAGATCAGGTGGCCTTGCTGGGGCGATGTGGTTGCAAGCAGGACCGAGATCTGTGTGATTGCAGACTAGCGGCATGCAGGTAATGTATCAATTCGTGTGGTAAGACATAAGGCAGACGTAGTGTCGTCCTCGTGCTTCTGTCGATGGCATCCAATACGGGGATCTCAATAAATCGAATCTCCTGAGATGGCTGATTGGATGTGCAGGCTAGGATTGGGATTTTGACAGACATATACTCTAGCTAAAAGCTGTACTAATTTGAAATTGAGACGGAACCCTGACCCAGAATCCCAACCCTATTTACCCTACATCCCTCAACCAATCGACCCCATATATAGGTGCTGACACCAGGGATCCACCGGAAGCTTCAGCGCTTTGCATATATCCCTTTCGCAGTTATTGGGGTATTTACCCCAGTTGCCACTCTTGGCAAACAAGTACGTTTCAGTCGAGCAGTGCGCTTTGCTCTCTTGGTACATGGCTAACGCCGCCTGCTGCAGTCCAGAACAAGATGTAGCCTTGGCTTCCGTGTACATTATAAGTTATATACATGCAATTATTGCAATCAGCATTAAATGCCAATACTCGAGATGCGTACTGGAGGCTCCACTGCCCAGTGAACGCAGTAGGTGATCTGCAAAAGCTGTAGAGGCATCGTCGTCTGCGCGGCAGGGATCGGTTAACTGTGATAATATATTGGGCCTGGTATCGGGGCCTCGATGCTTAAGATTGTTACAACAACCGCACTCTGCAGTGGCCAATCTCATGATCACTATCCTCGATTTTTCACTCTTGTGCGATGCACGGCAGAAGCATGGATCTGGCTGAAACAAGGCACTAGAATCGCTAGAAAACCTGCAGCCACAGCTAACTTTAAACACAAAGCAGTGTTGACAAGGAGGCATCCTCAAGCAACATATATGTAGTGTATGTATATATATATATATGAACCGGACAAGAAAGTCTATGCTATGTACCCAGCACAACACAGTCAAATGTACCAGTGCATATATAGGGAAGCATGTCACGAATCAACATTAAGTTGACGAAGCAAAGCTCAAGGATGCCTCGAACACTGGCAAGATTGATTTCCCTTTGCTGCATGCACTCAGTTGGTGCTCGGCAACATATACTACTTGAGCACGTGGTGAACACCCCCTGAAATCCTGGTAGTGTGAAGTGTTGCGGTTGTTCTTGTCGTATATATATATATATATAGAGAGAGAGAGAGAGAGAGAGAGAGCAATCTTATTTGTAGTAGCAGTGGTGGCAGCAGTGGTCGTCGTCGTAGTAGCACTATTACTAGCAGTAGCAGGGCGAAATAGAAGTAGCATGAGCAGTAGCAGCAGCAGGAGTATACAGTAGCCCTAGTATAACGTAGTATACTGCAATACGGCAACCATAGCAGCAGCAGCAGCAGTAGTATTAGTAGTATAGTACTATAGTAGTAGTAGGTATACACTAGCAGTGGCACAACCGGAAGTATCCTCAAACCTGGCCCTAAACCCCAATCGGAAGGCCAAAACCGACGAACCCGAAACCCGAACACCCAAACCCCCTAAAGCCTGAGCCCCTAAGCCCTAAATCTAAGGGATATAAGGTCACCACACCCTCAAAGCTGGCTTCATTTGCACACTCCCGATTCTCTTCACATGGCCAGGATGTCCCCTGGCTGGGTGGCGCAGATCGCCGCAGTGGCCTTGCATAATTAAGGGATGTTGGGTTTAAGTGGCGGTTCGGGGTATGGGTCTCGGGATATTTAAACAACTTCGGAATAGTCAACGGTGATGCTTTCCCCAACTCCAGGCTTACCCTAAATCTGGTGTTAGGGTTTAAAGTTTTGGGTTGGTGCAGGGGTGTTAAAAATCGAGGCGACCCTATATATATATATATATATATATATATATATGAGTGTATATATAATATAAACCCTAAACCCTAAGCCCTAAACCCTAAACCCAAACCGTAATCCCTAAACCTATATATATATATATATATATATATATATATCGAGATTTCGGTTTGACGGCCTAGAGAGTCAGGCTTCCTAGTTTTCACGATTTGGGTTCTTGCTTTAGGGGCTTTGTGGTTTCGATTCTGCTTGGAATGCCTAGGCCTATTAGTTATACTCGGCATATGATCCGATACTTGTGGGATCGTGCACGCATCGAGCATAACGTCTTAAAGCACAGCAAGTGCTGTACAGCTACTCAACAGGGTACTTCAAGTTGATTGAGCGACTCGGGTAAAGGTCCAAATATGTTTCAAGCATGGGTTGCGACGCCGTGGCTTCAGTACTCGCACTATTATAAATTAGGTTCGCTCTTTTTCTGCGATGGTGCACACACTACACCGAAACGTGGATCGCAGGCATCCCGCTCTGCATGAAATCATCTATATATGTAGGCACAGCACATATGCATGTACACACGGAATCACGAGAAGCCTAGCATGTCATTTACATGCATATAATATGGGTACTAGAGCAGGTTCAGCACATACTCGAATCCACGTACACGCCCCGGCAGAGCCTAGTGCTCAGCGCTCAAAACCCAGATCCACCTACGAGCTAGAAGGCCTCGCCACAGTTTCATCTCCAAGCTCCAGTTTTATGCTAAAAGCCGAACGAGGCCTCCAGCTTAAAATTTCTCAGATCTGTCCATGACATGAAGATGTCCCTACACAAAAACTTTCGGTGCCTACGGGGCAGCTGCCTTGCCTTTGGCTTTCGGTGCAGCTTTAGCCTTAGCCTTTTTTTCCTTTGGCTTGCTGCAGTGAACACGGACGTGCTTTGCAGCTTCCTTGTACAAGCTGTTTGCATTGTTCAATCGAAAGACCCTTGGCCCCATTTCACTTTCAGGCATCGCTTGGGCCACCGCAACCTGCAGAGATAGAGTGCACGTGTGAGAGAGTGATGATGAGAGACTGAGAGAGTGAGAGTACAGAGAGACGTGACTTCGAGAGAGAGATAGAGATCTAGAGAGAGAGAAAGAGTCACAGATTGGAGGGAGAGAAGAGAGAGAGAGAGAGAGAGAAAGCGAGAGATAGATATAGATATAGATATATATATATATATATATAACCCCAAATTGGACCCCGGAGCCCTACAACACACGGGACTACACTATAGTATTGTGGTTATGGCTTTACCTGGTCGTACCTCTACGGCATCCCTCTTCTCGCGAAGCTCCTCTCTCTGAGCAATCATGCCCTGCACAAGCGCGTCGATGAGGTGCCGATCCCTGCATGACATCGAGCACTGCTGCGAGGACCCGGTGTCTACAGGTTCAATCCAGGGTTTAAGGGAACGGTAAAACTTTAGCCACGGGACACTCCGTTTGCCGCCAGCTGATGCTCAAACCCGCTGATCTCCAACATGTTGGAGTTGGCCAAGACCATGGCCTCGGATAAAGCAAGGGTTGTAGAATTATCGGTCATTCAACCTGTAGGTATACATAGCTAGGTATCTACATATAGATGCTGATCCTGTCAAGTGGCGGCTTTGGCTTGCTGAAGCATCGTTTTGGGCTTGGGAATCGGTTTCGGCTTATCCGGATTGGGTGGCGGCGGCAGCGAAGTATCGGCGATAGGGCCCGAGGCGTCCCCAGACCTTTCCGTAAGAATGGTTCGGGAGCTGCGATCATCGTCCCTCTCCAACGTTGTATCCCAACAACGATAAATGCGGATCTCCTGTGAGCCGTATACAGGGTTTAGGGTGAAGGGATTAGGGTTCAGGGATACGACACATGCAACATTCGATAACATGTAGCAGTCTGTCCTCATTTTCAGGATCGTCGGGATTTTTCATCCACATATTGTCATCTTTCTCCTGCATCGGAAACTTACATCCCCAAACTTTTAAAAATCAAGACCCGACCCTAAACCTGCACCCTGAAATCCCGTCATGCCTTCTCTGACACGATCTTCGCTGCTGTCTCTGCACCGTACTTGGCGATGAGGTCCTGTAAAATTAAGGAGGTTTTAAACTTGGGGTTGAGGGCGTTCATGAGCTATCCTTCTTCATCATCCACACACGCTGAGTTCGAACCGTGGTAGACGTGCTGGATTCAGCCCTGGCCACGATCTCCGTTTCACCCCAATCTTCGCCGGCAAAGACGAATTGTCGGAAGAGCTCGTTGAGCTTGAAACGGTTCATCCTTCCTCGCCCAAATATCATGGCATATTCGGGATTTAGCTTTCGTCCTTTTGGGCTTACTTGGAGGCCCTTTTGACTTAGTAAGTAGGGTTAGTAAGGTGGGTTATGGGGCTTATAATAGGGTTTCTAGGGGATACTAAGTACACTTACTAAGTCAAAAGGGCCTCCAAGTGGGGGCCTAAGCTCCGGGGCGAGTGATATTGGCGTAACGATATATATATATATATATATATACACCTGCTATATATGTATGCGTATATATACATATATATATATACATAATTATATTTCACCCTCAAAGCCTTCCCCTTAAGAGACTGAGCCCACTATTATATATATATATACTACATTTTATTTATCATGTTTATCTAAGCCAAGAGTCCATTGGCATCCCGGCACTTTTCGTGTGCCTCTTTCACGGCAGCCGGGCAAGCAGCACCTGAATTGCACTGCAGGAGTACAGCTCATGCAGTTCACGAGCAGTACGACATCAGAGAGGCGTTCCAGGGCTGTACTATTTGGAGGGCCGGTATTATAGTGGCATTTCGGTGTTTTGGTTAGGTTTTTTGGCTTACAGTTTAGGGTGTACGAGATTCTAGACATTGCAGGAGCAGAGGGGTACATATCCGGGCCACACTCAAGTCTGGGGTGCTTAGGTTTGTATTCTAAACTGAATCAAACTTGAAATCCCGGGTTTAGTATTTTGGTGTTTGGTTTTGGGCTTGAAGGTTTCGAGGTTTAAGGGTTTCGTATCATGCTCACCCCAGGCAGGCAAGGCAGGGGTTTGAGGGTTTAGGGCTCAGGGTAGTATATATAGCTATAGCTATAATAATACATATATAGAGGGGAAAGCCAAGCCACTGTCCATGCTACGGCTGAAGCGCATCCATTGGTTGCGCCTCAGCTTTCTCTCCTGCGACATCAGTTGGGGTTGGTTCTTCTAAGCATATATAATATATAATATATAGCCTATAATATATATATATATATATATTAATATTTATATATATATATAATAATTGTATATTGTCCAACGATGGTCCTCTGCGATGCCCAGCTTGTTTTCCTCATCCGCTGCGTCTGCTGCTGCACTCGGTGGCCGGGCTTCCTTCTGCGATCGTGGGTCCGATGTGGCTTCCTTCTGTGCTGGGTCCGATGCGGCTTCCTTCTGCGATGCTGTGGTCGATGCGATTTCCTTCTGAGCTGTGGTCGACGGGGCTTCCTTCTGCGATGCTGTGGTCGATGGCGCTTCCTTCTGTGCTTCTGATCTTTTCGGCGATCCTGCCACAGACGGTGCTGCAGCCGGCGTACCCGGCACGGAGGATCCAACGGATGGCTGCGGTGTCGTCGGCCCCTGAGCTTGAGCAAGCATCTTCGTGAAGTCCACAGACTCCGGTCGACGAAGCAGCTGCTCAAGAGCCCCACTCTGCGATCCGGTGCCTCCGTCATTTGCATGTGCTGCTTTCACCATCGCCTTGAGCCACTCCATAGCAGCCTCTGGCACTGGTGGTGCCACAACTGCATCTGGCCTTGCTGTCGGATCCTGCTGCTTCGATGGCTTCTCCGTCGGATCCTGCTGCTTCGATGGCTTCTCCGTCGGATCCTGCTGCTTCGATGGCTTCTCCGTCGGATCCTGCTGCTTCGATGGCTTCTCCGTCGGATCCTGCTGCTTCGATGGCTTCTCATCCGGATCCTCCTGCTTCGAGGGCTTCTCATCCGGATCCTGCTGCTTCGAGGGCTTCTCATCTGGATCCTGCTGCTTCGAGGGCTTCTCATCCGGATCCAACTGCTTCGAGAGCCTCTCATCCGGATCCAACTGCTTCCAGGGCTCGAGGTTGTCGGAATCCGGCATGAACGTATCCTCTGGAGGGTCGGGCTGGGTCGCCATCGAAGTTTGGAAGCTATCCTGCGTTCGAACAGGGCCCATAAGTTTTAGGGGTAGCCTAGTCGTCGTAGTAGTAGTAGTAGTAGTAGTAGTAGTAGTAGTAGTAGTAGTAGTAGTAGTAGTAGTATGTAGTAGTAGTAGGGGTAGTAGTAGTAGTAGTAGTAGTAGTAGTACTACTACTACTACTACTACTACTACTAGTAGTAGTAGTAGTAGTAGTAGTAGTAGTAGTAGTAGTAGTAGTAGTAGTAGTAGTAGTATACTACTACTACTACTACTATTACTACTACTACTTCTGCTACCATTACTACTACAAAGTAGTAATGGTAGCAGAAGTAGTAGTAGTAGTAGTAGTAGCAGCAGTAGTAGTAATAATACTATATATATATATATATATAGATATAGAGTTTTGAGTCCAGCTGGGGCACGAACCGGCTTACTCAACAAGATCTAGAGAATTGCTTACACTTGTAGTAATAACTATATCGACAATTCGATCCCTAGCAGGGCCTGAAGAACTCCTTGAATTATAGGTCCCACAATTCGATGCCTAGGGTTTAACCCTTGCTGTGCAATTATCGGACTTCTAGACATATATACACACATAACCACCCCGAGCTCTACGAGCCAAGCACCGCGAGTGTTGAATCCAGCTGGGGCATGAACCGGCTTACTCAACAAGAACTAGAGAATTGCTTACACTAATTATATCGATAATTCGATCCCTAGCAGGGCCTGAAGAACTCTTTGGATTAATTCTAGATCCCACAATTCGATCCCTAGGGTTCAACCCTTGCTGCCCACACTAGTACTATCGTACCTCTTCGTCTTCGTCCATCACCGCCAGGATCTGCATCTGCAGTCGGGGTAGGATCCGCTTATATAAGCTTGCTTGAGGGATATTGGCTTGACTAGGTCTTGGCTAGCCTTTGAGGGTATGCAGATTGCACGACTGATATCAATATATTGAAGGTGTCTGTGCTAAAGTATATTATTATACTGCTATGGTGTATCGAAACCAACCATGTAGCTGCAGTCTGGCCTCCAGCTCCCTGCTAACCTGATCGATCAGCGACTGCTGACCATCCTCGGTCGCATCCTCATAGCTTTCCATAGAAGCACCCTTGTTCAAGCCGGCCATTTCCCGAGCCTGATTCAAGAACATATATATATATATATATATCTTTGCAGAGCCCAGAAACCCTATAAGCTTATGTGTAACCCCTGGCCGGGCCTTTCTCAAAGTGCCCGGAGTGTTTTCAACATCCATGGCCATACTCTCGGTGGAGGCTGCGGCGCGGAGATGCGGCCTCGCTGCGCTCGACTTCTGAGGCGTGGAACCTGGGAGTTTGAATATAATATTAAACTATACGTATGCTACTACGTATACTACGTATACTACTAGTACTACTAGTACTACTACTACTACTACTACTACTACTACTACTACTACTACTACTACTACTATAACTACTACTACTACTACTACTACTACTACTACTACTACTACTACTACTACAACACTAGGCTCCTACTACGACTACTAAAAGTTGCTAGTATATACTATAATAATATATATATATATATATATATATATGTACATAACCCTAAATACACGAAGACTTATAATAAGCTACTGCTACTACTGCTACATGCTATACTACTGCGACTAGAATTGAACGACTAGCTGCCTATACCTACCTACTTCGACTAGTGCTACTTCTACGACTATACTACGACTAATATTTAATCTACTTCTGCTTCTGCTGCTTATACTACACTATTAGTACGTATGCTATATACATATATATATATATATAGAGAGATAATACGGGCACTATTACTAGTACTACTATACTACTACTACGACGACGACTACTACATACTACTACTACTACTACTACTACTACTACTACTACTACTACTACTACTACTACTACTACTACTACTACTACTACTAGTACCACTACTACTACGTAACTACTACTACTACTACTACTACTACTACTACGACTACGACTACTACTACTGCTACTACTACTACACTACTACTACTTCTACTTCTACTATTGCTGCTACGTGCCTTGAAACCCGAGCACCTAAAACCTCAAACCCGAAGCCTATTATTTTAAATGCTATTAAAATTTAGAGGCCCTGCTAGGGGTCTTGGGCTTTAGGGCTCAGGAGTTTCGCTTTTGGGGTTGTGGGGGTGTTGGGTAGGGGTTTCGACGGCATATATATATATATATATATATATGCTATGCTACGGCCACTTTCGGAGGATGATTCTACTTCCAGGCCCAGCAATGATCGCAGTCCTTGTGCAGGTGTCGGTTTGGAATAGGGAGACTTGCAGATTGAAGGCTCAGGTGTTAATCGAAGCAAGCGAGTATATATATATATATATATATATTATTATATATATATATATAATATGTGTGCACATATATCGATGCACATTTACACACATATATATATATATACATATACACACGCACACACCCCAAAGGTAAACCCTATATATATATATATATATATATATTATATTAATTGCAGCCATGTCTCCAAACAAGGTTTTCGGCTGCAACTTCTGGTTTTTTGGATCAGGCGTCTTCGTGGACGGAGTCGCATTCTGCAGGGGTGTCAGCTGGTTCCTTTCCCGCTTTCCTGCATGGATGTGCGGGGTGTCCGGGGCGACCTTGGCCGGGCTGTCCTTCTGTGGCCGGTCGGCTTTCTTGTCTTCGTTCTTCTGCAGGTCGGCTTTCTTGTCTTCGTTCTTCGGCAGGTCGGCTTTCTTGTCTTCCTTCTTCTGCAGGTCGGCTTTCTTGTCTTCGTTCTTCGGCGGGTCGGCTTTGTCTTCGTTCTTCGGCCGGTCGGCTTTCTTGTTTTCGTTCTTCTGCGGCAGGTCGGCTTTCTTGTCATTGGGCATGCGGGCTTTCATCATGGCGGTCACAAGCCCTCTTCGGCGCTCCGCTTTCTCCAAGGCATCCTGCACCACCTCGCTGCAAGCTTTAGCCGGTATGCAAGCTAGATTTGGGAACAGCTGGCCTTCGCGAGGTCTCCGGGACGCCCGGACATGGCATGTACAAGCTGCAAAACACGTAACTTCAAGCCTTAAACGCTACATGCAGTGCGGTATCACATGCCAAAACGCTGCCTGCCTGAGGCGACAGACAGACTATGTCAAGGCTATGCCAAGGGCAGGATGCACAAATCACGCAAAATCACGTGAAAATCACGCGAAATCACGCGCCAGAGGTTTACGTAAGATCTATTGCTATTAAATCGACCACCACAAAATCACGCACAAATCACGCGAAATCACGCGCCTTGGGGGTGCTGTGTTTGCCCAGGGCACAGGTGAAATCGTTGTTTTCTTTCGCGAAATATGCACATGTTTGCTACTTACAAGCAGAAAACCTAATGATCCTGCCGGAGTTCCTCGCATCTCAGATCGAATTTGAGGCCGACCGTGTCCAATATTGCACAATACGTACACTAAGAGCCACTAAATATGCATGAATCACCACATCCCATATATATTTATATATTTATACTTACATAAGTTGATTACATGTCGTATATGATATATAATACATACAATATGTAATATAAATGAAGAATATATACATACATATACAAATATACATAAACATATATACATGTAAATATACGTATACTATATGTACATATACATATATATATACGTATACATACATATACACATAGTTCATACACATATATACATATAAATTAAACATATACTTACATATACATATACATATATATATATAGATATATATATATATATACACATGTACATATACATATACATATACATGTACGTATTATACATACATATACATACATATACATACATATTATTATAATACATACATATATACATACATATAATATATATATATAGTGTATATATATACACGGTATCTATATATATATATATATATATATACATATTATCTTATATATAATATATACTACGACGTTGATATTTATGGCTATACGTACATATACCTCGCTCTGGCAAGGGCTCTCCGGCATGGGCAGATGACAGCGGCGATCAGGCCACAGGATGCAGATGTAAGCTGGGGTTTAGGGCTTAGGGTTTAGGGCTTAGGTCTCGGGTTTTAGGGATGGGTCGATGACTCAGGGCTTTCGCCGGGGTTAAGGTTGTAGGATCTTCTGGTATAGCAGGGGTTCCACTTTATTATATAAGTGATGCTTCCTTAATTTGAGGTTTTGGCCACCTTGTGGTCTTCTCAGGAGTACAATCTCGCCAGGGTTGGGGCAAGATGGGTTAATATAATATAATAGCCGGGACTGCGGTACGGGTTGTTGTGATCAGGAATATATATGTATATATATATATATATATATAAACCCAATAAAAGCCTAGTTCAGAGCATATGAAGAAGCAGCTTGTGGCTAGCATTGATCGATCCGCTCGAATTAGGGCAGCAGCATTAATCTGTCTTCAGGTTTCGATTCGGGCTCTATACCGACACCCACTATCAGGTCTAGGCTCTTGGTGTACAGAAGCAACGATCAAGATAGCACCTGAACCCCAGGACCATAATTGCATCCCAATACCCGGCGCTACTCCCGAATCCCTAAATCCATATACGTAGGTGTGTACCCGGCCCTGATCCCGAAACCCTCAACCCTACATATAATTGACGACATCGATCTTGTCCTTAAATATACCCGGCGCTACTCCCGAATCCCTAAACCCATATATATACCCGGCCCTAATCCCCAAACCCTGAACCCTACATGACGACCACTTGGACTGACTGCTTGTGCCCATCACAGCAACCACTACAGGAAGGGCACCGGGTCTGAAAAAGAGTTGGCGACAGCCAAGCTCGACCCTGATCGAACCAGCGGCACAATCGGATGGAGGAGTGTCCGCGATCTTAATGAGCCCGAGATTACAAGGCGTTCGAAACGGCGCGGCCACGTTATGTGAGTCGTCCGTCCGAGCCCTGGACACACGACGCCATTATCGTTGATGACAACTGCAAGATTGCACTGCCCCACAGGGAGCTGGCACCTTTACTGGAGGATTTTGTGTCAGCATGGAGACGTTCCACCTTCTCGAACGCTCTACAGTACACGTGTGGACTTGCAATTGGCGATCTCCGACATCGACATGAAGCTGCACGACTTAATTCATCGAGAAACCGAATCATCCTCTATCCGCAAAGACTGAAGAGGTAAGTCCTGCACCCCACCATGCCCATTCAAAACATATCGAGAATGCTACACAAACCCCACAACCTTACACCCCAAACCCTGATACAACTCTAACATCATGGTAGTCGTACTAAATGCCCAGATGAACATTTTGATCGATCTCTACTTGTGTTGTGGACCTACCCAATTGAAAGCCTGGCCCCTTCTTAATGCTGATGCCGTCTGCTTCGAGACACCGTAGCCATAGCTACAGATCCTTTAAAGGACCGAGAGGCACGAAACGACCTTGTTCCTCCTCGGCTAGAAGAAACATCTTCAGGGAGCCCAGGTCAGCCCAATCATCCCAGATCATCGTTGCCTCGCAGAGGTTATAATATTATTAGGAGTTTAGGGCTAGGGCCTGGGGTTTAAGGAGTTTAAGGGTCTGAATTCCTGCTATGCAAACATGTCGAATTTAATGCTTGTTGCAGGATGTTGCATTCAATCAGCGGCCATTGCCGGGGCCTCTACATTCGGGTGTGTCGTAATGAGTACTTCAGGAGTTAACGGAGTCTTTCGGATTCGGGCTTCCGGGTTCTTGGAATTGGGGATCTAGGCCCAAACCTGTAACCCACCAATTCTGTCGAGTTCCCAGGTTTTTCTGAAACATATGTAATATCTATGTATCTAGGAATATACTATATATATATATATGTGTTATCTGGTTGTAGGTTTCGGGATTCGCCGGGGTGTAGGACTTTGCTGCTTAAGCCACCGGATCTTAGTGCAATTGGTGCTTCCAGGGCCAGGCCTGTGTCGGGTTTTAAGGCTTGGGGGTTGCTCTCGTAATCTAGCGAGGCCTCTCGGATGCTAGGATCTTTGTGGGCATTTGTTGAAATATAGGCTTGGCTCGGGATGCTTATAATTGACATTGAGATTATTTCGGGGTTCAGTTTAGCGAAGTGGTAGTAGGATTTTTGGGTTTAGGCACGGACCGCTTTTGTTGGAATGCTTCTCGGGTTCTAGGACTTTCGGTTCTAGGTCGGGCTTATGCATTATGTATTGGCACGGGGTTTGGGGTATAGGGTTTCGCCATGCGGTTTTCAGCGGTTCTAGGATTATGTTTTACACTACGCACGCACAAGCCGGATGTGTTGCAAGTCGTTCGTCATCACTCGCAGGGGTGTAGCAACCACGAACATCATGTATGGACATTTCTCATGAATTCTCGGATCCGATCAAGATACTCCAAAATGTTGACCGGCCAAGGAGTCATCAGCTAGCATATTATCTGATATATATATATATATATATATATAGACAGCCCCGTCCCCTAAGCAACAGCGACCCCAGGCCAGCACATCCGTACTAAATCAAGATATACCCAAAACCCCAAAACCCGAAGTATATATATATATATATATATATAGAGCTATAGGGCTATAGGCGACGATTTGTTGTTGAAACGACATTGTCAGCGCACGGAGCTTGGCAGACGCGCGTGGTGCGGGCGACGGTGGTCGCGGCCACAGCTTTACAGTCATGCGATGTGCGACCCCACAGTATTCGACGCTCTGACAATGCGTGCGTTGGGGCACAAGCTGCTGCTAGTGTGCGGCTTGAAGAAATGCTCGAGCAGCGAGTGCATCACAGGCAGCTGAACCCTCGAGAAACATGCAACGAGCGTTCACCGCGAAGTGCGGAGTCAACACAAGAGCGTGGAAGAGAACACTATCGTCGGCGACTTCGCGGACCACATTTGCATGCTTAATTCGAAATATATGTAATAAGTAATGCAGAGGATCTCGCAGCACACCGGGCTCTAGCATGTAGCACCCACGATTTCGGTTTAGGATTGTGCTCAGAGATCTCGTCATCAACGATGCCAACAACAAGCCCTAATTAAGTTGCAGACACCTACCCTCGCCGCCACAAGCCCTAAGATGCCGTATATCAGTTATTATTATATATATATATATACACATATTACATACACAAACCCAAATCTAGACAGTCCCAAGCCGATTGCAGCAGGCTTGCCGGTTGCTCCCGCTGCCCAGCCCAAACCCTGAACAGTGAACCCAGCGTAGAACCTCAAGCCCTGAACCTTTAATCCTGGACCTGCCCAGGACAACCTTAACCCCGAACTTTCAACCCTAGACCCTGAATATATACCCTATATGTATATATATATATATATATATATATATAGCCCCAAACCCTGATCAGTGCATATATATGTATATATATATATATATATATATACATATATATACCCTCTGCCCAGGACACACTCGGCCTCAGCCCCAGAGCTCGAAGCCCGCCAAAAACCCTAAGCCTTGAACCCTTAAACCCTGAACTGTAAATAAGCTTTAGAACCCTGTCGAAAAATTACTTAAAGCCCGGAGCCCTAGTATTACATATTAAGCAAATACATATACATTATGTATATATATATATATATATATATATATGGTAAGAGCCGTGCAGGCAAACTCGATGTGCAGGACACGGTGAGGCGATCGGGCTAATCGAATATAATGTATCTCCCTCCGGGTTTTAAAATATAAGCCTTGCAGGGATTGAATTCGGGGTATAGGCATCAGGGCTTCCAGGGTTCGGGCTTTTTTAACGGGGTGTAATGCATGGGTTCGAATATATCAATATTCAAACCTCTTCGAAAGATTTCTCGGGTACCTTATAGGGCTCAAAATAGAAGTCAAGGACCTCGACCAGATTATTGCAACCCGGGCTAGTGGCCGTATTTACACAAACACTAACATATCAGGCTCTCGGGGTCCCCATCGGATTTGGCATGTAGATCTCGAATAGGTGCACTGTATATCGAGTCGGAGCCATGAGCCCGAGCTGAGGGGTTTCTGATTCAGCATAATTAGACTGAGTTGAAGATCGCGATGGTGGACTCAAAAGCATGCTTACCACTTCTATGCATGTGAACTACGAGTCGCAGACACTTTGCATGACAGCGAGATGGTATATTCAGGTTGCCAGGTGCCTGACGAAGAAAGAACAACTTCGGCACGGTACAATTCGTCGAAAGTGACAAATATCGGTGCGTCTTATGGGAGAACCCGGTGGAAAACGATTCCCGGACAATCGCGCGGCAATGTGCGTGGAGAACAAGCACTCCTACCTTCAACCAGCGATCCTGCAAGGGCAATCCGGATCATGAGGGTTCAACCCATTATTTGTAGTGACCACAAACCCTATAATTAAGATATCCTGCTGAAACATAATTATAAAGAAGCCCCGACAAACCAGCCCCAGTGAAGACACATTGGCCCCAAGGCTGGACACATCGATGCGGATAATGTCAACCCCGCAGAAATACCTTCACGAATTACCCACTCCCGCTAGATGAACCGGTAAAGCCTCGTGATCACCTGGCTACGACACACAACATTTGTTTTGGGGGTTGTATATTTTCGGGCTTAATGATTTCAATTATTGCATGTTTGTTGTAGTTATATATATATATATCTATGTATGGAGTAGGGTCTATATATTGGGGATATTAACCGGGGCCCTAAACCCTAAAGCCCGAAATGCCTTAAACCCTGAAGCTGCCTGGAAAGCAACCCAAACCGCGGCCCTAAATCCTCCCGAAATGCCTTAAACCCTGAAGCTGCCTGGAAAACAACCCAAGCCGGGGCCCTAAACCCTAAAGCCCCAAATGCCTTAAACCCTGAAGCTGCCTGGAAAGCATAACCCAAACCGGGGCCCTAAACCCTAAAGCCCGAAATGCCTTAAACCCTAAAGCTGCCTGGAAAGCAACCCAAACCGGGGCCCTAAACCCTAAAACCCGAAATGCCTTAAACCCTGAAGCTGCGTGGCAAGCAACCCAAACCGGGGCCCTAAACCCTAAAGCCCGAAATGCCTTAAACCCTGAAGCCCTAAACCTTAGGCCTCACACCCTTGACTCTAGCTTCTAACACAGGTAGCCCAAGCGATCCTGCGCCGAGAAGGAAGTGTCTGGCGTCATCGGCGAAGGACCCGGCAATGCTTTATCCTGTACTTATAATGCTGTTGTCGGGTTTGGTGTCGGCAAGCCCAGGCATGATATATATATATATATATAGATATAATAATAGAATATATAGTAGATCCAACTTTGGTGCTGTCTCGGCTTTGGGGCTGCTTCGGTATATATATATATATATATATATATATATATATATATATTTAATTGGACCGGACTACTTTCGGGATTCGGCTTAGGGTTTAGGCTTCTCGGGTTGGGGTTTTGGGGTTTTACAAAATTTGGGTTGTCGGGTTTCGGTCTGGGTTTAGACATGACATGGGACTTTAACGGTTAGCTTATATTTTGATTTAGTTCTCGCGGGCATTTAAAATTCGGTATAGGCACGGTCCTTGTGATCCTTGTACAACTTCGCGATTCTGTCGCAGAATTCTTGCGGATACACACCAGAGCATTTCAGGGCAACAGTTTTGCCAGTCCTCGCATCGAAAATCATTGTAGTTTAAACATTACTACTCTAGACCCTTAGACCGAAACCCGACAACCCAAAACCAAAAAAACCTAAAACCCTAACCCGAAAAGCCTAAACCCTAAGCCCGAAAATCCCGAGCATATATTGTAATTAAACTAGGAATCACTTTCTTTCGGCCGTTGCGGATAGTGTGCTTCACCAGCAGTTCTCCGGTCTTCTTTGCAGGGAGCTTCTTGTTCAGGCGATAAATAAATGGCCTTAGATAGTGAAGAATTGCATTAGGTATTATGCATATATATATATATGCGGCTCAGCAACACTGATCCAAAGAGCATCGTGCTTTTTGGCCTCTGATGACCATAGCTTCCCATATACCTCGTCATTCGAACCATGATCATGAGTGCATTAAGCCTAGCCCACATTGCGTGATCATCGTATTGCTGGGGTCCTGACATCTTATGCAAGTGTCCTTGCATGTCCAGAATGTACTGCACTAGCGGAAACGTCCAGAGCAAGCTCGACCCCGGCTGTTCCACCTCAGATTAAACTAAATTATTGCATATATCGTCCGGGATTTCGGGGTTTAGGTCCGTAGGGGTTTACGGTTTCAGGCTTAAGTCCTTATTATTTTGTTCAAGGATTTCGGGGTTAGATCGATATATCTGCCGGGTTGCCAGCCAATGAACTCCCCGACTTAACGCGATGAGGACCAATATGGCCCACCGGCACACCAGTTTGTTGGCTGTTAGCACAGAGGGATGGGGTACACCATAGATGTTTTCATGCCGTCGTGTTGTGGCGGACGAAATCCAGACCCACCTCAGCCAAAACGTTTCATAAGGGTTTAGGGTTCACGGTATTATAATTATTCTCATTATATATATATATATATATAATACAGGGTTTAGGATCTAGGGTCGGATAAGGTTCCAGGTCGGCACAGTGCTATGCAAGTCACGAGGAGCAAGGAACTCCGCTCCATAATAGACCATTCTTGCGTAGTCGGAGTACATCTCGCACAGCATGCATAAAGCCAACAAGGCCGCATAAGTCGTTTTGTTCTCCTCGACGGATGTCGAATGATTGCCTCACAGGCTAGCAGCATCATATTTGTTTTTATTTGATGCATATATTGAGAAGCTAGCGTCACCAGACTCGCACGTCCTTGGCTACATCGCATCTCATGAACATGTAGCTGCCAACTCGGGTGCAAGCTAAGAGGCTACAGGACCTGGTCAGGTTCGCGCTTCCAGCGAACAGCTCGAAGACATCAAAATCCTCGTGTACATTGAAGACCCGGGTATAAATATATTATATTGGATCATGATCAAGCGATATTGCACATCTAAACAACTGCATTCGAGGGTCGCGCTGCCAAGCTGTCGGATCATCTGCAGGGCGGTTTCGGTTGATCTGATTCAAATAATCGCAAAGATGAATCCTTAGTATATAGTGCTTCACTGGATCAGGGCGGTAGTGCAAGATAAGTACTGTCAGGCAAGTAGCACGATCATTGGTACCCCAGCCGCCAAAAGAAATGCAGCACTTCTCGCTGACATATAAATATTATCGACATCAGGATCTCGCCCAGGCGGCATAGCGGCACAGCACGTCCACGTGGAAGGCAACCAAAAGATGTTCCAACATGAGGCATGTGATTTATTTACCACTCTATATAGTGTGGACATTATGTGCAGCTAGAACTGCCATAGCTCAAGCATCACATGTGATTGCACACCGACACTTGAGGCAGCACTGCAGCACCCGAGCTAGCATGTACGTGTGTGCAGATCCAGATCTTCGGTCTTGAATAACATCAGCACCCAAGGCACATTGCAATAGACGGTTGCCACATCATGCCCATCCATGATATATCCCGCCACATTGGCCTCAACTGGGGCTGGGTTGAGAACTTCCTTAAGGGATTTACAGCAGAATTCATATGTGCAATATATCTATATATATATATATATATTATTATATATAATATTAATTATATATAATATAATATATATATATATATATATATATATATATATATTGCACACATGAATTCTGCTTTAATCAAAACACAGATCTGCAGGATCGAAACATCGACGAAAGCTGCTGTGCAGGCCGCAACAGGTCTTAGAATCGTATAGGCTCGGGCTTAGGGTCGGGGTTTCTTTTTAAGATTGCTGCGACTATGGAATCGAAGCTAGCTAGCCTGTGCCAATGCATATATACACTCTTCTTTCGGGTTTCGTCGTCTCAACCGTTAACCCTGCACACTAATTATGAGCAGGCCCTAAGCTAATTTCTTGGGCTTGGGTTGGCGGAGTCTTCGGATACTGTTTTATGTGTCGGTTCATCAAATATGTTACCACACCGTATGCAAAAACAATCCCTACGGAAAACCCCAAGCCCCAAACTCCTTGGCATTAACCCGACTGCTTGCAATTGGTGGCCAGTACATGGGGCGTGAGTGCTCCTGCTGGGAGAAGGCTGCACTAGAACACGGAATCTCCGATTGTTCCGATCAGCCCAGACAACTACTTGATTCCCAAGTGGATGCCAAAGGTCGAAGGGTGCAAACACATCAGAGACCCCGGACGGCCACAGCAAAAGGCATTATCAGTCTCCAAGGCCTGGAACAGGAATCGACACATTAAGTCGATGCAGTCAATTGGCCATGCTGGGTCGCACCATTGCTTGGGTGTGCATCAGTGCACGCGCCTAGAGGCCAACCTGCCAATCAGCCAAGTCGCAGTGCCGCGATCCAGCGAACAGCTTCAGCCCTCCTGGTCGGAGGTTTTGCTTTAGGCATTGGGGTTTAGGTGTAGGGGTTGGGTATCGGTATAGGGATTGGGGTATAGAGTTTAGGGTCAGGTAGCCTCATCGTAGTTTAAACATACGAGCCACGATGTTGGGGTTTTGAAATAGGGATTGGGCTCTAAATGGAGAGCCAAGCGACACATCGGGTTTAGGTACAGGGGTTTAGGGTGTAGAGTTTTGGGTCAAAGGTAGCTATTGTACTCAAACACGAGAGCCATGGCCAGGCCACACATCATTGGATTCAGGGGTAGGGATTGGGGAATAGAGTTGTAGGTCGGGTAGCAAATTAAACATGCACGATTGCCCGGGTTTGCAATTGGGGTTTAGGTACTGTAGGTAGGTACATAGAGCTCAGGGTACCCACTGAAAGCAAGCATCATCGTGAGGCAGGTAGCACATCATCACATATCAGGGTTTAGGTACGGTGTAGGGATTATTGCGGTGCACAGGGTGCCGGCTCAAAGGAAGCATTATCGTACTTTAATACGAGACCAAGGCTACACATATCCTTGGGGTTTAGGTGTAGGAATTGGGGTATTAAGTTGATAATAAGGGTCTTATATATCTATAAAAAAAATATATTTATATACATACATACATACCCTCAGGGATCCAGATAATATTGATATCATAGCATCAGAGCCAGGCTACACGCTTTGCCGAGGTGGACGATCCTAGGCAATATCGACCCCCTACGACCACCTGTCAACACTTCGAATCCGAAATGTTCAAACCTTATAAATAATTAATTCCGTACACTCGAGCTCTGCAGCCCTAAACGCCCAAATCCCGAGCGCATGCACCCTGAGCCCGCTGAATCCCGAAATCCTTGAAACCTCACCTTAAAATCCGTAAGCCCTGCAGCCCTAAACCTCGAAACCCCGAGCCTGTGCACCCTGAGCCCTAAGCCCACATATATAGTCTTTTAAGGTTTAGGGGTTTAGAATAACCGGGATCCTTTAACAATCCGCATTAATGTGTGCAGAGGCACGATCCACATCGCAGCGACTCGTGCTGCACGATACGCTGCCGCCCAGGAGCCGTTGAATTTGCCCCGGCAAAAGTTAGCCCCATTCTTCTGGTTATACTTACAGCCGGGCTTGAGCACCTTTGTCACATAGAAAGCGTTCAACGTCCACCTTAGCTATATATATATATATATATATAAGAGCAGGGGAGATAATATTATACTCGCAAGATTATAATAAGTCGAGGGGCAAAACTTGAATCGACTTTGCCTCATCGTGGATGCACTTGTCCGGGGCAGGGATCGCGAAGCTTTTCGTTGAGCCATCATAGCCATCTGGGATAGGAACCTTTGCAGCCCGCAGCTCCTCTGCCTGCATAGCATCCGGGCTTTAGTAAGTGATCAGATTATATATATATATATATATATGCGTATATTATTTAATAATAGATATATGTACATATATATATATTATATATCTGCATATATATAGATGTAATTATATCTTGCACGTATTGCACACACAGGCCCGACCTTGGCAGCCCAGTCGTACTTCAGACTTGCCTGCGGCATTTCTTCATCCTCCTCACTCGCCTTTGCCTTCGCCACTGCCTTTCCTTTGGCTTTCGCCTTTGCCTTTGGGGCTTTCTCCTTCGGTGCCGGGTCCTCCTCCGAATCCTCTTCCTCCTGGTCATCAGCATCATGTGCCGCGGTGGCCTTTCCTTTGGCCTTTGCTTTCGCCTTTGCCTTTGGGGCTTTCTCCTTCGGCTCCGAGTCCTCTTCCTCGTGGTCATCAGCACCATGTGCCGTGGCCTTTCCTTTGCCCTTTGCCTTCGCCTTTGCTTTGGCCTTTGGCACTGCCTTCTCCTCCTCCTCCTCCCGCTCCGAGTCCTCGGGCTTGGCTTCCGCCTTCTCATCATCATCATCATCATCATCTGGCAGCGCAACCTTTTTCCCACGGCCACCACGGCCGCCCCTCCCACGGCCCTTTGCCTTTTGCTTCATCGTGGATTTCTCCACCTTCTTTTGGGCAGTCGCCATGCGGGTTGCCGCTTGCACCTGGTTATAGGGTACCGGTGAAATGTGAGGATTCTAGGGATAGCCTATAATATGTAGGGCCATGGGGTTCTGGAGATTAGCATGTTAGCTAGTGTGTGGCATATAGCCGTGCCTCGAGCTGCTCGGCCACGGCCGACTCCATCTCCTGCAACTCCAAGTCATCGGCGAACTCGTCCAGCGTTTCTTTGCATGAGCCCAGATCCACAGGGACCTTGAACAAGGGCTGCCGGTCCTGCCACATGCAAATATGCACAGGTCTGTATGCCCACACGAGTTTTTGGCATGCTGCATGATCATAAATGTCGTCCTCGGTAACCCCCTTTTCGATTTCCATGTCGACTTGGGTGTCCATCGCCGAAATGTCGAGGATCGTAGCCTTAGCTGTACAACCCGAGGGCCCAGGTTCCGTATCACGTATCTGTATTGTTGTATATGTATGTATGTGTATATATATATATATATATATTTATATTGTAAGTCTATATTTTCTTTAGATATATATGTATTGATATATTTAGCTTTCTGCTTCGAGTAGCCTTGCAAAGATGCTCGTAACCCTTCCAGGAGGGCTCCGTTGCCGGCGGTGTCCCGGGCAGCTCTTCCTGGCACTGATGGGCCATCTAGTATACAATTGCGCACATATAACAATATTGGGTACATGAGCTTCAGGGTTCCTAGACCCGGAATTTACAAGCAGGTTTCGATTTCATATATATATATATATATATATATATATGAAATCGAAACCTGCTTGTAAATTCCTTTATATATATATATTTATGTTGCGAGCTGTATTCACACTAGAAGAGCGCTGGCTATGCAGTCAAGAATCAGTGGAAGCAGAACTGAAGGATCCATGATCACTTTCCAGCTCTGGGTCCGGTTCCTGAAATGTCGTAGTGTAGTGCATAGCATGACACCAAGCCCTGCAAGTATAAATGCTGGCCCAAGCAGCATCATTCTGCATAGCTTCGGCTTCCATCAGCCTTTTTTCGATAACCTCATCAACATCTGCTCGCTCACCTTAGATCGGAATTCGATTGATGCTGTGCAATAAGACCCTTAGCCCTAGCCCATTAAACTTATAAGCCCTAAGACCCGAGGTTGAGGATGCAGGGGTTTAGGGCCGGGGTGCTTTGTGCACATGTGTATATGTACGGGGTTTAGAGGGTTCTTTGTAATATATACATATATATGTACATATATATATATATAGGGTGCAGGAACATGACGATATGGGGTCAACCAGCTCAGGGTGTGGCCTAGATATCAGCACAGCAGCCTTGAGTGCAACCTCGAATGAGGTCCTTCAGCATCTGCACCCGGAGCGACCTTGCAGACATGTCATATATGTAAACAAATATGTATATATATATAGATATATAATATAGATATTCCACTCCGATCTTCATGAGGGTCTCACTTTGATTTGGAGGCTCGCCGAGCTAGAAGAAGCCCATGCACAGCAGCAGACCGGATGATCCCCGATTGTACCGATGCCCAAGCCTTAGGTATGGCTCAAATAGCAGGTGTAGGCCAAATGATCGTGTATTGCAGCCGAAGTTCGTTCAGCTTTTTCTTCCTCATCGACATTGGGAACAAAGCATACCTGTTTGCCATCAGGAGCAGCACTTCCTGCACCAGCTGAAGCTACAATATTCATCATGTAACCACCTACACCTTACCCTGTCCTTGTGGCAGCTGTGAAGGGGCACCAGGCATTCGAAGGTAGAGTAGTATCCACATAAGAATTCATAATGTCGTTCCACCTGCCAGCACTCATACATGCATGACAGTAGATATGAAGGCATGTACTGTCAAGCACTGCCGGGCACCATCTCCACTGAATCCGGTCCAGCCGGTGGGATGGGCAATATGTCCTGTGCAGTCAGCAGCCCAAAACCCGCGAATCCCAAACCCTATGACCAACAGAGAGTCGGTCCGGGCGCTTTCGTAGGCCAGGTAGGATAGCGGGGTCCGACAGGAGCCAGTCATTCAAAAAGTCCTGACACCGGGTTTTTATGTGTGTGTGTGTATATATATATATACTGTCGACGTCGACAGTACATACATTTATTAATTATATGTAATACACATATATATATATATATACTTAAGCTTGGCACCTCGAGAAGTAGTTTCTGCTCCAGCTTGAGAGCATCCATGGCCGTTGCAAGGGACCTCCAGTACCAGCTTCAAGGGATCGTACACATCTAAACTCGAAGCATGATCAATCTAATGCAGCTTTGCAGCGGGAGAAAGATCGTCGCGAGGCCCAAATGAAAACAAGTAGCAAAATGCTGCTGGCAGCACATATACACACTTGCAATTGCACAGTACATCTACGCATGCATGCAACACCCAGCAAAGCGGGGAGCACCAGGAAGCTTCGCCCACTCGGGCGGCTCCAGGAAGCCAGTCGCACTGTTCCACCCAGAATCGTCGATAACATGGTGGTGACCTCGTCACATGCATTGTGCCTATATACTAGCTTGTGGTATGCATGCACACTTGCACGGCGTCCTGGCCTGCAGACGAATAAGCATATGCAGCATTTAAATTTGGGGTGCTTGAAGAGGACGGTGCATCTGCCGAATAATCGGTCGCCGCCAGAGCACGACGCATGCTGGGCCTCCACATGCATATACAAATTTGGACATATGCATTGATAGGGTTAAAGCTGCATGATCGAGCCTTCTAGGTCGGATCGAATCTGCCAGGCCATGGGGCACACAGGAGTATAGGTTCAAAGATTACGTATGCTCACATCGGTTGCACGTACGGTGCACGTAAATTACTATATGCGTGCGTTTAGGGTCCAAGGCCTTGGGGATCCGTTGGAGGTCACCTAACCCCCGGGGATTTAAGATCCTATATATTATATATAAGGTAACTATTATCATGCATACCCTCACACGATCTGGCTTCGACTGCTGTGTGATCCCATATATATATATATATATAAGTAGCTGTAGGGGACTTCGAATAAGGAAGAAGTCTAGGTGCCTCAGTGTAGGCTACATTTCTATATATACATATATGTAGGCATTAATCAAGTTTATAAAGAGCCCTCTGCAGACACTGTGTCTGATCCAGCTTCGGCCGGCGCTGGCGATTCCTGTCGAGGATAATATATTATTTATGGCGGGGGTTTTGAGTTCGAGGTTTGATATATACATATATATATATATGTATATATATATACTATATACTATATTTATACTATTATAATATGTACCCTATATTATATGTATTTATAGTACTATATTTATACTATACTATACTATACTATATACATATATATATATATATATGCACTACTTAATAATTATACTATATATATATATGTATATATATTATATATATATATATATTATATATATATATATATATATATATATATATATATATTATATATATATATACTATAATATGCTATATATATATATATATATATATATATATACTATGTACATATATTGTTGTGACATAAAAGCTCCTCTTAACATAAAAGACTACAAAAATCGAGGTCATGCCCCGCGCACACCTGACAGAAGAACATGGCCACGTAGCCCATATTTACACACATGGATCTGGAGGGTAGGTTTAGGGTTTAATGGTGTTTTATGGCGTTTTTGGGGTTTGGGACTTAGGGTTAAGTAGGTTTAGGGTTTAATGGTGTTTTATGGCGTTTTTGGGGTTTGGGACTTAGGGTTAAGTAGGTTTAGGGTTTAATGGTGTTTTATGGCGTTTTTGGGGTTTGGGACTTAGGGTTAAGTAGGTTTAGGGTTTAATGGTGTTTTATGGCGTTTTTGGGGTTTGGGACTTAGGGTTAAGTAGGTTTAGGGTTTAATGGTGTTTTATGGCGTTTTTGGGGTTTGGGACTTAGGGTTAAGTAGGTTTAGGGTTTAATGGTGTTTTATGGCGTTTTTGGGGTTTGGGACTTAGGGTTAAGTAGGTTTAGGGTTTAATGGTGTTTTATGGCGTTTTTGGGGTTTGGGACTTAGGGTTAAGTAGGTTTAGGGTTTAATGGTGTTTTATGGCGTTTTTGGGGTTTGGGGCATAGGGTTAAGTAGGTTTAGGGGTTTAGGGGTTAGGGTTCAGGGTTTTCGTAACTTAGGGATAAGACGATTGAGCAGCTGCATGACGTGGCCAAAGATGAAGACCTGTCAGTTATGAGCGCGTACCGTGCGGAAGTCAGAGTCCTGCACTGTCTGGATTCCTGGATGGGGTTCGAAGGGATACGTACACCACATGCAATAGCGGCAAGCGTGCTGCTGTTGTTCATTCTCTGATGTACGGAAGTGCGTACGAGGAAGAAGGCCGCACTGTGCGCATAAAGCAAGGATTTGAGAGCGTCGTTGACTCACATGCAGCCGTCTTTGGCTCTGGACTCTTGGGAGAAATCACGGCTGGGAGGGACGCTGTAATGAGCATTTAGTCAGGCCGGAGGCTTTTGCGTCAGACGTCGGCATGGAAAGTTCACTTTCGATGCAGCATGTCTCGACGTGGAGATTGACTGCCTGCTGTCTGTGCGTGACTGCTGACAGCACGTGTCATGTATCATGGATTGATGAAGAGCCTGGAGTTTTCACTTGGGCGCTACGTCAGAGTTTGCTAGCAGAGCATTTGTATATTTTCTCATTAGTCGCCTTCGAATTCAGTCGCAGCCTTTTGCCGTTCTGATAAGCCTGGAAACTTGACTTTTCGAAGCCCTTCTTAAAGATTGGCATAGTTTACACATGCGCGTCCTTTCTGACTTTCGCATCGCCCTTATGTATGATACAGTTAAGGGTGGTCGCATGCAAGGCCTCATGTCTTGTGTGTTTGGGTGAGTGTTGCAGCCAGTTGCTGCAGATTTGCCTGGCCCTCTGTCTCTTTTCTTCAGGGGTACCCGGCAGTCGCAATACCCTTGGATGGAAAAGTAATCTACGGTTTAAGGTTCAGGTTTTAGGGTGCAGTTTGTAGGGGTTTAGGGTTCAGGCTTTCGGGTTTTAGGGTATGTGGGGTCAACGGCCGTGGGCTGGCTTAAAGTTACAGCCTTGTACATCGTCGTGGTAGTTGTAGTGAGTACTAGGAGAAGGAGGAGTAGCTGCTGCGTATCATAGCAGGAAAAGGTGGAACGATAGCAGCAGCAGTAGCAGCAGTATGACCGAATATGTTGCACCGATGATGTCGGGAAGGTGGCGCGAGAGCAGGAAACAGATGGAACTATCTGGCCACATGTCGAAATTCTGGCGATAGCATGCGATAGCCCACTTGCAGGTGAGTAAGATGAGCTTCTCTCCCAAACCCTAAACCCTCTAACCTACCTGCTGAGCCTTCAAGCAGGGTTCGGGTTTACTGAGGTCTTGGTCCTCTCGGCTTGAATGTCGCTGCATGCACCTTGTGTCTTACAGTTTTTGTTTTATCCCGACACCCGAAACCCCCTAAACCCTAAACCCTAAACTCTAAACCCTAAACTCTAAACCCTAAACCCTAAAATCTAATCCCCGAGACCTAAACTCAATACTTGCCCGAAGGCCCCAGGTAGCTCAAGCCCTAAGAGCACAGCCCTAGAACAGACGAGCTGGAACCTGAAACCTCTAACCTAAGCCCTGGCCATAATATAGGTTCCTTTAAAGGGATCTATAAGGGCAGCTATGAGGGCTATTATAAGGGTTTAGTATAGGGCCCTAAATATTTTCCAATGCTATTATTATTATTATTATTATTATTGTTATTATTATTATTACTTTTTTTTTTTTTGGGGGGGGGGCTTCCTTTTTCCAATTATAGTGTATCCCCAAAACCTTATTCTAATTATCAAGGCCCCAACATCATAGTAACCTTATAGTAGGACCCTTTCAAAGGAACCCTATTCTAATTATTAAGGCCCCTAGACTAGACACAAACAGCAAGTGAGTAGTGCTTCCAAGCCGACAGGTCCAAGTTTCAGCTCGCAACGGTTATTCGGAGCCAGGTGCCTCGACTGCTGACTAGGGTTTAGGGTTTAGGTGGTTTAGGGCGGCATAGAGGCTTTAAAGAAACCTCTTTAGGCCCTTCTTCGATTTCGAAACTTAGGGCTGGGGATTAGAGTTTAAGGTTTCGGGCTTGGAGTTGAAAGAGTACTTGGAGGATCATGGGACTTAGTAAGTAAGGTTATGAGTACCCTAATTGGGGTTATAAGTTATAAGTATAGTTACCTTACTTATAACCCCAGTTCCTAGGTCCCATGATCCTCGAAGTAGGGTTTAGGGCTTAGGGGTGTTCCTGACAAGGAACTTTGCATCACTTGGGGTTATTACGAATCGTATTTATATATGACGGGTCCCAGGGCCTTGCAGCTGAGTTGGAGTTTCCAAAGGCGCTGTGTTCTTTGTTTTGGGGGTTGTGGCATGTTTAACTCGGGCGTGTATGTACACGTCGGGCTCCGTCATGAGGTGTAGACTCTTGCCGGCATAACCAAGGAATGCGCATCTTGGGGCAGAGTAGTCGTGTCTCAGAGCCATATAGTGTGCACCGTATCTTGCCGCAAGCACCCTAATGAATGTAGGTTTCAGGTTCCCTCACCGCCTTAAACAAAGGCCAATGGTTCAGCAAGTGTTGTGATTCCTGGACGAAATTGACATACGGCAGATACAGGTTTCTGCCTCTCAGGTTTAACGTCGTAGTCAGTAGTGGGCCCTCAAGCCAAGCCTTTATCCTTAAGCCTTTATCCTTAATAGCATAACCTTAACTCCTAAGCTAAGCCTGGAAACCATCGCAAAACTCGACGCCTAAGCAATTTTCCTTGAAAGCTAAGCAGAGGCCTTAATGAAGGAGACTGATTAAGAAACTCGGGGCCTATAACCCCAAAATAGTAGGGTTCATATAAGGAACCCTAATAAAGGCCCAAGGTTTCTTAATCAGGTTCCTACATTAAGGAGGCTGAAGCCGGAAACCTCAACGGACAACAATGTGGATTTCTTGATGTGTGGATTCTTAGGATGTCTGCTGTTAAGGGAGATCTTCAACCCTAAAACTTAATACCCTAATACCCGGAACCCGAAGACCAAGCCGTTCAGTGTGGCTGTTCGAGCCCTTTCATCCGAAAACTTCGACCGTGTTCTTGGCCAAAGCCTTATCCTTCGAGTAATCCTGGAACCCACACTCAGGGATAAGACATGTAGCGAACACCATGATCTGCGGTATCTGCCCTAAATGACGGGCGATGGGGCTCTTAAACCCCAACGGTCAAAGACATGGGGCTCTTTGGGAGCTTCCAAGCCTGATTTCGTAATCCTACTGAGACGGCAAAACTCAGAGACTCCAATATCCCTTAATTAATGCACCTCAAATTACAGTAGGGTCCGTAATATGAACGAATAGACCTTAACATTGTAGTAGGATCCCTTTAATGATTTAAGGAATATTCCTTAATGAAGAGATGGGATCTCTGAGGCGGGGCCCAAAGTGGAGCGCCTGCGCTTGCTTCCCTCGCAGAGGCTAGTGGAGGTGCGGATCCTTGAACCCCTAAACTCCGAAACACTAAACTCCCAAACCCTCAACCCCTATACAAACCTTAGACCTGGTTGGCTGTACAAAAGCTGCAAAGCTTGTGCTTGGAGTTTTCTATTTGGGCTTTAGATTCTTCAAAATGGTCGAGGGTCGTGGTGTGACACCCTCATGTAGACGCCCCATGAATCAGTCCCCGCAGTTTCAAGACAAGAGCCGATTCAGTCCCCATGTAGGTAGGGGGGAAGATCGATCGGGGGTCCCAGGTTCTGCAGGTCTTCAGTCAATTCTGCAAACATTTGGGAGTTTCCGAAAATAGGGGACCCTAATGTAGTACCCTAAATAGGGGGATCTTTATTATAAGGGCCCCAAAATAAGGTACCCCTAATTTTCGGAAACTCCCATTTCTGTTTCATCTCAGTCTCAGGGGGTGCAGGTCCAGTAGCATGTTGCTAGATTGCACAAACCGTGAGGAACCCTAAACCCTTAACCCCTACAGTCAAGCGGACTCGAGTGCACCGATCTAGTTTACCGATGCGCACCAAGAACCTCGTCTGGCTTGCCCGAGTTGCGAGAGCGTAAACCCCTACACCCTAAACCCCTAAACTTTCCTTTGGTTAGTAGGGAATGGAAGAATGGTAGCAATAGTAGTCATAATTGTACCCCATTCCTCCATTCGCTACTAACCAAAGGTAAGTTTAGGGTTTGGAGTTTGCTTTTGGTGGAATTTCAGGTCATCTAAACCCCTAAACCCTAAACCCAAGGCATCCGAAGCAGTCAGGCAACCTGTCTGTAATGTCTTTCCAAGTAGCTATAACTGCAGCTCACGACGGTTGATAATAGAAACCCTGCATTGCCTTAAGGACCCTAGGCGATGGGAATAATGGTATATTCCTCATTATGGGCAATGCAGGATTTATATCATCAACCGTTTATCGAACAACACCGACAAATCGCCAATGTGTGTCAACAGATCTGCATCAAGCCAGGATCGTCGCTTAGCAGGACATTTGAGTAGTGCTCCAAACTAGGCGGGCCCTTTTATTAAGGGTGCCGCATTACTTTGGGGACCTCAACAGGGATCCTCCTTGAGTAAGGAGCTTAAGGGCTGGGCTCTCTGGGAAAACTGGTGTTGAGTCCTAGTCGCAAGCACTCAAATCGTAAACCCTAAGGCATGAGCCCCAAAGCCAGGGTCAAAGCCTGCTAGACAAGCCCTGGCTTAGGCTTCGGCCATAGCAGGGATCCTCAGATGAGGGAGGGAGTCTATTCGACAGGGGTCTAATTAAATTATAAGCTCCATCCTTAATCCCAGAGGAGCCTAAATGTCCAATCCAAATGCCTCAGCCCTCTGCTTAGGGTTTAGGGGTTTCGGCTCCTGAACGCCAAAATCCGATTACACTTTTATCCCCACTCCAAAGCCCAAGAGAACATCATATGAGTGGTTGTCAAAATTAGGGTTCCGTTCTGGGTCCTTAATGCAATAGGCACCTTTGATTTAGGGTACCCAAAAAGGGACCCTAATGTTGACAACCACCTATATGAAGCCCGATGAAGCCAGGCGACATGTCCCGAAACCCTAAACCCTAAACCCGAGCCCTAAATCCTAAACCCTAAACCCTAAATCCTAAACCTGAACCCTAAATCCTAAACCCTAAACCTGAACCGTAAATCCTAAACCCTAAACCTGATCTCTAAATCCTAAACCCTAAACCCTAAATCCTAAACTCGACAGGATCCGTCTGAGTTCGCCCAAGAGCCGGGCGTGTTTATCCACGCAGGTCGCCTCTTGCGCGAGGGCTTTATGGGAGTTTCCGAAAATTAGGGGAAGCTTTAAAGGGATCCATAAGGGTTCCTTTAAGGGTTCCTATAAGGGGTCGAAAAGGGTTTTATAAAGGGTTTGATTAGGGTTTAGGGTTTCCGAAATCAGGGGTAGTTACCCTGGTTTGGGGTCATTCTATGTCATTCTAATAAGGATCCTAATTACTATTTTCGATACTACATTAGGGCCCCCTACTTTTGGATTTCAAGTAGGGGTCTCTGTCTGGGCCGCCCAAAGAGTACACTATCCTTATGGTGAATTGGAAAATCCCACTGGAAGGGATAATTAAGAGAGCACCCGTATGGGCGAACGACCTTCTCTGGGTTCAACGGGGATTAATGGGGACCCCTACCCTATAATGGGCTATATAATGGGTATTTGATAGCTATATTAAGGGTATATACCTAGGGGTCCTTGTTAAGCGTCCCTCCTTTAACCCTTGGATGGGTTTTGGGAAACGGATCTACAGGCATGTCATATTCGGAAGGGCTTGGTTCTAGGGTTCAGGGCTCAAGGAGGTGGGAGTTTCCGAAAATTAGGGGGTACCCTTTAAAGGGATCCTTTAGGGGTTCCTGAAGGGGAACTATAAGGGATCTATAGGGTACAGGGTTTAGGGTTTGGGAGTTTCCGAACAATAGGGGTACCTTCTTTTGGGGTCCTTATAATAAGGATCCTACTTTTTAGGGTATTATATTTGGGTGCTCTATTTTCGGAAACTCCCATCTTGGTCTAGGCTGACAAGGCCCAGGATTGAGGCACTGGGGTGGACGGATCAGGGGACTCAGTCGGCAGGCTACAAGCAGGCTTCTAGGTCAGTAGCCCCAGGATTTGCAACCCTACTTATAATCGACGTGCTAAGTCCCTTGAGCCTTCAAGTGGGGTTGAAGGTACAAATCCCCAGGGCAGCAAACCTCAAACCCCTACACCCTTAAACCCCTAAGACCCCTGCACCCCTAAACCCCTACACCCCTAAAGCCCTAAACCCCTACACCCCTGCACCCCTGCACCCCTCAAACCCCTAAAACCCAGGTGCCGTGCAGTCGCGACCATGGCGCGGTTTCGGAGGCAGCTTCACGGAGGCCAGGATGCTGCTACTACTATTACTACTATTACTACTACTACTACTACTACTGCTACTACTACTACTAGTACTGGTACTAGGGTTGATGATATACGTAAATCCTGCATTACCCATAAGAAGGAATATACCATAATTCCCATAGTTTAGGGTTCTTAGGGTAATGCAGGATTAATACCATCAGCAGTAGTAGTAGTAGTAGCAGCAGTAGTAGTAGTAGTAGTTGTTGTTGTAGTAGTTGTAGTAGTAGTAGTAGTAGTAGTACTACTACTACTACTACTGCTACTACGGCGCCGGCTGCTTTTGCTACTTCTACTGCACCTTCGATCACGGCTACTACTACAGAGATGGTTGCTTATACTCCTAGGACGACGGCTAATCTCTAGTACTACCAGTATGGCTTACTGCTACTGCTACTACGTTACGTTGACATGAAGTCGACCATCCTTGTGACTACTTCCGTTTTGTCCAGTGAAGCTTGACTTGAGGCCAGATTCCCCCTAACTATTGCCGGAGCTGCAGTGATTGCAGATGTTCGTTTTCGTGCATGACACTTGTCGAGACACTGTGCCATCTACCCTGGGACCTTAAGTAAATGCTATAGGGGCCTAAATAACTACCTATACCATTTTGGGTTAAAGATGTAGTATACTGGGTCCAAAATGTCAAAACCCTATTCTATTTACTAAGGCCCCGTTGAAAGCCCCTGTCCATGAGTCTAGATTCCTGGAGGCCTCCGCGGAGACTCTCAAGCGAATGAGCCCAGGAGCTTCCTGCTTCCGTGTTCCCGGCTCCCTACGGTTGATGATGCAAATCCTGCATGACCTTAATGACACTAAACTATGGGAATTATGGTATATTCCTCAAAATTGGTAATGCAGGATTTATATCATCAACCGTAGTTTAGTTGCGGGTTCAGGTTTCCCAGAGAGCCCAATACCCCTTAATGAAGGAGCAGACCTTAAGTTAGAAGGGGGTTCATATTGTGATTTAAGCCATATTCCTTAATTAAGGGGTATTGGGCTCTCTGGGTTAGGCTATGGTATTTGCAATTGCATTCCGAAGATATTGTAGCCGATCCCCTCTATGTTTCTGAGACTCGCCGAAGCATGAAAACCCTAAACCCTCTCGAAGCATGAAAAACCCTAAACCCTAAACCCAAAACCCTAAATCCTCGCCTAGCTGTGTCCGAGTTGTGAGAGCGTACATACTAAACCCTAAGCCGTGTCGTGCCTTCGGTTGACTTCGCTTGAAAACCGTAGACTTCAGAATCTGCCAGTCGCAAACTTCGGGTTTTGTCCAGGGTTTAGGGTTTAGGGTTCCTAGACTTGAGTCCAGTGGCAAAAAGGGTTTAGGGTTCATTTTCGGTCTGTTTTCTGCCGTGGCGCAAGCTACTGGTCTCGCAGACTCCGAGTTTCGGGGGGGTTGAGTGCTTGTAGATTTCTGGGCTCAAGGGTTTTTATGTGAGATGTTGGCTAAACCCTAAACCCTAAAACCTAGGATGCACGGTTGCAGGGGTTAGGGGTGTGAAGGCTCAGGATTCCGACGCTTGGATCTCCTACTTAAAGGATCATAAGTACCGTTACCTTACTTATGCCGCTAGTTACTAAGTCCCATGATCTCCTTGAAGTACCCTAAACCCTAAACTGGCCGGCTCAAAGCGGGAATTCCACTGCCAAAGTGCGGCTGATTGCTGCTTCTAGGGAGCACCTGCTCGGACGTCTTAGTCTTTTCGAGCTTTGAGCATTAGCAAAAAGTTGCTGAGAGAACTAATGCAAAGGTCTTCTTCAACCCAGACTTCAAAAGCCATCACCCAAACGGATGAATCTGGGACCTTCAACGGGTCAACTGTAGAGCTTGCTCCAATGCTGGCCTTCCGCCCGCAGACGGCCACTGGCACCAAGGCGCCCCTGCCGGCTCTGCCAGCGGCTGTGCCAGTTCGCAGCGGCGGCTCCCTTGAAAGGCCTAGGCCTTGGCGGCCTAAGCCTAGCCTTTGGTGTGGTTTCAAAACATCGGGGCTCTCTATCATCTCAGCACTCGCCGCGGCCACCTTGCGGCGCAGCACGCTGAAAGCGAAATGGAGCCTTGGCGTTCTTCTGGTTGGCCCTTAGGACTGTATTTTTTTGGGTCTCTATATGAACTATAACAAGGAGGCTAAAAGCTTTACATTTAGAAGGGGTCCAGGAGTCAGCCAAGGAACGACAGGAATGCTGGCCACGGGGTCGAGCTTCTCCAAGACGATGCCATCGCGAAACGCATGGACCACTACACCCGACCGGAGGGCCACTGCATAGTGGTTTCTTGGCGTTTTTCTGGTTGGCTCTTAGGACTTTGATTTTTGGGTTTCTTTATGAACTATAATCAGGAGGCGAAGAGTTTAACTTTCAGAAGGGGTTCAGAAGTCAGCCAAGGTTTCGGATGGGCCCATTGCCATGGCGAACCGAGGCGGGTCTCGCGACTACTACACGGAGGTAAAGATCGAGAGTGATGTGGACACCTGGTCTTCCGGCCTGGACATGGGCATCACGCGCCTGTGCCCAGAGGAGATCGGGAAGCTGAACGAGCAAGGCTTATGCTGGGCCGACTTCCCCGACACTTGGGTGTTACGCGGTGATGGAATGCTCCGCATCAACGGTCGCTCTTACCCACCAGGAGTCTTAGGGGTACTTAGAAATAGTTTTTAATTTTTGGTTATTATAATCCCTAAGAAACATTAAAATTTTAATTTTTGAAAGGGTTCTAAGTTCAGTGTAGTTATATCATAGGATGCCAAAAAGGGTTTTAGCCTATGGGGGTTTAGTAGGGAGTAGGGTTCCCAAAATAGGGTTCATATGAAGGAATCCCAAACACCAGGAGTGTTGCCCAGCCGTGCGACAGCTCTTGCTGGGTGGAATACAGCCACGCTTGAAATGGGCGACACCTGTGGGCTCCATGTGACCGGTGGAGGTTCAGAGCTCGTGGGCTACAGGAATGGTGAAGTTATCGGCCGTCTCGTGTTAGAGGATGGAATCAAGGTGGGAACTTCCGGAAATTAAAGGTACCACATGTTGGGGTCCTTGTAATAAGGATCCTACTAAGGGTTATTTTAGGGTCCCCTCTTTTCGGAAACTCCCAGGTGCCCTTGGATGCTGAGCTCTACCTTGTCGCCGACATTATCGGCAGAGCCGGGGAGGTAGAGATCCTTGAGTGCAGCGTGCCGGGCTCTTCTGCACCGGCCGTGGCGTCCACGCCGCCCTTTGGGGCCGCAACAGTGTCACCGGATGTGCCAACTCCTGCAGGCGTCTATGCAACGATTTGGGCGATAATGCAGCGACGACCGCCGATGTACCGTGATCCGCCTGAGCTGCCATAGCTGTTTCCTCTTCGTTGGTTCTTCTTTGTTTGGATGACTGCATGATCGTCGTCACTAATTAGCTGTCATGTAACTGTAGAATCTCGAGGACTTGAATCCATGCCAGCCTTGTGCGAGTGTGTGCGTCGAAATCGAGCCCCCTACGGCCTCCAGTCGTGCTGAGCTTCCGGTTTGGCAGGATTGCCTTCGGAGGGGCAGAGGGCTAGGGTTCGGCGAAGAGGGAGAGCAAGATGTGTCTATGCAAAAAACTTTCAGCGTGTGTATACAGAGATGTCCTTGCAAAGTAGTTGAGTGAGCACATAAAGTCATCCCTCTAGGTCTTTTCTATAATTTAAGCATTCAGCTGCACACATATATACATGTGCATGTACATGAGCACTTATACGTGCATGCATGTGCAGTTGCATAAACTTGTAAGTTGTCCATATGGCATATACATTACGCACATATATTCTCATATACACATACAGATACATATACGCGTAGGTACATGTGTGTATATGCATATATACATATATGCAGAAATGTGTTTGCATCTTTTTTTGAACATCTGTACACGTTTTTAATTATATGTCCATACATACACCCACATGCATACATACATGCGCCATTACATTATATCACATTGCATTACATGGCGCTACACTACATTACATTGCGTTACATCGCAGTACGCTCCATTCCTTCCGTCCTTCGTCCATTCATTCATTCATTCATTCATTCATTCATTCATGCATGCATGCATTCATGCATGCATTCATGCATTCATTCATGCATTCATTCATGCATTCATTCATGCATTCATTCATGCATTCATTCATGCATTCATTCATGCATTCATTCATGCATTCATTCATGCATTCATTCATGCATTCATTCATGCATTCATTCATGCATTCCATTCATTCATTCATTCCTTCATTCATTCATTCCTTCATTCATTCATTCCATCATTCCATTCATTCATTCATTCATTCCATTCATTCATTCATTCATTCATTCATTCATTCATTCCATCATTCATTCATTCCATTCATTCATTCATTCATTCCATTCCATTCATTCATTCCATCATTCATTCATTCCTTCATTCATTCATTCCTTCCTTCCTTCCTTCATTCATTCATTCATTCATTCATTCATGCATTCATGCATTCATGCATTCATGCATTCATGCATTCATGCATTCATGCATTCATGCATTCATTCATTCATGCATTCATGCATTCATGCATTCATGCATTCATGCATTCATGCATTCATTCATTCATTCATTCATTCATTCATTCATTCATTCATTCATTCATTCATTCATTCATTGATGTATGTACACCTGCTTCTGCAGGTAACGGCCCCTGCCCTTAACCGAAGGTGTTGTGGAACCTTCCGATGTCAGCTAAGCGCAGGCCATGGAGAGTATCGAAATCTAAACAGTGAACCATTGGAGCTTCAACCGACCCAGGTCCGAAGAGTCCGAATCAGCAAGTGTCATACACTCCCCCAAGCTGATAAGCTGCGGCTACGACCCTGCAGCGTGTCATCCTGCATCCTTGCATCCCAGTTATTGGATGTTAGACCCGTAGGATACACCAACAGCAGGACGAAGGCACGAGGTCTTGACGGCATACTTCGATCCTCACCGAGGCAGGTCAAGGGGAGAATGCATGGGTTCCTATTACTCGAAGGCATCCGAGTAGCATTGTGAGAGAGAATTTTGTGAAAGAGCGCCACGTGGGACTTGCTGCTATGCTGGTTCTTGCGGCTGCCACCATCGTTACCACTACGACGGCATCGACGACGACGACGACGACTACTACTACTACCACTCCCACTCCTACTCCCACTCCCACCCCCACTACCACCACCACCACCACCACCACCACCACTACCAGCACCACCACCACCCCCACCACTACCACTACCACTACCACGACCACGACAACTACCACTACAACTATTACCACCACTGCTCATTTCCACTACTCCTACTACCACTACGGCGACAAGGACGACGACGACTACTACGGCTATTACCAAAGCCCTACGACTACAACGACGGCGACACGACCACCACGACTAAAGCGACAAGGACTGCTACTGCTACTGCTACATCAACAACATGTCGACGGTTTCGGGAAGGATAAGCTGTCCATTACAGGCATTCTACCGAAATATATTGAAACAGCTCCCCACAAACCTCCATCAGAGCATCACCATGCCATTACGAACTTAAGATGCCGACATACGGCGAACAATATTCGAGAAAGGAGGAGCAAGAAGGATAACCATGAGCAGGAAAGATCGTAGTTGCCCGAACGTGAATCGGCAAACTACTCGCGATTCTACAGGTGAGATGTAGGATAATATAGGGGCAAAAATAAATTCCTATACTATTTCGGGGGTTCTGTAATAAGGCCCCTACACGAGATAAAAACGAAAGGACAGGGCTAAATTGAGGACGTCGCAGTGTCTTCGCGAGCCTTGCAGGCTTTGGATAATAGTTCAGCCATGGTGAAGAAGACAACCTAGGACCTAGAGTAGGCCCTTATTCCCCTTTTAAGGGTTCAGGTTCCCTTACAAGCCTCTTTAAACCAGAAACGGCGCGCATTTTATTCCTAGGTTACTCTTGGGTCTTACAACCCTCTGGACAGAACATGTGTGACATGATAGCGATTACTATGGCCAGGAATTTTGACACTGACTGCAAATTGAAAAAGATTCCGAAGTAGCAGCTGTCGCTTGATGTCGAGACACAGCTTTCAACGACGAACTTGAGTCTTGGATTCGAGAAACGGTAGAGTACAATGTACATAGCTGGTTCCTGATGTGAGGTTAGTCCAGCAGTATCAGACAGACTTTCTTCTGTTTTCTGGCTGTTCTTGTTTTAACAGTGCTCTTGTACATCTGGTTGTGGAAGTGGCACTGAGGAGGAGAGCACTAGTGTTTGATATTCTGGCCTGTTTAGGATTGCCCAGATGAAGTGGACAAACGTGTTGCAGATAGGTGAAGAGGGTGTTGCGTGTTGCTTCTGATTTGGGTGGCAATGGGTTTGGTAGATCATGGAAATCGGTATTGGTGATGCTTTGGGAGTGTGTTTAGGATCTGTGAGTGTTTCTTGAGGAGTAGGTAGGTTTCGGAATTTTGGTATGGACTATTGTGTAGATGTGAGGAGCTGCTTTGTGCGTATTGTGGATTTGGAACGGTTGCTTTGTTGGTGTATATATACATACATATACACATACATTTATGTGTATATATATATATATATATGTATATACGAATACATACAGACAGATACACATGCATATTTACATAAGTATGTGTTTCTGGGGTGGGTTTTGGGTCCGAGGTTTGTGTCGGAGCCCGAGCCGAAACCCTACATAAGCCCAAGCCCAAACCCTCAGTTCCATTTCGGACTTAGGGTTTTTGGGGTATAGGAACCCTTTAATGACCCTTACTGAACACTAAGAATCCCTGGTTCTGAATAGGGAATGGGGGAATCTGAGATCCCCAATACCCGACCTTTCAACTTGTTGGATGCTTGTAGTTTAATAGGAATCCTTTTATTTCTGTTGTTCATTGGGGTAGTAAGTTAGCGCCCCTAAACCCTAAATCCGGTTGAGAAAAAGGCAGTGTCTCTGGCCATGATTAAGGGCGGGGTTTAGGGTTTAGAATCGGGTGAGCACGAAAGGCCGCGATGCAAGGATCTGGCTAGCCCCAAGCCCAGTGGCAAAAAAGGTTAAGGGTTTATGGCTTCAACTTTCAGCCCAGACCGAAGACAGCACAAATCAATATCCCAAGAGCATCATCTGAAAGCCACTCTTCCCTATGCAGGGCTCGGCTACAATCTGGGATGCCTGGCCGGGGAGTTGCAGAGCAGTGTAGGTTTTCTCTAGCAGTGGTAGTAGTAGTAGTAGCAGAAGTAGTAGTAGTAGTAGTAGTAGTAGTAGTAGTAGTAGTAGTAGTAGTAGTAGTAGTAGTAGTAGTAGTAGTAGTAGTAGTAGGTAGTCGTAGTCGTAGTCGTAGTCGTAGTCGTAGTCGTAGTCGTAGTCGTAGTCGTAGTCGTAGTCGTAGTAGTAGTAGTAGTAGTAATATAATAGTAGTAGTAAGTAGTAGTAGTATAGTAGTAGCAGCAGTAGTAGTAGTAGTAGCAGTAGTAGTAGTAGCAGTAGTAGTAGTAGTAGTAGTAGTAGTAGTAGTAGTAGCAGTAGTAGTAGCAGTAGCAGTAGCAGTAGTAGCAGTAGTAGTAGTAGTAGTAGTAGTAGTAGTAGTAGTAGTAGTAGTAGTAGTAGTCGTAGTAGTAGTAGTAGTAGTAGTCGTAGTAGTAGTCGTAGTAGTAGTAGTAGTAGTAGTAATAATAATAGTAGTAGCAGCAGCAGCAATAGCAGAAGTAGAAGCTGAAGTAGAAGTAGAATTCGAAGTAGTAGCAGTAGCAGTAGTGGGAGCGGTAGAAGCAGTAGCAACAAGTAGTTGTGATCGCAAGAGCAGAAGCAGTAGCAGCTGCAGTGGCGGCAGTGGCGTTCGTTGTCGTGGTCGCTAGGAGGAGGAGGGGGAGGAGGAGGAGGAGGAGGAGGAGCTGCGGCGGCGGCAACAGCAGACAGTTTCTTCGTACAGAAGCAGCGTCCCGGCTGTTCGCGAAAACGCTGAGGAAGGGTTCCTATCGGCTCATGTGACTTCTCGCTCTACTCGTGGACTTGTGGCGATCTCAAGGAAGGCATGTTGGGAACGATGGTTTAGTTGTACGGTTAAGGGGAGATGATGAGCAAGCCTGTGAGAGAGGGGGCGGCAGCCCCATGCCGACAGGGAGGTGATGTGGAATTCAATAGGCGAGATGGGGCTAGCTGCTGCTAGCTGCTAGCTGTTCTTGACAAACCTGCAATGGGTGGCACGCTTGAATTGTGAAACCTTGAACTCAACCCTCATGAATAGTCAGGGGCATAAAGCCGCAGGCCTCGATTTGCAAAGAAGACGAGAGGGACGGACCCGTAGGCCGGAGATCACCGCAGGTCGACTGAAAAACTAGCTACCGGTGTACATTTGAAGCACCATTCTGTATGCGCTAGCCCCGGGTTGAATCCTCAGAGGGTTGAAGATTGAGGCCTACTGCAACTCTGGGCCTAATTACATGGTTTGCTTTGCGTCGCAGTTGTGTGTGGTACACATTCATTTTGCTTGTATGGTTGCCTGCAAAGTAAGAAGCCTGCAAAATGAGAAGCAGCAGTTTAAACTGCAGTCTTCGCGCAGTTACCATAACCAAAAGCACGCCAATGGTCAGTTTGCTGATGTTTGTTGTTGCAGCTGCCGCTGTGACTCTCACCAGCAATACCCAAATTGCTGCCGTTGTTCCAACAGTGGTGCCTACTGCCGGCACTGCTACTGCCATCTCGTGAACTGTCTGTTGAAAACTGTGCCTGCGCCTGCCCCTGCTTCTGCTACTGCCACGGTAATGCTGCTGCTACTGCGCCTGCTCCTGCTACTGCCACGATGATGCTGCTGCTACTGCTGCTGCTACTGCTACCGCTACCGCTACCGCTACAGCTACTGCTGCTGCTACTGCTACTGCTGCCGCTACGGCTGCTGCTGCCGCTACTCTGCCGCTGCTACTGCTACAGTTTTTGTTCTATGGCTACACTTCTACTTCTGCTGCCGGGCTGCTGGCGCTAAGGCTCGCGACCCGTGACCCTCGCCAGACTAGATCGTGACAAGCACCCGCAGGTGACATGGACCTAAAAGGTTTCAGCCTCGCGCGCTACGAGGCACGGCAGTTTGGGGCCGAGAGTTCAGCCTTCCCCGAATCTGAAGCCCTACCCAAACGGGTCTGTTAAGGCCTCAGCGGTGTCTGAGGTGTATGTTGAAGTTGCCCCATCTTGTTGGGGCACATGTTGAGGGTTTGCATGCCAAGGTTGGATCTAAGCCTATGTTGTGTGTTAGGCGTGAAATCGGATGTTCCCGGAGGTTCCAGTGCAAGGCATGAGAAGGAAAGTAGAGCTCTCCTTTGTCGCTACAAGGCCGAAGATCGCGATATGACCGGGTTCGGTAGAGATGCAATGTTGCTGTCCTGTAGATGTCCGATTCAACCAACCCTCGTGGGGTTTTTTGATCGTAACAGGCGTCCCGGCATGGAGCTCCTAAAATAAATGCGGACTACTAACCAGCTTTCGAGGGTGGGTGTACATGACCTTGAACCCTATATTAACCCCTAAACCCGACACCTTCGACCTTAAACCCTCAACCCTAAAGCGGTTGAAGCTCCAAGTAGAAAGCAGGAAGCGATCAACCCGCTGATGCGAGATGCCGCGCGAGTGGCGGGGTCTCCCTTGGAGATTTTGGCGTCTGGGCCGACATCTTGTGCCTTCTTGGACCCCATAAAACCTTCCTCTTTAAAACCTTGAACCTGAGAACAACCCTGAACCCCAAAACCCTGAACCCACAATCCCTAAACCCTGAACCCAAAAACCTTGAACCTTTAAAAGAACCCTCAGGCCATCCCGTATACTGCCCGTTAAAGCAGCCTGACTATTGCACCCTACAGTACCCTATAGGGGTTCCCTTAAGTGAACCCTTAACCTAAACCCTAAACTCTACGTAAACCCATAAACCTAAACCGCCTAAACCCCTACCCTAAGGCCCCATAGCAGTTCCTTTTCGGGATTACGTTGTAGGATCCTAAATATGAAGCACAAAAAGGAACTACTATGGGGCCCTAGGGTAAGGGAATCCTTAGATCTTCTAAACCCATAGACCTTAACCCTAAACTCTAAACCCGTAAACCTGAACCCTAAACCCATAAATCCAAACCAACTCTAAACCCTTAAGGGAATCCTTGGGTCAGTTAGGTGAACCCTGAACCTACATCCTAAACTCTAAACCCTTAAGGGAATCCTTAGGCCAGCCCCTGGAGTCCTCCACCCTGGATGAAGACGCGGCGCACCTTCCACGGCGAAGGTCCCCGGGGACTTGGTTTTCGGTGCTTAGGTTTAGGGTTTAGTGTTCGGGGTTTCCACGAGTGCGATGTGCTTGGGGGTTCTAGCCGGGCGAGCACTAATCAAGCCTGTGGAAAAGTGTTTGGGGTTTAGGGTTTAGGCTTTCTTCCTGAGCTGAGTTAGGGTTTCGGTGGTTTTTTCCTGAGACGGTTTGGGGTTTCGGGTTTAGGTTCACGCTCAGTGTTAGTTTTAGGGTTTGGGGTTTGGCCTTTAGGGTTTAGGGGCTAAAGTTTAGGGGTTATAACTTTGGCGTTTGGGGTTTAGGATTTAGGGGTTCCTGGCATATGCATAGTGTAAAAAAAGGATTTAGGGGAAAAGGGTTCATTGTTTGGGGTTTAGGGCTCAGGGTTCCTGCCACGAGTGCAGCAGCTCTGAGATCCAGGCGGGCATGTGCAAGTCTGTGCATGAAGGTGCGTCTCTTTCAGGTTTCTTAGGCGTCCTCCCTAAACCCTGGGTTTAGTAGCTCCTTGAAATGCTTCGCGGTGTAATGGCTTGGGATACTACATTGGTTTGAAAATTACCCTGCGAGTGCCTACGAGCCGATGCCTGGCCAATGACTGCTGGGCCCTGCTCGGAATCCCACCTAGAGCCAGGGCTACCTGTCTCCTCCATACATTGCCATACATGCCTCCTGTCGTCATAAAGCTGGATGCGAGGCCTTAGCAGGGATGAGCGGCGGGTCGCATGCACTTTGGGACGTGACTGCACGGACTCCAAGCTCGTCTGGACGGAACGGTCAGTTCAACTTTCCGGTATGAGTCCTGCATGCTCCTCTCTCTTAAACCCTCAAACCACTAAACCCAAAGCCCTACATCCACTTCATGTCTGGGAGTTTTTGCCGTTAGTTAGACTGTCGCGATCCAGGACGGTTGCTGCCAGAATGCCATGCTCTGAGCAGGGATTTGCGGCTTACACAAGGCCTTGACGGTATTTTGGGTGTGGGGTGGTAGCATGCCGGACAATCGTTCCCTGCGTTTGCGGATCCAGTTAGATAGGATAGGGACCCGGCACAAGAGCCAAAACCCATTGGTCATGTTGGAAGCCGGCTGAACAACCCCCTGAGCTTTGTAGTTTAAACGATGCCGGGATTTTCTTCAGGAGTCTGATCCTCTCGCTTTGAGGGTGTAGTGGTGATGGTGGTTGTGGTGGTCATCAAGCTAAGGGCCATCACACGCATTTGCCGGATTTGCTTCGGACAATCATTGCCATTGCGATTCTGATCACGATCTCCCAAGTATCGCGATGGTAATGCAGGTGGCGACGGTGTTCTTGCCACTGGTAATTAATGTTGACGCCGGGGTAGGTGAAAAGGAGGCAGGTGGTAATGATGGGTCTCGGAATGCTTATGATGACAACGCTGACAACGCGATGCTAAAGCAACATTGTCATCATCATCATCATCATCATTATCACCATCACCATGCATCATAATTAGTCATCATGATCGCTACTAGTGTGCTTGGGAAGACGCTGATTCGGCACAAGCCCCGCTATATAATCCTAACTCCTTGACGGATGCATGCTAATTCCCAATCCCTACATAAACCCGAAGCCTAGCCTCTTGCATGCCTTGAACCTTTGAAGTCCCTTAACGACACGCTTTCCGTACAAACCCTGATAGATCCTTGTACGCCTCAAGCCCTGATAAGTCTTTTCGACCGCAGAAACAGTGTCAGTTGCGGGATGACCAAAGGTCGCGATGCTTGGGCACTCCACTTCGTACGTTTTGTGGAGGCACAGGGCCTGCAAGGTCTGTGATGCAGGATTGAAGGCTTCAAGGGAAGTCCAGAAAGTTGGAACATGGTTTAATGGTAGGATCCCCTATAATTTTACTTTAAAGGGGTTACGATAATGATATTCCAACTTTCTGGCTTCTACTGTAGGGTTTAGGTTTCCGTGTTTCGTCTGTGCATGTGCCGAAACAAGCACGCGCGTGCATGCATGAGTTGACACATCAAGAATGAGATGTAAAGCCAACTTAGATACGCGGGTGCCAATTTCAAGGCATCAGACATGAGCATATTATGCATACATACGGATACCTGCGTGTACGCCTGGTTGCGTACCAGCAGGATACCGTTTGCAAATGTATGTGTGCCTCTTCGCGTGTTCATAGTCACAGCTGCACTCAGAAGAATCCCGAACCTGGAGTCCTCCTGAACCCAATGCCCCTGAACCCCTAAACGCCCCAAACCCCCTAAACTCCCTAAAGTCCCGAAACACTTGAATGACCCAATGCAAATTCTCTCTAACCCTTATGGCCCTTAACGGTTTCGGGGTTTAGCTTTTGGTGTTCCGTAAATCCTCAGCCATAAACCTCAAACGCCCTAAATGTTAAGCCGTACCTGGGCCCCAAATAATATACCCTTTTGAGAGTTTATTTAAGGAAATCAAAAGAGCGATCCCAACAAGGAACGTTTTTCTAGAGCCCCAAGCCTTCCAACAAACACTGAACCGACATAAGCCTTGGGCAGGCGATGAAGTCTGCTGGCATTCCACTTTGGGGTGTGCTCCGGCGACAGATTCAGATGTCACACTCGAGCTTAGGGTTTAGGATTTAGGGTCCGTACCACAACACCCAAGAAAACCATGCTAACATCAAGATCTCGGCAGGTTCTAAGTAGGGTCATAAGTACAGTAACCCCAGTTACCGGACTACATGCTGAGCCCCGTGAGCCTTGGAGCCCGTCCACAGTTTTACAACGAAGCTGTATGTTTGTAGTTTCCAGCGTACTTCTTGATTTTGGTTAATTAACCAGTCTTAGTGTTAGAGTCTTGGAATACAAATGGGCTAGCCCAAAAAGCAATTACATTGAAATAGCAACTACAATGTAGACTATACAGAAAGTCTAAACTCTCAACCCTGAACCTGTGTGGAACCCGAAAGCCAGTGCTGTGAACTCGGATTCGCTACGAAGGTATCCGTGCAGAACGAGCCCGAAGCGGCGCAGTGCTGGGAGCCGGGGGCTCGTGACCGGACCTCTTAAGGTGCTAGGGTTTACCTGTAGCCGGAAAGACCTACCTTTTTAGGGGTCCTTCTCATGGTTTCTATATATATATATATATATATATAGTTCCTTAAAAAGGTAGGTCTTTTCGGCTACAGGTAGGGCTTAAGGGTAAAGGATTTAGGATTTATGGGATATACTGAAAAGGGGATGTCGGAGCTGGTGATGAATGACGACGCTGGCGCACGGTGAATGTTCACATTAAGCGCTTGGCTCCATAGAACTTTTCTAGCACCAAAAGCTCCCTGAACCTCAAGCCCGTCAGCTTTTATTCGCTGAACTCGGAACCTTAATGCCCTAAGGCTCTAAACCCTTGCAATCCTAAATACCCAAAGCCGACCGCCATAGAGCCTTCACCCCCAAAACCCCGCAGCCTTCCAGTCCCACAACCAGAAAATCCCTAAACCCCGCTAAATACTAATAAGACGCCTATAAGCACCCTAGAACCCCCAAAAAAGACCCTACTGAACCCAATCAATCACTGCAAAATCCAGAAAAAACCCACTGCTCCCACGCTAAACCCTAAAGCCCTAAACCTCGTTTGGCGCAGTCCGAGTTGCGAGAGCGTAAAGCCCTATAAACCCGAAGCCCAAAACCCTCTAAACCCCCAATTCCTGTAGAACCCTTGCAGGACCCCTTAAAGGAACCCGAAGCCGTAATGCCACCACCCGGGCCATCGGCGCATGGCGGACCGAGCCCTGGCAGAAGACCTGGTCGGAGAGGCGCGTTTGCAGGGATTTTTGTAGGGGCTTGGCGTGCTTCTGGTTGGCTCTATTAAGGGCCATAAGTTAAGGGCTCTATAAGAGGGTACTTTTAGGGTTCCTGGTATTTAGGGTACTATACTACTTGGCGTTCTTCTGGTGGGCTCTTAGGACTTTAACTTTTTGGGTCTCTATAGGAACTATGATAAGGAGGCTAAATTAGTTTAACTTTTCGGAGGGGTCCAGAAGGAAGCTGTAGGGGGGTTTTCGGGTTTCAGGGTCCCTTCAAGTTGTCAAGGGTTCCTTTAAGGGGCTCTCTAAAGGTTCTAGAGGTTTTGGGGGAGTCTAGGGGTGCAGGGTTCCAGGGTTTAGGGTTTTAGGGCTTTAGGGCTTTAGGGCTTTAGGGTTTTAGGGTTTTAGGATTTAGGGGTTCAGGGTTCCAGGGTTTAGGGTTTTAGGGGTTTATATGGTTTCAGGGTTCAGGTTTTAGAGTTTTAGGATGTTTTTGGGCTTAAGGGTTTAGGGTTTCAGCGTTGGGGTTTTTAGGGTTTGGCACTTCGGGATCTCTAAGCAGTTTACAGTCAGAAGGGTCGGAAACTGAGTGTTTCGGAGTTGAAGTTTTCTTTTCTGGAGATTTGGGTGACTAGGTACACTGATTTATTCAATCTGAGAGCTCCGGGTATACGCGCCCCCTGTAATTTTCATTTAAGTGCTCTTACGAATCATGTTCTTTGCTTATTATAGAAAGGCTCCACGGGAAGAGGAGGCATGTTGTTTTTGTTCTGGTTCCAAGGGTGCCTAAGGTACAACTGAAAGAATTGCTTGCTCTTGGCCTATGGGACTGGGCAACTCTAAACCACTGCAGTCGACCTCCTGAAGCCCAAGAACCCTAAGCCCTAAGCCCCTGCAGCCGAATTCTTAAAGCCGCCGAACCCCACTGTGTCCAAACTGACCGTCTAGAACCAGAATTTCTTGTATAGGCCCGGTAGAACCCTTGACTGTAGGAGCCTAAATAATTACCAATACCGTTTGAGGCTCCTCCTTTTACTGATACAGTATGAACATATACCCATATATATATATATGTATGTATATATATATATATATATATGTATGTACACCAAAACCTTCATTCAAGTCCTTAAGGCTTCTATACTAGAACTTTGATTCCTGACCCTTGAATGAAGCCGAGCTCCGACGTCCCACGCACTCCAAGTCCCTGACCCTAAATCATCCGAAGCCCTCAATCTCTAATTCTTGTACACCCCAAACGACACCATCGAAAAACTTAAGGTTCCTCTTTTAAAACCCTATGGAACTGTATCTCCCCACCACTTAACGCCGAAATCCGAAACCCCTGGCCCTAAACCTAAACGGCTTTGAACCCTAAGCCCTAAACCTAAACGGCTTTAAACCCGAAGCCCTAAACCTAAACGGCGCTAAACCCAAGCCCCAAGCCTAAACGGCTTTAGACCCAAGCCCTAAACTTAAACGGCTCTAAACTCTATGCCCTAAACACTCAAAGGTGCGGCGGCACGGTGGCACCTTGCAGGTTGGCTCTCGATCTTGTTCTACCAGTAGTTCAGGCAGTTTTCTTCTTTGTTGATGGGGTTTAGGATTCAGGGGCAGGGTTTAAGGGAGTCTTTTGGGGGTTCTTATCATAAGGCTGTGAGGGTTGTCTGCTCCACCTCTTTGCGAAAAGAACCGGTGGCATGCGACGAACATGCTCTTTTCGGGAAAGTGGGGTTGGTTTGCGCTATGCGGCCGTAACGGTTCTGGCTGTCTCATCCGAATCCCATCCTTTTGCTAGTGTTGAGCACTTCTTCACGTGAACCCTACTAGGCCCTAAACCCTGCGCCCTAATCCCAATACAGCATGTATTGATATGGGAGTTTCCGGAATTAGGGGACCCTAACATAGTACCCTATATAGTAGGATCCTTATTATAAAGGACCCCAAAATAAGGCACCCCTAATTTTCGGGAACGCCCATATGTGGGTTCAAGTGTTGTGGCCAACTCCCGCATAGTTGACGTTTCACCCTGAGGACCTCGGACCATATGGGAGTTTCCGAAAATAAGGGACCCTAATATAGTACCCCAAATAGTAGGATCCTTATTATATGGAACCCCAAATTGAGGTAACCCTAACTTTCGGAAACTCCCATATTAGTCTCGCCTGGCTGGTCCGCGTGTGAGTGCCGAACCCCACTAAGGCTCAGCCCCAGCCCTGTTCCAAGCAGAACGGACCTCGGTTCTTGTCATTATCACTGTTACTATTATCGTTCTTACTACAACTACTATTGCAATCACTATTATTATAACTAATGTCATTATGGTTCTTCTTTGCTACAATTCGTATTACTGTTGTTGTATCTTTTGTCATTATTTCTATCATCTGCAAGCTCAGAGAGCCCAACACCCCTTAATCAAGGCGCGCGCGCCTAAAAAAAACTACCCTGAAGACAAAACCTACAGAGGAGCGGCCGAGGGAAGTGTACAAAAGTGTGGCAGGCGCAGCAAAATCGCACGTTTTGACCTTCCCCAGCGGTATTGTGGCAGAAGCAAAAACGGGACACGATTTCGTGTCCAGTTTTCTGGGCGCCCTAGGCGACCATCAGTGCTATCATCATCGATGTCAACATCGCTATCATCCTCGCAGCCACCATCGATATCACCATCATCTTCATCATTCTCATCATCATCGTTATCATCATCGTCATCAATGTGTTGAGCAGTGGGCTTTTTGTGTGCTGGGAAAAGCCGGCCTGAATTTATTCTCCGGACCTGGGCTGCAAAGCTAGTCTTACGGCAGAAGGCGAAAACACTGGTGGGGCCGATGACTTTGAAGGTCGCGGCAAGTTTGTTGAGGTTTGTGGGTGGAAAAGGTATGGGGCAAAAGGTCTTTGCACAGTCACCTTTGCCAGATCGCCAGGTCATCATCATTGCTACCACGATTGTTATCATCATCGTCATCATCATCGTTATCATCATCGCCATCGCCATCGATATCATCGTGACCATCGTAATTTTCATCATCATCGTTGTCTTCCTCGTCGTCAACATTTCGAGCGGTAGTTTTTTTTAGGCGCGCAAGCCTTAATTAAGGAATATACCTTAAATTATAAAGGGGTTCATATTATGATTTAAGCTATATTCCTTAATTAAGGGGTATTGGGCTCTCTGGGAGGCGAACTACTAGTGCAATTACTATGATTATGACTAATGTCATTCTGGTTCTTCTTTACTACATATCGTATTATTGCTATTATATTTTTAAGTCATTACTATTATCATCTGCAAGGCGAACTACTTGCCGGCAGTGCGCCCCGACCTCCGCAAGCGCCTGGGAGATGGAAAGCTGCTGCAATTCGTCGCGCTCTTCCCCGACCTCTTGCAGGACGGCCTTGTCCTTTTTCATGGCTCCCCCAAAAGAATAAACAGACCGGCTAGTAGACCTTCCTAAATAATTCCTACCAAGGGATATAGGTATAGGGCTCTGTCTATTATGTCTAAAAGGACAAGGGTGTTGCAGGAAGCGTGGCTCTTGTTAGGGTTTAGGCGTTTAGGGGTTTAGGGGTTGGGTTAAGGGTTTAGGATTCTATATGGTGTAGGCCCTCAAGCTGCGTGATTTAGGCCTTGTAGGGTCTGGGGTTTAGGCTTTTAAGACTGCATACTAGGTATCGATTTGGGATAACTTTAAGTTTCCCTTGTTGTTTTGTGGAGAGCCCTAATTACAAGTAGTTTTGGGGATTGTTGAAATCGACGCCTAGTATATTCGAGGCACGATAGATGACTGACTAAGGAAGACGAAATTAGCAATACCATTCGTTGGGGTGCATTGCTGTGATTGTAGCATTCTATACCCAAGACCCCAATCTCACGAAGGCACCTGGTTACCCTAAACCCTAAACCCTAAACCCTGTGTCCTAGACCTTCAGCCTTCCCTGTGTTTCTCATTCTGGTCTGAAGCGCCAAAACCTCTTCATTACTGGGAGTTAGGATTAGGGGGACCCTCGGGGATATATACCCTCTCAATAAGGTCTCTTTTAAGAGAGCCAGAAGTAGGGTTCGGAAGGGGTACCCTTTAAGGGGTCTCCCTCATCATGCTACCCAATTAGGACTTGTTCTTTCAGTCTTGTAGGACCTCGGTCAAGGAATCTTGGAGCCCCCCCAAACCCCTGGGTAACGCTACCCCCTATTTTGAAACTTTGGGAGTCTCTCCGAGTACCCAGAGACTCCGACATCCTTTATTCAGGAATATACCGGTCATATACCTTACATAAGTTCTACTCGCATGCTTATCTAATGCAAAGTTCGTGGTTAAGTGGCTGATCAGTCAGTGAGCCTATGCTCATCCCTTGTCTTAGATCCCCAATACCCAACCTGTAAACTTTTTGGGTTCTTGTAGTTTAGTAGGAATCGGAAAGTATAACCTTATAACCTTTCAATTCTGTGGCTTATTGGGGTAGTAAGTTGTAATCGCCCTTACAGTAACCCTCATGGAATCCTCTGGTGGGGCCCTGCACTAATTACAAGGCGCCCCCCCAGACCACAGAACCCTTATAGTAACCCTTATAGAAACCCGTTTGAAGGGGAACCCTTCGAAGGGACCCTATTCCTATTCGACTTCTTCAGGCCCGTATGTGGGTCGCTGTTTCGGTCCCCAAAGCAGTACGGGACCCTGACAACAAAGTGCTCTAAAGGGGGCATTAGTTTGGAGAACTACCTGCTTTCTTTGAGACCCATACCCTTAAACCTTTAACCCTAAACCGCCTAAACGCTATAATGCCCTAAACCTGAAACCCGAAACCCCATAGTAACCTAAGCCCTAAGCCTTAAACCTGAAACCCCGTAATATTTGACACACAGGTGCGGCCATGGCACGGCGGCCACCTCCTTTGCTCCTGCGAGGGGGATCCCAGCACCGCCCAAACGAAGAAGCTGGGATTCCGTTGAGGAATAGACTTTTGGGTGTAGGGTTTAGGGTTTAGAGTGTTTTAGAGTTTAGGGTTTAGGGTTTAGAGTTTCGGGTTTAGAGTGTTTAGAGTTTCGGGTTTAGGGTTTAGAGTTTAGGGTTTAGGGTTTAGAGTTTCGGGTTTATAGTGTTTCGGGATCAACATGAAGGCTTTGGAGAGTTTCGAGGTATGATTGAAGGTACTGCTGAGTATAAGCGCGTACCTACATCTCCTTACTTGAGAGTGCGTGCTGCACATGAAGTCTATATCTTACCACCCTAAACTATAAACCCTAAAAAAGCGTTAATAGGGGGCACCTTATTTTAATTACAGTATAATTAATGGGTCCCAAAACGTTATTCCAATTCTTAAGGCCCCTATATTAACACCCTTCCCCGAGGCATCAACATAGCCCAAAGGCCTGATATAGCATGGTCTTTGGGCCCAAAAGCCTTACTACATTATGAGTCCTTAGAGCCCCACGGTTCTAAGACGGCATCCAGGAAGGCCGTGGGCCAAGCTCCCTCGGGCGCCACGCGGCCGGGGCCGGGCCAGGGTCAGCTGAGCGAGCGCGCGGTGCACGCACTGCGGCAGCTGGAGCGCGAGCTGAGCCTTAGCGGGGTTTAGGGTTGAGTTTTCGGGGCTGGATAGGTCGCACAGATCACCTTCAACTTTTTGGGGTTTATAGAATCCTAGCATTTTTTTCTCAAGGTTGACCTTTTCTGGGCTAGGGTACTGAGCTGCCAGGATCCAGCGCCTCAGCACGCGGCTAAAAAGCTCCGAGACGGCCGAGACTCGGCTTTCGAAGTGTCCATGCTAGGGACCTACAGGAAATAGTCTGCAGTCCTTGTTCTGGTACAGTAATTTTTTTGTCAAGCTCCGAGATAAGCTGATGTTAACTTTCGGATCAAGAGCCGAGGGGACGGCCACCGAGGGAGCTGCTGGGTTTTTGTTAAGGAATCTTAATTTCATGTTACCATCATAGGGATCTATAGTAAACATAGGGATTTATAGAAAATGATGTGGATTTCCTTATCATGGTAAGTGAATTTGAATTCCGTGGCAAGAGCCCAGGCTGTGGATGTGGCCTGGCTGCTGCACAACGGCAAGATTCGACGGCGAATCGGTGCCGTTGTCCGCTTCCATCCAATTCCTGAGCTCTTCGTGCAGACTGCCTTGGCCAAGGCCACAGACACCCCACAACATCTCTTAGTTTAGCATGCCTTGTCGTTCCACCGGCACTGCCCTTCTTGGACTTTCTTGTTGGGTGTTTTTTGAAAAAATATAATCGGGAAATTGGACCCTGATCATGTTCACGATTTTTGAGTTTTCGCGGGACGTCGGCTGTCATTTAGTAAGCATGGCGCGATTCCTTGATTCCAGGGCAAGGAGTGGGAGTCGATCTTAAGTCGAGGCATCTGAGACTGCAGAGGACGGGGAGGATGACGATGCAACGCCCCAGCGAGGGGTGTCGTCTTCTTGCCCGTTGCACTTGGTCATGCATTGGTGGGTGGTTATCAAAGTTATGGTCCTTTTTGGGTCCCTACTATAATGCGGCACCTATTATTTTGGGTAGCCAAAAGGGACCCTAATTTTGAGAACCACCCTGGTGCAGCCAAGCCGGGCGAATCTTATGAGTCCTTTTATGCTGTCGGGGACAGCTCGTGTTGATGGACACAGCCTTACAAAAGCTTGTCGCACCTCAAACTGCAAGGACTACCCCAAGCTACCATGGCCGACTTGTTGTAGGTGCTTGTTGTATACCCTAATATCGTTTATAGGGGTCGTACAACCAAGTAGGTTTGGGTAGGTTAAGGTACGGCTTATTTCCAGGATTGGAAAGTGCCGGCTGTTGTCCATCAGAAGCTGCCCCCACCCTGTAATAGTGGTATAAGAGGAATATAATAGGGCCCTAATATAATCCTACATAATCCTTATGGTCACTATTACAGGGTCGGGGCCCCTTCTAATCCATCAGCATTATCTCAGGTCCGACCATGCCAGGACCTATGCTGGATATTTGCCCCTGGGACACAAGTCATATTGGCTGCCAATATTCGAAACCCTGATAAAGCCGCTAAGGTAGCTCTTAAAGTAGCCCATATGCTAACCCTTATACTACGGTCAGCGTTATAGTAGAACTCTTGTAGCCGCAGCGTTAGTATCGTACTCCACCACACACCTAAGCTCTGGACTCCAAGCCCAGCCGACACGCAATCCTGGAACCCCGAAGCCGTAAAAGCCCTAAACCTCAAAAAAACGCCCGCAACTTCAAAACCCAATCCCCGAAGCCCTACTTGTAGGGTCGGGGGACTTGGTAAGTAGGAAGTAAGTAGACTTATAAGCACCCTAAAAGGGTCTCTAACTGGGGTTCTGGTACTTATAAGTCCCTCAAGTAGACCACTAAGCCGCAAAGCGCTAAATACCCTCTCCTGGACTGTCTGAGTGGGAGTGATCCCTCAAACCCCGAACAACCCGAACCCCCTAAACCCCAGTCGAAAGGGCTTGGGATTCGGGTTTTGTTCTTTGCCTGTGGGGTTGTAGCTGATAAACTCCTAGGGTTTAGAACTGCAGGGATAAAGGTTCAGAGGTTTAGGGGTTTAGGTGTGGGATTGCGGTTTAGTTTAGAGGTATAGGATTTAGGGGGATAAGCTCTACGGGACTGTTGAGTCCTGGGGCCATGGGGCTTGGTTTAGGGTTTAGGGTTTAGGATATGATCCTACCATAGTTGAAAAGGTTAACCATTTTGGGCCAGGGTACTCAGCCCCTCAGTAGATGACCCTCATCTGCACTCCCCAAATATGACTCCTAAACCCAAAACCCTCAGAGCAGATACAGTCACTTTGGTTGTTCCGATATGCTCTGTTTTTTTAATACTCTGACTGATTCATTACTCCGTTTCACATTGTTAGACCTCGAACCACATGCCTCGCCCGGATTGTCCGAGTGAGAGCGCCGAAACCTAAACCCTAAACCCTAAACCCTAAAACCCTAAACCCTAAACCCTAAACCCTAAAACCAAAACCCTAAACCCTAAGCCCTAAACCCTAAACCCTAAAGCCTAAGGGCCATAAATACGCATTGTTACAGGATGGAGGCAGATTTCAAAGTAACACATCACTTGTGTCATCCCCGAGAGCCGCAGTCATGCCCTGTTTAGGGTTTAAGGTTTACGATTTAGGGTTTAAGGTTCAGAGTTGAAGGTTTAGGGCTTAAGGTTAAGACTTAGGGTTTGTAGGGTTTCTACTGCAGGTTTGCTTCTGCCACCCGTACTACCACCACTATACCATAAGATTGCCATCACCAGCACCACCAATTCCAAGCAATCGTGGTACTCATTGATAGTCCATCTTGGTAGAACGAATAGACATCAGCACGATGACCACGAAATACGGCTAGCGGCAGAGGAAGAGTTTGGGACCGTAAATTTCAACTTGCATTGCAGGTTGCAGTTTCTGCGCGATCGGCACGAGCTGTTCCAACTGTGCCCTGCTCACGGCGACGTGGCGACGTTTCATTCTCAAAGGTTTGAGCGTGCAATACAGGGGCCGCAAGAGTTTCCAGCATTATTCCGTAGGGTTCCTTAGTGGCCCGAATGATTGCAAATAATTGTATTATGATATACCCCAATACCCCAAAACTTTACCTTGTTTATTAAGGCTCCTACAGTAAGGTGTTTTTTTCGGTCTTCGCTCAAGTCTTCAACCTGACACAGACCCTAAACCCCAAACCGGGAGACTTGAATGGGGATCGTGGAACCCTTGTTATAAGCCCAACCATAAACCCGAAACCCTGAACCCTCATAAACTGTAGATATGAGTTGGGTTGCAGGCCTTCGTTATTGTTATGGACATCGTCAATCTCATGATCATCACCATCATCATCAGCCTCGTCATCATCGCCATCATCTTCATCGTCGCCACGATCATCATCATCATCATCATCATCATCACCGCAGGTTTGCAACGACGTGTCTTTGTGCGTCCAGTGTTCTGCCCTACACACAGGCTAGAAATCAGGCAGTGGGTACCCCTTGCTTACATTGCTTCGGATGGCAAGTGGTTGTCTGGGTCGGATGAAGAATGAGCAGCGGAAAACGATCCACGATCCTGAGGCTCCTGCAACAGAGCCGATTCAAAAACGAAGCAACGAGGTAACCTTGAGAGTAGATGTCAATCTGCGTGCTGTGGCCGGCTTGCCTCAACGGCGTGTGGATGTCCAGCTGAGGCTATTTGGGAGTTTCCGAAAATAGGGGACCTTAATATAGTACCCTAAAGAGTAGGATCCTTATTATAAGGACCCCAAATACGGTACCCTAATTTTCAGAAACTCCCACTTATGGCCCGCAACCCTAAACCCTAAACCCCCTAGATCCCCAATACCCAACCTTTAGACTTTTTGGGTTCTTGTAGTTTAGTAGGAGTCGGAAAGTTCAGAAGTATATTTCTGTGGCTATTGGGGTAGTAAGACCCTGAACGGATGTCAAGCTGAGCCCAGGCGGCGATCGTCCAGTTTGTATCTACGGTGACGCTTGCTGCTCCTGCCGGATGAGGGTCTCCATCTTGCCAGAAGGCGGGTATTGGTTTCAGGGTTTAGGGCTTGGCTTAGGGGTTTAGGGTTTAGGTCTCCGTCTTGCCAGAAGGTGGGTTTGGTTTTTAGGGTTTAGGGCTCAAGCTTAGTTCATAATTTCGTGGCTCCGTTACTTGAAGGATCATGGGACTTAGTAACTAGGGTTATACGTAAGGTAACTGTACTTATAACCCTACGTCCCATGATCCTCCAGGTAGTTCATCATTTCATGGCTCCGTTAAGTGTGCCTACAAGGCTTCCTACAAGGATCCTTCACCGGCTTCTATCGGGGCCGCAGAGGTGTTGCATGGTCTCATGAGTTAATGATGGCTTATATGATACCCCCTCATATTCCCTACTAGTATCTAGTTGCACAAGAATATCCTGCAAAGCTTTAGTCTGATTAAAGAAGCCCCTACGTTTGGGTGCTTGGTCTCAGGGTTGCGGGCTTAGCCTGGATGCCTCCACTGAGCAAAATGCTGAGCCGTACAAAAACCCGAAACGGACCTCAGAACCTTAAAGCCCTTACCTCCACTAGCTCCGAACTCTAAAGGCCCTAAGCCCTTAAGGGCCCTTAGGGTTTAGGGGTTTAGGGGTTTAGGGTTTAGGGGTTTAGGGGTTTAGGGGTTTAGGGGTTTAGGGTTTAGGGGTTTAGGGGTTTAGGGGTTTAGGGGTTTAGGGTTTAGGGGTTTAGGGTCTAGGGGTTTAGGGTTTATGGGGTTTAGGGTTTAGGGGTGTAGGGGTTTAGGGTTTAGGGGTTTAGGGTTTAGGGGTTTAGGGGTTTAGGGGTTTAGGGTTTAGGGGTTTAGGGTCTAGGGGTTTACTGAGAAGGCCCTCAACCTGTGGAAAGCTTCCAGGGTTGGAGCTCCTCATCGCGGCCCTGAGCTCGAAGACCTCAAATGGGAGTTTCCGAAAATTAGGGGGGGTACCTCTAAAGGGATCTATAAGGGTTCCTACAAGGGATCTATAGAGCTTGGGGTTTGGGAGTTTCCGAAAATTAGGGGGGTACCATATTTTGGGGTTCTTATTATAAGGATCCTACTATTTGGGGTACTATCTTAGGGTCCCCTATTTTCGGAAACCTTAAATCGACCTATTCCTAGAGGCTTCTCACCCAGACCCCCGGGAGGATCCAAAAAGTAGATCCCTTAATGGGGGGTTCCTATACAGTACCCTTAGTAGTATAGGGCCCCAAGTTAAGGGATCTACTTTCTAGATCCTCCCGGGGGTCTGGGCATATACTACCATGATGGAATTAGGGCCCTTAAAGCCGTAGTAAGGATGGTCTTTCGGGACCTAATTCCAGAATGGTAGTATATGAGGAGCCTCTGGGATGGTCTCCATTGTAGTTCCTCCTTGGGGTTTCCTTGTAGGATCCTTGATATAGTACGGTTCGAATGCCTGGGAGAGAGAGAGAGAGAGAGAGAGAGAGAGAGTATCGGTTAAACCAAAAGGGAGCTACAACGGAGACTATACCTATAGTCTCCATTGTAGTTCCTTTTTTGGTTAACCAGTTTTATGGTTAGGACCCTGTACCCAGACCCCCGGGAGGATCCAAAAAGTAGATCCCTAATGGGGGTTCCGATAAAGTACCCTTAGTAGTATAGTATTATAGGGCCCCAAATTAAGGGATCTACTTTCTAGATCCTCCCGGGGGTCTGGGTAATAGAGACTCTGGTTAACCAAAAAAAGGAGCTACAATGGCGACTATAGGTAGAGCACCTGAGTTCAGGGTGGAAGATGCTCAATTCTCTTGCTGACGACGAGGATCTGGAAGCGGCCCGGAATGAGCTGAAGGATTCGGGTTTGGGGGCGTTGCCACAGTAGTTATACTAGCTGCAGAAAGAAGTGTGTCGAATTTCATAGCGCCAAGTCCTGGAGACCAATGCTCTTTGTCTTCATAGCCTACTATGTAAACTGGGAATTCCATTTACAAGAAGCTGAAGGCTTAAGCTTCGTGTCTTTGGGCTATTGAGCAGGGCACGAGCGAAGCTGTGTAGCTCCCCACATCTAAGTCTATGTTCTAAGCCCTAAACCCCCAAAGGCGCCCTCAAGGAATCAAAGCCATGAAACCAAGAGCTCCGATCCCCCGAACCTCAAATTCAAACCCTAACCTCTAAACCCCTAAACTGCTAAACCCCTAAACCCTAAACCCCTTGGTGCCTTCAGGCTCGACCCCGCATCCTAAACAAGCCCCTACGACTGCCACCTCGAGAAGCCCTATCTCTATTTATAATTATGGACCCAACAAGCATATAAGCATAAGCATTTTATGAGGATATCCCTACCCTATTGGGCTTCATTATAAGGGGGTTATATGGGATATCCCTATCCTAATTTTTGCTTATGTGCTTTTGGGGGGCCCAATATAAGTCTATCAGGTCTTTCGTTGTTCTACATATCTCCACACCTGTAATTCCATTTCTACCCCTGTATCTATATACTCTGTCTATATCTGGATCTATATAGGCCACCTAGCTATGTCTACAGCATAAACCCAAAAGTTGGAAACCCCATAGCCTCAATCCTTAACAGTAATGTATAGGGAATCCCAGCACTAGTTGGCCTTAATTCGGTTTCCAACTTTATGGGGTTTACTCTATATCTATCTGTACATCTACATCTAGATCTACACCCCGTGCTGTTGTCTATATATATATATATATATCTTTTGGATATCTTTTCTATACAGGTAGATATAGATGTAGAGACACATATGGATGGTTGCCAAAATTAGGGTCCCTGTTTTGCTTCCTTAAGATAATACGGCACCTAATATTTATGGTACCCGAAAAGGGGGCCACAATTTTGACAACTACCCATATATGCACAGATGCACGTGCACACAGGAAATAGAGTTGTAAGGGGCGGGCTGAAAGGGTTTTGCGGTAAGGGCTAGCATGAAGGAGCCCTAAGGAATAGTCAGCCCTAAACCCCTAAACCCCCAAACCCTAAACCCTAAACCCCTAACCCCCAAACCCTAAACCCTAAACCCCGAAACCCCCAAACCCTAAACCCTAAGCCCCGAAACCCCCAAACCCTAAACCCTAAGCCCCGAAACCCCCAAACCCTAAATCCTAAACCCTAGGCTCAGCTAGAGCCCAGAACATGAACCCGAGGCCTGACCTGGCCAAGCTACCCTACAAACCACACCTGGTAAAGGGAACTCCAGAAAGTTGGAATATGGTTTCAGGGCAGGATACCTTATAACCATAAAGGGCTTAGGATAATCATATTCCGACTTTGTGGCTTGTACTTTAAGGTGTAGGGTGTAGAAACTTAGGGCTTAGCGGGGTCCTGAACCTAATAAGCTTCAAGCCTTGGGTACTGCCCCCTCTCAGTAACAGTTGGATAATATTCATAATATAGATAATTAAGGCCCTGAATAGTAGCCCTATCATAGACTGTTACAGTATGGGGGGCAGTACCCAACTCAAGCCCCCCAAAAGACCCTAAACCATGGCTCAGATCTAGCTCGGATCGGGGCCCCCGAAAGCCTAAACCAAGTAACCAAGGGATCATGGGACTTAGTAACTAGGGTTATAAGTAAAGTAACTATGCTTATGACTACTTGCCAATAAAGGTACTTATAACCTTACTTCTAAGTCCCATGATCCTCCAAGTAACCAAGGCTCTGATCCAGCTTGTGGCACAGAAGGTGAGTCAACTGACCACGGCGTGTGGCAGTCAGAAGGCTTGGCCCATGGCTCTGTGTAAGGTTGGGGCCTTAAGAATTAGACTGTGGTTTTGGGGTATATTATACTAGAATTACAACAAGGAACCCCCAAACCCTGTTCTAACGATGAAGGCCCCAACATTAGGGCTTAAAAATAGGCGTATGTTTACGACTGCTCAATAGGTTCTTTCGGGATTCCGGGCTTTGCAGCTTCGGGTGTTAGGGTTTACGGCTTCAGGGTTTTTACGGTTGTAGCCAACGCCAGGGTCGGGGTTTAGGGTTTAGGGTTGAGGGTTTACATGAACTGTTGCGGGAAGTACTGCTCCCAGGGTTTGTTTGTCGAAGTTGCTTGTCCTTCACCGCTAAAGCCACACACCCCCAAACCTGCACCTAAAAGCTGGAAACCCAAAACTCTGAGCCCTCAAGTTGCAGGATCAACCGGGGTTCCGGGACGATGAGAGCAAGTTCGCATTCCTAAACCCCTAAACCCCAAACTAGGCCCTATTTAGCGTGGGAAAACGGGGCCACCACATATGGTAAACGAAAAAATGCGCCCTAAACGGGCTGTAGCGCTCGTGGGACTGAGACAGCTTCGCAGCATCGAGCCCGTGGGGCTTAGGTGAAGTTCAAAGCTTAGAGATTACAGTAGCAGCCCAAAAGTTGGAAACCCCATGGCCTCAATCCTTAGTAGTAATGTATGGGGAATCCCAGCACTATTTGGCCTTACTTCGGTTTCCAACTTTATGGGGTTTGCTGTAGGGTGTCGGGCTTGTAGCGTTTAGGGGTTTGGTGTTGAGGGGCTTCGGCTCGACTGTTTTGGGGTTTGGGTGCAGGGTGTAGCGTTTAGGGGTTTAGGGTTTACGGTTTAGTAGTTTGGTAACTTAGGGACTTAGGGTAGGCGACCGTGCAAGGCCTGATGCACAAAGGCTTTATGAGTTCGGGCTTAGGGTAGTAGCCACCATCCTTTGCACGCGCTTCTCCTCCTCACCCATGATCCTAGGGTAAAAGGAGGGACCCTTAATGAGGACCCCTACGTATATACCCTTAATATAGCTACTATACACCCATCATATAGCCCATTATAGGGTCCCCTTTGACATGAAAATCAGGGGCAACATTTGCGTCATCAGTCATGGGTCATTCAGCCAAGCAGTCGCGAGCGCAGAGCAAAACTACAACAACGACTACAAACAAGAACGAATAGTATACAGGTCAGAAACATTCGATTAGGCTGCCTAATTCTTATCAGTATTGTCTAGTATACCCCAAGCAGTATTCTGATTTTTAAGGCCAATCCATCAGCCCTAAACCCGAAACCGCAAACCCCACCAGCCCTAAACCCGGAGCCCTCAACCTTCATCAGCGGGAGTCTTGCAGCAACCAGCAGGTTCCGCTGGTTCGCCTCGGCCGCGATGCTGACGTGAAGAAGGCCACGAGATCTCACAAACGAAAACCGAACGGTAAGAGGGTAGAGGTTTTGGGTTCATAGGGTTTAGGTTTCGGGGTTTAGGATTTTGAGGTTTAGGGTTTGTACTGTAGGGCATAGAAGCCTTAACACTTGCCAACATTGTCAACCTTGTGCCTGAGGAAGCCTTATTCTAGATTATAGTATATGGGAGTTTCCGAAAATAGGGGACCCAAATACAGTACCCTAAATAGTAGGATCCTTATTATAAGGACCCCAAACTAAGGTACCCCTAATTTTCGGAAACTCCCATGTCTGCACAGTATTAGGCCCCAGTCCTGTTGCAACTATTCAACCCCCTATGCTGTGTGCGACCTTGGGTTTCAAGTAATGACTTCTGGTTCACTTAGATCCCCAATACCCAACCTTTAAACTTTTTGGGTCCTTGTAGTATAGTAGGAATCGGAAAGTTTAACCTTTTATTTCTGTGGCTTATTGAGGTAGTAAGTTCAAGATTTGGAAGAGTTCTTCATATTTGGTACGGAGTTCAGTATACGGTGAATGTCGGGCAAGCTGAATTGAATTGCGGTCAGATAAAGCCGGAGCATGCGAAAGACGAGGAGGCATCGAGGCGTGAGACATAACCACCCCGCTGACCCCTGCAACTGTGGACTGTGGGTGCATGTGGAGTAGGGTTTCGTGGTGAGTGTATTTAGAGTTCTTAAGAAATTTGGTGAGGGTGTTTCTTCAATGTCTCTTCCAGGTGTCATTTTGGAGATTTTCTTTTGGAAACTGCCCGAATACAACCTGGACAGCATGTCGCCCCCGGAGCTATTCTGCTGGAGGCATCCCGTCAGCGGCAACAACAGTTCCCCTACTCGCGAAGCTCCATAGACCCCTAAACCTCTTAACCCCCGCAAGAAGCTAGGAGCAGGGGGTTCTAATCCCAAATCAGGTGGCTCCCTAAACACCTACATCCCTGAACCCTAAACCCTTGAAACCAAGTTTTTGGTTTCCGAATTTGCTGGACTCTGGCATGGTCATGGTCCTCGGTCCCCGGACAGTGCCACTGCAGAAGACAGCATCACTGCAGAAGCTGATGGCCCCACCTCTACTTGGAGGGTCATGGGACTTAGTAAGTGAGGTTACTTAAATGGGGTTATAATTAATTGTAAGTAAAATTACCCTATTTATAACCCTAGTTACTAAGTCTCATGATCCTGTAAGTACCATGCCCAACGGTTTCAAGCAACTGCAGATCTTGTTCCAGATCCCAGACCTCGTGACAGGGCCCAGCGAACCCGAAACCCTCCAGCCACATGTCGAAACTACATGAGCTCGAAAAATTAAAGGTGTTTTCTAAGAAGCGTAGTCGGTATGGATCGATTGATCGATGGTAGAGGTAGAAGATTCCTTCATGCTTTTTCTTCTCGTGAAGCAACTTAGGGGCCCTGTCAGGAACCGCAAGCAAATCGGATGAGATCCGATCAGCCGAAACACCACTCGCTTGCCCAGCACACCCTAAACCCCCGTCGTTGAGGCCTTGCGCGGTCGTGCCTTGCTGTCATTCCTCGATGCAGATGCGCGGCGTCAAGCTGCTGCAGGGCATGGGCAGCTCAGACTGCTTTGGACTTTGGGGGATTAGTTCCAAAAATGTTTGCAGGTTTCCTGATGCCAACATTGGCCTACATGCTGTAACGGCCCTAGGTATAATCGAGCTGACCCCAAGTAGAGCGAGCGCGAGTCTCTGCAAGCACAGTGACAGCAGTTCATGTCAGCAAGCTGTACTAGTACTAGTCAAGTCGTCTTGAAGATCTGAAGGTGCGTGTATGAACTAGCAGTGCGGCCGTTTGTACTGCACCACCGACCCCCTGCAGATTGGGCAGTAGTCGCCACAAGGAGGATGAATAGTATGAGTGTTACTTAGCTTCTAAGCTACTACTATCGTTCGGCACCGTGAGAGGATATGTGTGATGGTAGAAGATGCACAGTGGGTTTAAAAATTGTAGTGTTGCTGTGCGTCATGGCGATGCCCCTGTCAACTTGAGATTTTGAAAGCATTATCTGTTGATGTTGCTTGATGTCGCTTTTCTCCCTGTCGCTGTAGCTGCTTCTCTCGTTGTTGCCGTCGTCCTCGCCGTCATGGTCTTGGTCGTGGTCGCGGCTGTGTGGCTGTGGCTGTTGCTTTGGCATGGCTGTGGCTGCGGTGGTGGTTGTCGTTGTGGTTGTGGTTGTGTGTGTGTGTGTGTTGTTTTGTTTTTGCGGTGGCGCTTGTTGTTTTTTTTCGGAAGCGGGGCGGGTGGGTTGCCGCTATGCTTTTGCTTAGTGGCTGTGGTCGTGGTTGTTGTTGTGGGTGCTGCTGCTGTTGCTGTTGCTGTTGCCTGTTCCTGTTGCTGCTGCTTCCGTAGATTGCCGATCGCAATAACGCTGCATCCCAAATCTCAATTTATTCTTCCCACTGCCAATTTGAGCCAAAAGCCTCAGCCAATTCATAACACGCGATAACCTAAACTTTGCCGATCCCCTTTTGTTTTTTTCAACGGCTTTACTTGCGTTCCAGACTTCCGAGGTTCAGGCAGATGGGGGAGGGTCGACACCTCGAATTCCCAAACTGGATGTACTGTGTTTTTTCCCTGAACCTACACCCTACTTCAGGGGGGTTTCGGGGTCTATTATACTAAGCTTGTAATAAGGAACCCGCAAAATCGTTTTGGTAGTTATTCAGGCTCCTATATACCCTTAAACCCTCCTAAGCCCTAAACTCTAAACCCTAGAACCCCAAGCCCAAAACCCTAAACTCTACCCTAAACCCCCTAATAGAATCCTTACAGATCCCTGTAAAGGAGGCCTTTAATTTAACGGACCTCTACCTAATCCGAACCTCTCAGGCTACTATTAAACCCTAAACCCTAACACTAAACCCCTAACCCCTAAACCCTCTAGCTCCCTTAAAGGAGCCCTTATAGTATATACACTATATGCCATAAAGCATCCCTATACATCCCTTAGAGGAGCCGTTATAGTACCCTTTAAAGTTTAAAGGGTGCTATAAGGGTTCCTTTAAGGGATGTATAGGGCTGCCAAGAAGGACCTCTAAACCCCTAAACCCCAAAGCCCCCAAAGAAACCTTGAGATCTTAACTAGGTAGGCCCTTGGGACATTTTATATTTTTCCCTTTTGGGGGTTAAGAGGATCTTGTTTACGAGAGGCTTCGATGGGCCAACCTAGTTAAGCGCGCCACATCGGATCAAGGCCTCGCCTTCGTTTGGAGTCACTCGGCTGCAGGGCTTCTTTTCGGTTTAGGACTTGTTTAGGGTTTGTTGAGGGTTTGTTGAGGAGATTTAGGGCTTGCTTTAGGATTAGGAGGTTTAGGGGTTTAGGAGGTTTCGGGTTTTGGATTTAGAGGTGGATTTAGAGGTTTAGGGTGTAGGAGGCTTAGGAGGTTTAGGGTGTAGGGTCCCTCCATCCGTCCGCCGAACGCTTGTCTGTCGGTGCTTGCCGTTCGGCATGTAGATACATGCAGTGTTTCGTGCGTGCGTTATTAAACCCTAAACCCTAAACTGTCAGTTCGTCCGTCCGTCGGTTCGTCTGTCGGGGCGGATCGGGTCTGATCTGGATCGGGTCTGGTCGTTGAGGCGACACAGGCACCAAAAGAAACTTAAAGTCGAGAATCGAAAGGGCCAGCCTTAAACGCTAAAGCAAACCCTCCCTTTTTCCCCTCTGAACTTCATCTTTTGGAACAAAAGACCCTAAACCCTAAACCCCTAAACCCTAAACCCTAAACCCTAAACCCTAATCCCTAAACCCTAAACCCTAAACCCTAAACCCTAATCGCTTTCAGCCCGATAGGCTTGGTGAGTCGACCCCTACAGCCAGCCCAACCCCGTAGAATCCGGGTTTAGGGTTTAGGGTTTAGGGTTTAGGGTTATAAGGACCAATAACCAAGGCACCCACCCCGAAACAGGCCGTAAAGCAACTAGTAATTAATAGCTAGAAGATAACAGCTAAAGCCCTAAAATCCTAAAGCCTGTATAGAAGCCTTACGTAGACCTTTCAAAACGCCCGAGAGCTCCCAAGCCCTAAACCCTAAACCCTAAACCCTTGTTGCGGGTGCGGAAACCCCAAGCCCCATACCCTGATGCCCTCGCGAGCCCGGCTAGGACGAGCAGCGCGACGTTCCTGATCGCTCTCCAACCTGGTGCTTTCAAGTTGGAGGAGGTGAGGGTGAGGGTTTAGGGTATAGTGGATCTTGAGGGTTTAGAGTCTATAGGGTTTAGGGTTGAAATGGTTTCGGATCGAGGGTCTAGGATTTATACTGTGTGTTTAGTATAAAAGGCTTTGAGGCGTGAGGCTTGATGCGGTTTAGGGGCAAGTTTAGGTGGCTGAGGATTCTTAGCTCTTAGGGCGCTGGAGGCTCTAAATCCTAAGGGTGTATTGAATCGTGGTCCGAAGCCTAAACCCTAAACCCTACCATGAACCCTAAGCCCAAAGCTCTAGGCCAGAAGTCGCGCGGATGTTAAGGGGAAGGCGGTACCCAACAGTCATATTCATGATTCATTCATATGCTCCGCGACGTAGAATGTAATAAGTCATGTCCCAAACACCGTAAAAAAGCGGGTCACAACCCGCCTTAAATCTTAACAAGCGTTTATAAGCACAGCTAAACGAGAACCCACCACAAATCCTTCACGTAGCAGTAGAGTAGGTAACCCTTGCCCTTTCTGGGGCCCTATCATCGCCATAAGCTCCCAAAAGTGGGGCATTACGTCCCGTAAAATGCTGCGACGAGCAAGCCCAACGAAAGCCCCAAAGCCAGCGAGGCAGCGCCAGCACTTCCGACGGCCAACAGGACGCCCCCCTTTCAGCTTCCTAAGGAGCTTAGATCCCCAATACCCAACCATGGATCCTTGAAGGGCTCCTTAAAGGATCCCTGTGTTTAGGTGTTTTGGGTTCAGGGTTTGGGGTCCCTTTAACTTAGATTCCCAATGTCCAACCTTCAAGCTTTCTGGGTTCTTGTAGTTTAGAAGAAATCGGAAAGTTTAGCCTTTCAATTCTGTGGCTTATTGGGGTAGTAAGTTTCAGCTTCCTGCAAAAATGTTGGAGTCGAAGGTGCTTTATGCTGCACGGCTCTTGGCTTATACGGACTGAAGTGAATTGTGAACCAGGACATGTATGTCTCGGTTGGAATTATCGACCGTTCTTCTTCCGGGGCCAGCCTGGGCACCTCCGAAGAATAAGAGGTACTCGGTACAGCAGTAAGAGCAGGAGTTGTAAACACCCTGGCAACAGAGAGCCCTTACTGAACGTGACACCAAGACCCACCGCAGACAGCCTGCCCTTTACCTCCACAAGGCCCGCCTCACAGTCCCTGCCTGCGCCCCTCCCGGGTTGTTGTTTAGGGATTAAGTTTAAGTTGCCATAATTATTGGGATTTACTATAGTAAATAATATGGTTTCCTTATTATGGTAGCTTAAACTAAATCCCTGTACATGGGATCTATGGTAAGTACTATGGCTTCCATATGGTAACTTAAACTGACTCCCTTAACACAGGGATCTATAGTAAATCATATGGTTCCCATACTATGGTAACTTAAGCTAGTAACTAATTCCTTTAACATAGGGATTTACTAAAGAAAAACTCTGGTTTCCATAGCATTGTAGCTGAAATTAACTCCTTTAGCAACCCTAGGGATCAGCATAGCCCAAAAGCCTTATATAGTATGGTCTTTGGGCCCAAAAGCCTTAATACGAGTCCTTAGATCCTTACTTGGAGGGTCGGGGACTCGGTAACTGGTTATTTTAGGGACTTATAAGTACCATAACCCCAATTAGGGTCCCTTTTAGGGTACTTATAAGTCTACTTACTACCTACTTACTACGTCCCCGAACCCTAAACCCTAAACCCTATACTACCCTTATAGAGCCCTTTAAAGGAGCCCTTAGAATCCCCCTTTAAAGGAGCCCCTAGACTAAGTCCCCCAGCCCTCCAAGTACGTCTGTGCGCCCCCGCCGGAGAGGCCTAGAGTCGGGCCACAGGAACTCCAAAGACCTAAAAAAAAGGCTTAAATGAATACCCTGTTATGCTAGTTTTGGGGGTTTAGGGTTTAGGGTTTCCTTCTGCTAATTGTAGTATGATGGGCCCCAAAACCCTATTCTAATTATTAAGGCCCTTTTAATTTTAGCACCTCAAGAGGAAACGTGCTGAAGCTGAAGGCAGTCCCAAGGCCACATCCACGCAGAGGGACACGCAGGGCTTCATCAACCCGGAGGCCGGACGACCAGGCATTGAACCCGCAGAATTCACGCAAGGCTTCGCGACGGCACCGCACGGAGAGGGACTTCTCTCCTGAAGCACCGAGTGCCAGCAGCGCGGAGCTGCGAGCTGGCTTGCAGAGCCTCCTGGAATCAGGGAGGAAGGTCACGGAAGATCCATATTTAGAGGGGACGCAGCAAAGTCCATCCCGGCGGAAAGCCACGACGAGCAGGTGGGATTTTCAATGTTTGACGTGAGCGAACAAGTCAGCTCGACATTCTGGTTGCTGTACTCCGTGTCCTTGCTTCACATGGGTCACGAGGAGCATCTTCAGAAACAACGAACCATGACGAACCCTAAACCCCAAACCCCAAGCCCTAAACCTTAAACCCTAAGCTCTAAGCCATGTTCGAGATGTGAGAGCGTAAACCCTGGGGCGTATGTAGGATTTACCACAGAGCTTGGAGGCTCAGGTTCAGAGCTTGGAGGCTCCGGCTTCTTGCTGTGGGTTACCTAGACTTTAATTGAGGTTAAGGGTTTGGAGTTCAGGGTTTAGAGTTTGGGGCTTTGAAGAAACAGGGGAAAGGGGGCTAATGCTGTAACCGGGCTGCTGGACAACGAGGCCTGCCGCAAAAAGGGTTTAGGGCAGTTGTTTTCTGTCTCAACCATTCCCTTGCAGCGGTCTCGGAGTCCCTGCGACTTCAGCGAAACCGTTAGACCATGTCATGTGAGGGATCCGGCTAGTGTTTATCTGATAAACCATATCAAGGATCCTTCTATAGTTTAAGGTATCAATATATTCCTTAAACTGTAGTAGGATCGTAGTATGTTTTTTGGGTACAGTCCGTAACCAAGGTGTATTGGAAGCTCTGGGTTACTGAAACCCTACTTAGAGGATCATTTGACTTAGTAAGTCAGGCTGTAAGTAGGTAGGATAGCCCCACTTAGGGTACTTATAACCAAATTATAACCTTAATTGGGGCTATAAGTAGTTATAAGTATAGTTACCTTGTTTAGAACCGTAGCTACTAAGTCCCATGATCCTCTAAGTACCCCCAAACCCTTATAGAATCCTCAATAGTAAGCCTTATAGATCCCTTACAAGGACCCTTAAAGGAAGCTAGTTAGAACCCTTAACAGTAAGCCTTATGGATCGCTTGAAGGAACCCTTACAGATCCCTTAAAGGAAGCCTTAAACGAACCCTAGTTGCCCTAGTTAGTAAGTCCCATGACCCTCTAAGTACCCCCCCCAAACCCTTGTAGAACCCTGATAATAGTAACCCTTACAGATCCCTTAAAGAAACCCTTACCCTGGGTTTGGAGAACCATACTTGAATACTATTTGTTGTAAACCTGTTCCTTAGGAACCATTTTGAAAAAAAAAGTCTATACTTTTTCTCCTTGGTTACTTCAAAGTCCAGTTACAGATCCCTTGAAGGAAGCCTTGTAGATCCCTTAGAGGAACCCTTAACGGAAACCTAGTTACCAAGTCCCATGATCCTGTAAGTAACCCCCGAAAACCCTGATAGAACCCTTAATAGTAACCCTTACAGATCCCTTACAGAAACCCTTGCAGATCCCTTAAAGGAGGCTTTGCAGGAACCCTAGTTACTAAGTCCCATGATCCTGTAAGTAAACCCTTACCCTAAACCCTAAACCCTGAACCCTAAACCCTAAACCCTTACCCTAGACCCGCCAGTTAAAGATCCACTATGTCCCATGATCCTGTAAGTAAGAGCTGGGAGAGGAACCGCAGGATGGCGGCACCACCATCGATCTGCCTCCTGGGAGCCTCTGTCGAACTATCTAGGTTGGATTTTGGGACATTTCGTTTTTTTCTATTTTCATTATTTGGGATCTTTTGGTTTCCTTCTTTGGGATTTTTTATTTTCCTTATTTGGTTGAAAAGGGTGCCTTATATATGTTTAAAGGCCAACCCAGTTATGCTTGATGAGACAAATCTTGCAGTACCTTTAAGGGCTCTTTTCATTTTAAGGATCTTTTCGGGGATCTATAGGGTTTAGTAGGGTTTAGGGTTTTGGGTTGTGGTATAGATAAATCCTGCATTACCATTATGACCTAGACTATGAGAATTTAGGTCTATTCCTTATTATGGGTAATGTTATATCATCAACCGTATGTTTTGGGTTTAGGGCTTTTGGGTGTTCGGGTTCGGATTCCTGTACGTAAGGGGTCCTTTAAGGGCTCTATATGTTTTGGGTTTAGGGTTTTCGGGTTTAGCGTTTTAGGGTTTTCGGGCTTAGGAGTTTGGGGTTTTGGGTGCATAAATCCCTAAATCCCAAATTTCCGAAACCCCTAAACTCCTGCCCTAAACTCCAACACCCCTAAGCCCATAAACCCTTAAATCCTTAAGCTTCTAAACCTTAAACTCCTACACCCCAAACCAATACAACCCTCAACCCCCGCAGCCCTCCTAATAGGATCATGGGAGTTAGTAACTCGGGTTATAAGTAAGGTAACTATACTTATAACTACTTATAACTACTTATAACCCCAATTAAGGTACTGATAACCTTACTTACTAAGTCCCAGGATCCTTTAAGTACTTCCAAAACTCTTATAGAGTCCTTATAGAAACCCTTATAGGTCCCTTTAAGGAACCCTGTAAGGAACCCTAGAAGTCGCAGGGTTACTAAGTCCCATGATCCTCCAAGTAAACCCTAAACCCTAAAAGCCCCTCGGAGCGCCTAGGCCCAAAATGGGAGTTAGGATTAGGGGAACCCTCCTGGGATATAGACCCTCTCCACAAGGTCCCTTTTAAGAGAGCCAGAAGCAGGGTTCGGAAGGGGTACCCTTTAAGAAGTCTCCCGCATCATGCTAGACCCAAAAGGAGCCCAGAGAGCACGTGAGAGGTGAGGCTCCCGGCTTGGCGGTGCTTCGGAAGCCCCCGAAGGTGACCACTGAGGCAGAGCTCCGGATGAGGAGTTGAGGTTTTAGGGTTTAGGGGTTAGGGTTTTAGGAGTTTGGGGTTAAGGTTTTAGGGTTTTAGGGTTTAGGGGTTTGGGTTTCGGAGTTGCAGAAAAGGTGACCCGAAAAGGCTACCGAAAGGGTCGAGGCTTTTGGTTTCTGGGCGCAGTTTTTTCTACCGCAAACGGTTTTTTCCTTGCATCCAGCTTATCGACGTACAGCAACCCCAAAGCCTGATTCTACGAAACATTGAGCTCTGCCCTTGGCATGACACCCTCACAGCGATCCGCGGAAAGAGTCTGATAAGGATTTCCTATTCTATACTATACGGTTCTTTTCAGGACTCCTCTTCTAGAAGGGTCTTATGAAGGCGTCTGTCGCGAGAAATGTTGCATTTTTCGGACCTTTTGTATGATGGCTACAACGAAAGGTCTCTTATGGGTGGCATAGGGTTGCTATAGATGCATAAACGATGGGCAGTCGCATGCCTTAGGTTCCCTTTATGGCGGTAGGGTAGCACCCACCAACCCGACTCTAATTATTCAGGCCCTTATATCCGTTATCCAGGAGTGTAGGGATTTAGGAGGTACAGGGTTCAGGGTTTGGTAAGGAAGTGCTCTACTAACAGCTCGTAGTTTGAGACCGAAAACTCTGAAGACCTAAGTTCGTAAGCCCAAAACCCATCCTCTAAACCCCCCTCCCTAAAAAAGTTGAAACACTCAACCCTAACTCCTAAGCCCTAAACCCGAACTCCTAAACCCCTAAACCCTCCAAACCCTGAACACCTGAGCCCCCAGCGCCCAAGATGCTCTGAAGGCCTTGTTGGAGGCTCTTCAGTCCCACTTCGACCAGCAGAACCTGGCCAGGCGTGTTGACACCAGGATCATCTGAAGCCCTAACTCAAGCCTTGAAGCCATAAACACTGTATGGTTAGACAATCAACATGTGCGCATATACATGTATATATATATATACACATGCACACATAGAGTTGCATGTAATTTGTATTTGAATTGTTGAGTTTGAATTATATGTAAACCAGAAATCCTAAATCCCGGACTGGTTGTCGGCTTGTAATTTGACCAGCGAAAGCACTTCTGAACCGTCTGGCGCAGTCCGAGAGTGTGAGGGCGTAAATCCCAGACTTTTACTCTGCGAAACCCTAAACCCTAAACCCTAGGCCCTAAACCCTAAACCCTGTGCCTGCGTCAGCGAGTGTGCGTGTCCAAACAATCGGAAGCCTTGAACTTGGGGTCTGCCCAAGGAAGCTTGGATATGGGAGTTTCTGAAAATTAGGGGTACCTTATTCTGGGGTCCTTATAATTTAATAGGGATCCTGCTATTTAGGGTGCTATACTTGCGTCCCCTATTTTCGGAAACTCTTATATAAGGCGCTCATACTTGGAGGATCATGGGGCTTGATTAGTAGGTATAAGGCTCATTAAAGGATCTATAATAGGGTTTTATAAGGGATGTATGGAGCTTAGTAAGCAAGTTTATAAGTGCTTTAACGGGGCTATATGTAGTTATATAAGTATATCAACCTTGCTTGTAACCCTAGTTGCTAAGTCCCATGATCCTCTAAGTAAAGCCCCATACACACCCATGTGGGTAAGTCTCTAAAGTAGGGTCCGTGTTGAATGTTGAGGTCTGCAAAACAATACGGCGCCCGTATAGAAACGCCCCTAAAGGGGACCTCAAGAGTAGTCTTTGACAGTACATGTGCTACAGAGGGGGGTGTGTGATACTGTATATGGGTAGTTGTCCAAATTATGGTCCCTTTTTGGGTACCCTAAATATTAGGTGCCGTATTATAATAGGGACCCCGAAAAGGGACCCTAATTTTGACAACCACCCATATGTTAGCTACAGCTTCAGTGGCCCCACAGGCAAGTCATCTCGGTTAGCCGCCTGGACAGAGATACTTCAGGCGACATGGATGCAACACCTACCACCCTCAGCCGTCTACGTAGATCCCCAATACCCAACCTTAGAACTTTTGGGTTCTTGTAGTTTAGTAGAAATTGGAAAGTTCAATCTTTGATCTCTGTGGCTTATTAGGGTAGTAAGTCTATCTTGGTCGGTCTTGGTTTTCCTTTAAGTTTGGGTTCCCCTTACCAGGGCATGTGCGCTTGGGGCTTAGGGTCTCAGGGGTCTTGGGCTTCGGGGTTTCGGGTTGGGATGGTTTCGGGCCGGCCACTTAGAGGATCATGGGACTTAGTAACTAGGGTTATAAGTAAGGTAACTGTACTTATAACCCCAATTAAGGTACGTATAACTTTAATTATTAAGTCCCATGATCCTCCAGCCAGTGCAAGTCAGAGGCTGGGAGGTGCCACGCACAGGAGTCTGAGGTGACGACACAGGTTTTTGAAAGCAACTTCAACTTCTAGACGCTGAAGAAAATGCAGCCTTTTGCTTAGATCCCCAATGCCCAACCTTTACACTTTTTGGGTTCTTGTAGTTCAGTAGAAATCGGAAAGTTTAGCCTTTCAATTCTGTGGCTTATTGGGGTAGTAAGTTTGTCCATCAAACCCTAACGTCTGAAACCCCTATGTGGAGCCTTGCCTGCCTTGTCCGAGTGTGAGCATCAAAAAGCATGAAGCCCTGACAGAACTCTTCTTCAAGCCGTTTTCTAAATCCAGTGCAGTTCCTCATGTAGGGGCCTTAATAATTGGAATAGAGTTTGGGGGTACGTCATATAAGTCATATACTACAACACTAAGAAGGAATCACCAAAACCCTATTCTCATCATCATGGCCCCTTTATCTCTAAATCCCTTGTAGTATCCTTATGGTATCCCTTAAAGGAAGAATTGACAGGGAACCTTGAACGGAACCCTATTCTCTACATTAAATCTCGCCTATTTATCATAGAGCCCCTGTAGTGTCCCTTGTTGTAGCCCTTATATAGAGCCCTTTAAAGGAACCCGCTTCGAATTAATCATTAAGGCCTTTATATCATAGAGCCCTCATAGTATCCCTTAAAGTAGCCCTTAGATATATCAAGGAAACCTATTCTAATTCTTAAGGCCCCTTATATCATAGAGCCCCTTATCGTATCCCTTGGTTGCCCTTATATACACAGAATAGGACGTCATAGAGCCCTTTAAAGGAGTTATTCTAGTTATTAAGGCCCCTTCCTTAAATCTCCAGGGGTCCCTACTAGCACCCTTATAGTACCTCCCCCCCTTTCAGAGAACCATTTAAAGGGACAAATCTCCAGGGGTCCTCGTGGCGGCGACGTCCACCGAAGGGGCCGACTGCCTCACGGAGCAGTTCAAGGCCAGGCGCGACTAATCGGGGGCTTTAGGGATCCCTTTAAGCGTTCCTTTACGTGGTCCTTTAAGGGTTCCTTAGCGGTTCTGGGTTTGAGGGTTTAGGGAGTGGGGATTTAAGGGTTGGGCTTTGGGATTGGGGGGTTTCAGGTGGAGGTCCCTGAAAGGGTTCCTTTGAAGGGATCAATGAGGGTTCTATAAGGGGGCTTAGGGGTTTCGGATGTAGGGATATAGGATCGACTCATCTGGGCTTTTGAGGGGCAGGGTTTAGGGTTTAGGGGTCCTTTAAAGGGCTCCCTATACATCCCTTAAAGGAACCCTTATAGCACCCTTTAAACTTTAAAGGGTGCTATAAGGGTTCCTTTAAGGGATGTATGGGGATGCTTTATGGCTTATAGTGAACCCTAGAAAGTTGGAACATGGATTTAGGATGATTAGTGCTAGGATTCCCTAAACTGTACCTTAAGGGCATGAGGACCCTTTCTTGCTTCTGCTGTAGGGATTTCGAGTTTCAGGGATTTAGGGTTTAGGGATTTAGGGTTTAGGGGTGTAGGAGTTTAGGGATTTAGGGTACAGGATTTAGGCTTCAGAGTTTAGGGATTGGGGGTTCTCGGGTTTAGGGGTTCAGAATTGTACAAGTTGATTTAGGGATTCAGGATTTAGGGTTTAGGGTTTAGAGTTTAGGGATTTAGGATTTAGGGTTTAGCGGATCATGCGCACAAACATTTACAGGGATATCCCGGTCTTATGGGCTTCGTGAAAAGGGGGTCTATATGAGATATGCTTATCCTAAGTGTTGCTTATGTGGTCTTTCGGGGCCCTAACTCAACGGACACTTAAAGGGACCCCTGCAGGAACCTCTGAGTAAGGCCTGCTAAGGGTTTCAGGACATAGAATGAATGTAGAAGTCAGACGAATAGTTAGGTTGTCGGGCATTAAGTTTTCAGGATTTTGGCTTTAAATGACGTTCAGTTTCTTTTTTTACCAGAGTTTAGCAGTTAAGCTTCAGGATGTAGCATTCAAGGCTACAGAGGGTGGGTTTCATGGTTTCAGGATTTCGTGTTTAGTACTGTGACCTGCCTATATCACGGTATATGGGTTATCCAACTATTATATGTATCATATGTACATACCGATAGGGAATAATTACCGATGCAGTTCCTAAGAGCTTTTAATCGAATTGTAGTACACTCTATCCTTACGTTTGCAGCTTGTTGGTAGTTGCAGGGCGAGGGGTTTAGGTCTTAGTCTCGGTGAACCTATTCTAAGTAGTTTTTCAGGCCCCAATATTACATGATCCGTTGCCGGAAAGAGGGCTCAAAGAACCAACGTCTACATGGCTACCGGGTTTTAGGGCCCTGGTGGCCCCGGCCGACGCAAGACGCGATGGCCGAACCTACCGGCTGGGCTGCAGATCTCCAGAGCTTCTTGGTACGTGTTGAGGAGTTTAATTGAAGGTATCAGAATGTAGGGTTCCCTTTAGCCCTATTTTGTCCTTTTAAGGGTTAAGAAAGGGCATAGGGTTTGGGAACTTAATTTACGGTACCATCGTAGGGATCTATGTAAATAGCGACTGTAGTACTTAAGATTTTTCCCTGTATGGACAGCCCAGGCTACGAGCGAGAGAGGCGGGTGGAATTGAACCCGGATCTCTTCAAGGGACCCACAGTGGGCTACGTCCGTGGAGGCATCAGCAAGCGGGAGCGCAGCTACAACCCTCTCCTGGGCCGCTTTCTAGACGAAGGCAGAGAGCAAGAACAGGCGCAATTCGAAGAGAAGGTCAAGAAGAACTTTCTCAACTTCGCCCGGGACGTGCAATTGCGGCGCGAAGCGCCCTTTGACCTTGTCACCCACGAGAGGAAGTTTGAGGCTTTTGGTCCAGACGCCTCTGCAGGTCTTGAACCCCCGGTCAAGAAGAAGCCGCCGTTCCCGGATACTGCGGCAGACTACAACATCATCTCCAACCTACCCTTCAACGAGCACCACTGGGCCCATCCGGATCATCGGCCGCGCCCAGGTCAGCGCATTCCGAAGCAGCGGATGGCACCCGCCATGCTCCACAAGGACTTCAACATCCTCACCAACAGATATTTGGAGCATCACAAGGAGAAGATGGATCGTGACAGGGAGCTGAACCTGCTTGAAGCAGCTGAGAAACTCCGGCAGACGAGTGCTTTCAACCCCGTCCAGCAGCGGTTTTGCGACCCCCGGCACGAAGAACGGATGCGAGCCTGTGAGGATGCCCTGACTACCGAGATCAAGTTGAGGGGCGAGGAGGTGCAGCCGTTGATCTATCGCGGGAGCGTAACCAATGCATACGACATGCTGAACCACCAGGTGAAGGATCGTGACCTTCTCCACCTCATCGAAGGTGCAGACGAAGAAAGGAAGGTCCGTTTCCGAACACGGCACCAGTCAGAGGAGAATACCAAGAAGATGGATGTGGCGTATGATGCCAGGGCAATGCAGATGAAAGCCAACAGGGTCGCCCACGAGCGCTTTGCTCCGAGTATCCACCGTGGATTCGACATCGTCACGAACCAAGACTTCGGGCAGAAGGGCAAGCAGATCCACATGTCCAACACGCGGCCACACCAGACGCCATGGCAGAAGGTATGCGAGAATCGCCCCACTCCACCACCCTCCGCCTTAAGCCTTTCCGAAAAAGAGGCTGCAAAGGAAGCTACCGAGGGAGCCGAGCAAGGTCGAAGCGAGATCCTCGACTTCGCCACCCTGCGCTTGCCACAGGATTTCTGTCTTCAAACTCCCATGCCCTGAACACTGTGCCCCTATCCTCCGAACCCTGGAGCCCCAAACGCAAAACCCTGAAACCTAGATGGAAGTTTCCGAGAATTAGGGGGTGGGTACCTTATTTTGGGGTGCTTAAAATGAAGGATCCTACTATTTACGGTACGATCTTAGGGTTCCCTATTTTCGGAAACATGGTTCATACTTGCAGGGGTTGTGGAAGGTCTGACCAGCTGGTTGCTCCCTATGCGGAATTCTTGAAGCTATACCTCGAGCCTCACCCCGTGGCACTTTGGGAAGCTTCACCTATGGTTCCAAAAGAAGTACCTAGTCATACATACTTTTTAAGGGCCCCAAGATTACGACTCAGCAAAAAGCGAAGCCACCTTGAAACCCCATGAACCCTAAACCCTGAACCCTCAGCCCAATGGTAATGTAAGTACTGGTGCAACACAAAGGCCCCAGCAACCTGGCTCATCCTGGCAAGGAATTCTAGCTGTCCTCAAAAAAACGAACCCTCAGCCCGCAGGACCTACGAGCAAGTGGTCCGGGAAGCGCGCTATCGGCAAGGAGCTCCCGGCAAAGCCGCGCTACGCCTCGGCGCCCCCTCACCCCAAGAGTCTCAGTCATACTTGGAAAGAGGTTTTTTGTTTGTGGTTGTTGCGAACCCTAAGAAACCCAAACCCTAAACCCGAAACTCCTAAACCCTATACCTAAGAAACAGCTAAAATCCTACCAAAGTTCAGTACAGGAGTGGATGCAGCTCCTCCCGCGCCTCCTATTCCCGGAAGCCCAGCGGGCTCAGTCTTCTCCCGCCCGAAGCAGCTGACGCCACCCCTTTAACATAGGGGCCTTAAGAATTACCTATACTAGTTTGGGGGTTCCGTAAAGGTTCCTTATTAGAGTTACAATATGCTGTGCCTCAAGACCCCATTCTAATTATCGAGGCCCCTTGAACCGTTTCACACTTGCAAGAGTGATGTCAGGTCGTACGATCGAAAAATGCGCCTAGCGGGATGGAGGGTTGCTTGCGGCAGCATGATGGAATGTCCGTTCGGGGGACAAAATTGGCACCATCCCCTACCCTACTGAAGGACCATGATGAGGCTTCGCAAGTTCGATGCTACCTTACAACCGTTTTGTCCGTTGCTTGCTGTTGTTGGGCCAGTCACCTCTCAATTTGCATCGTCGTATAGTCTCGTGTTCTCCCTTAGATGCTCAGACCTTAAGCCCAACCAGGACCGCCCAAGTGCCGTGTTATACAGCCGTAATGTCCCTCATACAATGCTGGGTATTTAGGAAATTTAGAGGGTAGTTGGGGGGTCTAAGTTGGGTACCGCCCCCCACTCAGTAATAGTTGAATAATATTGATACTATAGATATATTAGGACCTTAATGGTAGCCCTATTGTAGACTCTTACTGTATGGGGGCAGTACCTAAGGTCTAAGTATACTCAACCAGAAGTCGAGTCGAAATCCGCGCCGTTCCCCGCCTGGAATGTCAGAGTAGCGAGAGCCCAAACCCTATCCGACTCTCAACCCTCAAGAACCTAGGACCTGGGGTGTCTCGGGCTCCTGACAACTGCTTCCCTTACCATGGATCCAAAAAAGGTAGTCTGCTTGCGGCGAACGTATCTTGACACTTAAACAAGCACAATCTTCTTTTTGTAGGTTCAACTTATAAATCCCAATATAGAAGGTCCAGGGACCCTCTAAAAAGTGTAGGTTTTGTACAGTTTGAGGCTTAAACCCTAAAGCCTAAACCCTAAACCAAGAAAAAACCCTGAACCCTAAACTCCCTACTCAAGAAAACTCCTTAAACCCCTGAACCGCTAAACTCCCCTAGACCCCCTAAACTCCCTAAACCCCCTAAACCCGAGACCCGCTAAACCCTGAACCGCTATACTCCCTGACCCTAAGGCTCCATGTACACTTATAGTACATACGTAGGCCTTAAAGTACCTGTATAGGGACCTCTTTAAGGCTTAAGTATCTACTATAAGGGCACATGGAGCCCTTGGGCCTAAACCCTAAACCCCTAAACCCCTAAACCCTAAAACCCTAAACCCTAAACCCCTAAACCCTAAACCCCTAAACCCTAAACCCCTAAACCCCTAAACTCCTAAACCCCTAAACCCTATAAGGGTGCATGGAGCCTTTGGGTGAGTACCGAAGGCCCACAGCGTTTTCAAGCGCTACCTGGCTCTCTGCAGCGGTTGGGTGGCCGACGCCCGAGGCCCTACGAAGGATTTTGTGGTCTGTAGTGAAAGCTTAAGACGAAATAGATGTTTTTTTATCGGTTATGTATATAAATAAACAAAGATATATATATATATACACACATTATATATGTAATTATGTGTGTATTCATTCTTTGGCTTTGAGGCGTGGGGGCCGAAGGTCTGTTGATAGGTTTTGGAGGGTTTGAAGGTTCTGGGTTGCGGTTTTGCACGGTTTCTAAGAGTTGTGAGGCGCGCTTCTGATAAGTTTACGGCGTTGTGGTTTAAGTGTTTTGGTCTTAAGGGTTTGAGGATGCAGCGTGTTCGATTTTTGAATTTTGTTGGGGGGCAGAGGTTTGGCTCTGTGGTTTGCCTGAGGTTCGGGGTTCAGGCTTTAGGGTTTAGGGTTTAAGGTTCGGGGGTCAGGGCTTGTCAGATTCTGGTTCTAGGGGGGGGGTATAGGAACTTTTAATAGCCCTTACTTAATACTAAGAGAAGCCCTGGTTCTGAATAAATGGGGGAATGGGTTGCAGGGGCTGCAAAAAGAGACGGTAGGGGACTAAGGGGTCTTAGCATTACGGGTTCTGCCCCAACCCTTAAACCCGGTAAACCGAAACCCAAACCCTAAACCATAAACCCTTAACCCTATAAGCCTACAATCTAAACCCTATAAACCTCAACCCTCAACCCTAAGTCCTATAATCCTAAACCCTAAACCATACTAAGAAGCCCCCGCGAAGAACGCAGGGCAGATCAATGCGAAGCTGTATATCTCGGGCTTTGCAGAGAAGTATCGAGCCACTGGGCTGCTTCGGACTTTAGGGGTCAGGGTTTCACTCGTCGGATTTGCGGCTTGAGGGGTTCAGGTTGCAGACTTCAGACGAGTTTCTGTATTGGGGTGCTGTGAATTGGGCTTAGGGCGCAAGATTCACGCTTCACTGAGGAGTTCAGGGTTTTGGGTCTGCCTTAGATGGGACCCCATGAAGGACCGGGGAAGCTAACTAAGCAACCCCCTCCAAGCCATTTCTCAGAAGGGTTCCTTTGCGGAGTTGACATAACATCGCTTGGAGACCCCCACGTCACTGTGGCGCATGACGGCTTCAGGGCTCAGAATCTCGGGCCCCGGGGGCAAGTGGCAGGAGGGTTTAGGGGTTTAGGGTTTAGGGTTTAAGGGTTTAGGGTTTAGGGTTTAGGGTTTAGCAAAGTGTGCGGACAAGGCGTAGGCTGCATGCAGCATCAAAGTCACGACGACCGGCAAGACCAGAGCTCAGAAGCATAGTGCAAGTTGCCGCGGCCTGGTATACGAGTATGTGCCTTTGCTAATTACGAGCAGCACGGCGAGAGCCGAACTAGTGGAAAACGACCTCGCGCTGAAGCACCTCAAACCCTGAAGTCCAAATTCACCAAGAACCCTGACCATCCCAACCCCTAAACTCTAAACCCTTAAAGCCTTAAGCCCTAAACCCTACATCCCAACTCGGAGACTTTTCAGATGAGGCCTACGTCTCTCCCAAAGGGAAAGAGTCGGTAACAGACTTTGAGGCCGCAGGGACGGTGATTTTGTGGTTTCAGGGTTTGGAAGTTTAGGTTCTAGGGTTTAGGGTTTCAGGGTTTCGAAGTTTAGGATTTAGGGTTTTAGGGTTTAGGGTTTCAGGGTTTGGAAGTTTAGGTTTTAGGGTTTAGGGTTTCAGGGTTTGGAAGTTTAGGTTTTAGGGTTTAGGGTTTCGGGTTTGGAAGTTTAGGGTTTATAGGGTTTATAGGGAACGGGGGATTAGGGCTTACTTACTTTTCTCTGTTTTTTTTTGTGGGGGCGGGGGGGGGGTGGGGATGGTGTTTCGGGTTATTAGGGTTGCTTTGGTGGTTTATGCTCTAGGGTTCAGCGCGTTTTTTGTTCTTGTATGCTCCTACCTGGAAAGTGAGTGCATCAGTCGATATAGCCATTGAATCATTGTGGCATTTTCTGGCAGACAACTCAGGTTTTTGAGCCTAGCGAGGGTTCTTCGACAATGCCTGCGTATAATCTTGTCCTTGGGTTTGTTTATTTATCCTAGATCCTTAAACAACCCTGGGGTTAATACGATGGAGACGGTTGGTGCAATGGAGCCGATCCTGCCGGAAGCCATCCTCATGTATGCATAGCGGCTGATGTTAGACAACGCAAACTCCCAGATCTCGCAGCCAGCCGAGCCTTAAACCCTGAACAAATTAAACTGAGCCGTTTAAAATGGCACTTGGAATGAAGAGCCGTAAAGACCATTAGTTGCAAGCATCGATATGCCGTAAATCTTCCTCGCCTGTGGACATTGTTGCCAGCCATGCGGGAGGGAAAAAGAACCGCCCTAACACCTAGGCAACACAAACCCTAAACCCTGAAGTTTTAATGCACAAAAGCCCGACAACCCTCATCCAGGTCCTGGCTTACCTCAGCCGCCCTTGCGATGCAGTGGGTTCTAAGGCAGGTGCGGGGTTAATTGGGGTTGCGACTTACTTGTAGTAAGTAAGGTTATAGGGGTGCTATAAGGGTTCCATACTGGGATTGAGGGGACTCTGCAGGTAAGTTTATAGGTACCTTAATTGGGGTTAATCATAATAAGCAGTCATACGTATAGGTACCTTCTTAAGAACCCTATTTACCAAGTCCTTTAATCCTTTAAGTAACTAAGTAAGGCTGAGGGTTGAGATTTCAGGGGCTTTCAGGGCTTAACTGAGCCCTAAGCCACTAATCTTAATAAAACAGCTTGAGCCGTGGCCATTAGTGGTTCGGGATCTACGCTCTCACATAATTAGGGCTTTAGGTTTATTGTTTCAGGGTTTAGGGTTTAAGGCCAACCGTAAACCCTAAACCCTGAATCATAAACTTGCAGCCCTATTGGCACCAATCTCCTGGTCGACCTCGGCCTTGATGCTTGTAAGTCAGACGGCGAGCAGTCATCAAAAAGGAGCTTTAAAAAACAAAAAAACTTGCAGCCCTCATCGAGAATGTGCCATCGCGGGATGCAGCAGGAAACGGCAGACCCTGTGGCGATACAGGAAGAATGCTTCTGGCTCTCTGTTGTCGTCTGTCGCGGCATCTGCGAAAATCCTGCTTGAAGCCTTTCCCATTCCTGCTTTTCCTACAATAATTATCCAGACTCCCGGGAGGATCTAGAAAGTAGATCCCCTAATTTGGGGCCCTATACTGCTAAGGGTATTTTATAGGAACCCCCATTAACGGATCTACCCTAAACCCTAAACCCTATAGATCACTTAAAGGGGTCCTTAAAGGAACCCCTAAAGGAACCCCGATTAAGGGATCTGCTTTTTGGATCCTCCAAAGGGGGTCTGGGATGTCGGCAACACGGACAGTGGGAGCCACTTTCCAAGGCGACACTGTCTCGCACGTGTTTCCCCGAATGCGAACCGTGAGTTTCATGTATCATGGATCTCGTAACCCTGGGACTTATAGGGTTCCTTAAAGGGTTCTTTTAAAGGGACCTATAAGGCTTTCTGTAAGGACTCGATAAGGGTTTTGGGGTTACTTAGAGGATCATGGGACTTAGTAAGTAAGGTTATAAGTACCTTAATTGGGGTTATAAGTAGGTATAAGTATAGTTACCGTACTTATATCCCTAGTTACTAAGTCCCATGATTCTTTAAGTCTAGCGAGTCCGAGCGTGAGAGCGTGTGCGCCAAGCCCTAAAGGCAAGGATGCAAGGAGCCGCCAGTTTCCCAAAACCTGAGTTCCCGGTGGGCTCTGAATTTAGGGCTGTGGATGAGTGTATTTAAGGGTTTTTTGGGTGGTTGAAGTGTTTAGATTGACAGTCTTAGGTTTGAGGGTGTGGGGTTCCGGGTTCAGGGTCGAGTGGATCTGGCTAGTCCTCAAGCCCAGTAGCAACAAAAGGGTTCAGGGAAGAGCGGCTAACTTCCAGGCGTCCTTGCATGCAAGCCTGCAGCAAAAAGGGCTCAGGGCGGGGTCTGCAAACAGTACAGCAAACATAAATTCTCAGAAACTCCAAAATCCCTTAATTATGGAATATTCCTTAACTTCTAGAGGATCCGTATTGTGGTTTAAGGTATATTTCTTGCTTAAGGGATATTCGGGGTCTCTGGGTTCCCCAACCAGAAGTTCTTAGAGGATCATGGGACTTAGTAACTACTTATAACCTTACTTACTAAGTCCCATGATCCTCGAAGTTAGGTCAGCGCCCTCCCGCGCGGAATTGTCGGGCTAATGGTCGCGCCTACTTGGAGGATCATGGGACATAGTAAGTAAGGTTATAAGTACCTTAATTGGGGTTATAAGTACAGTTACCTTACCTATAACCCTAGTTACTAAGTCCCATGATCCTTTAAGTACAGCCAGCCATTCGTTCGTCCAGAATTTTCGGCAAATCTAATCCCAGAGAGCCCAATACCCCCTTAGTTAAGGAATATAGCCTAAATCATAATATGAACCCCGGAAAATTTTAAGGTATATTCCTTGATTATGGGGTATTGGGCTCTCTGGGATCTTCAGTCTTATCCGCATGCCCTGTTTCGCGCCATCGCAATATTGAATGTGGAGGGATTGAAATCTGAAGCCTGACACCGTGAGTTTTCCGCAGGGGCCTTAATACTTGCCTATACGGTTTTACGGTTCCTGATTACACTTGTAACTTGTACACTATTCAGAAATAATTTGAAAATACACTCAAAAGCCAACCCTATTCTGATTATTAAAGCCCCTCATCTCGAACCCTGTTAAAGATCCCTCATAGACCCCTTCAAAGGAACCATTCAAAGGAATAGGAAGCCTGTTCTAATTAAATCCTTGGTAGTCTTAGGTCTGGCACGATGTGCGCATTCTTAACCGCTGGAGGCTACCCCCGCTTGTGACGACTTGGGCAGGGCAGTGTCTGCCTACGCAACTGGACAGGATGTGGGATTTCCTGTTTTAGGGTTAGTGTTTTGGGAGTTTGGGATTTACGGTTTGGAGTGTGATTGAGTGTCTCTGTAGTACCTCTGAAGCTGTCGCATGCGTGGCGGTTCAAGTCTCCCGGGGAGCAGAACATACAGAGCGGATTCTGGAAGCCTGAATAACTATGTGTACTATTCCACAGGGTTCCTTATATGATCACGACTTGCCAAGGCTCCTGTATTATAGTGCTGGTTGAACGACATTACGTAGCTGCATGATGGGAAGATTTGCTTACTGCGTTGATTCTGTACTGCCGGCCTTATGATGCTTGAAGCATGACCAGAACTGTGTGATGGCTTCAATTTATTCTGCCGACCACATTTCTGTTGCTTCACGACAACCTGCAGCAGCCTGTAGAAAGACGGCTCAAGGCATGAACTGAAGTCTCATGGAACTTAGTAACTAGGGTTCTAAGTAAGGCAACTGGACTTATAACCCCAACTAAGGGACTTATAGCCTTACTAAGTCCCATAATCCTCCAAGTAGTCTACAGGTGGTGCAAGACAGCATGCTACTCCACGCCTGAAGCGCTGCCAGCAGCACTGCTGGACGGAAGCAGAACACCCTAAACCCTAAACTCTAAACCCTAAACCCTAAATAGAACTAATAGCCACAGCGAGGATATCCGTCGCAGTAGCTATGCCCTAAAAACCTAACCTAAACTCCTAAACCATTAACCCCGAAACCCCTTCCATTACCCCCTAAACGCCTAAACCCTAAACCCCCAAACCCCTAAGTGGCATAGACCTTTAGGGTCAATGTGAGTATACGCTCGGGGTAGTACTAGCATCGGTATTAGCAGTGTTAGTACCAGAAGGTTAGTACCAGAAGGGAATAGTAAGACTTGTATAGTTATCAATAGTAACTAAAACTAGTAGTGCTAGTATTTGCAGCAAAAAGTTCATCCATTTCATCCATTGCAACCATTTCGAAATGGTTGAAATGGTTGAAATGGTTAAAATATCCTGGCCCTCGGACAAAGGCAAAAGCATTTGAAATGGTTGAAATGGTTGAAACGGTTGAAATAGATGAAATGGTTAAAAAGTTCATCCATTTCATCCATTTCATCCATTTCAACCATTTCAAAACGGTTGAAATGGTTGAAATGGATAAAAACTTTAACCATTTCAACCGTTTCAACCATTTCAACCATTTCAACCATTTTTAATGCTTTGGGCTTCTCCGGGAGTTCAGGGGCAAGAATTTCATCCATTTCAACCATTTCAACCATTTCGAAATGGTTGAAATGGTTGAAATGGTTAAAAAAATCCTGGCCCTCGGACAAAGGCAAAAGGATTTGAAATGGTTGAAATGGTTGAAACGGTTGAAATAGATGAAATGGTTAAAAAGTTCATCCATTTCATCCATTTCAACCATTTCGAAACGGTTGAAATGGTTGAAATGGATAAAAACTTTAACCATTTCAACCGTTTCAACCATTTCAACCATTTCAACCATTTTTAATGTTTGGGCTTCTCCGGGAGTTCAGGGGCAAGAATTTCATCCATTTCATCCATTTCAACCATTTCGAAATGGTTGAAATGGTTGAAATGGTTAAAAAAATCCTGGCCCTCGGACAAAGGCAAAAGGATTTGAAATGGTTGAAATGGTTGAAACGGTTGAAATAGATGAAATGGTTAAAAAGTTCATCCATTTCATCCATTTCAACCATTTCAAAACGGTTGAAATGGTTGAAATGGATAAAAACTTTAACCATTTCAACCGTTTCAACCATTTCAACCATTTCAACCATTTTTAATGTTTTGGGCTTCTCCGGGAGTTCAGGGGCAAGAATTTCATCCATTTCAACCATTTCGAAATGGTTGAAATGGTTGAAATGGTAAAAAAAATCCTGGCCCTCGGACAAAGGCAAAAGGATTTGAAATGGTTGAAATGGTTGAAACGGTTGAAATAGATGAAATGGTTAAAAAGTTCATCCATTTCATCCATTTCAACCATTTCAAAACGGTTGAAATGGTTGAAATGGATAAAAACTTTAACCATTTCAACCGTTTCAACCATTTCAACCATTTCAACCATTTTTAATGTTTTGGGCTTCTGCGGGAGTTCAGGGCCAAGAATTTCATCCATTTCATCCATTTCAACCATTTCGAAATGGTTGAAATGGTTGAAATGGTTAAAAAATCCTGGCCCTCGGACAAAGGCAAAAGGATTTGAAATGGTTGAAATGGTTGAAACGGTTGAAATAGATGAAATGGTTAAAAAGTTCATCCATTTCATCCATTTCAACCATTTCAAAACGGTTGAAATGGTTGAAATGGATAAAAACTTTAACCATTTCAACCGTTTCAACCATTTCAACCATTTTTAATGTTTTGGGCTTCTCCGGGAGTTCAGGGGCAAGAATTTCATCCATTTCATCCATTTCAACCATTTCGAAATGGTTGAAATGGTTGAAATGGTTAAAAAATCCTGGCCCTCGGACAAAGGCAAAAGGATTTGAAATGGTTGAAATGGTTGAAACGGTTGAAATAGATGAAATGGTTAAAAAGTTCATCCATTTCAACCATTTCAACCATTTCAAAACGGTTGAAATGGTTGAAATGGATAAAAACTTTAACCATTTCAACCGTTTCAACCATTTCAACCATTTTTAATGTATTGGGCTTCTCCTGGAGTTCAGGGGCAAGACTTTCATCCATTTCAACCATTTCAACCATTTCGAAATGGTTGAAATGGTTGAAATGGTTAAAATATCCTGGCCCTCGGACAAAGGCAAAAGGATTTGAAATGGTTGAACTGGTTGAAACGGTTGAAATAGATGAAATGGTTAAAAAGTTCATCCATTTCATCCATTTCAACCATTTCAAAACGGTTGAAATGGTTGAAATGGATAAAAACTTTAACCATTTCAACCGTTTCAACCTTTGTCTCCGGGCAAAGGCAGAAGGGTTTGAAATGGATGAAATGGTTGAAATCGTTAAAAGTTTTATCCATTTCAACCATTTCAACCATTTCAACCATTTTGAAACGGTTGAAATGGTTGAAATGGATAAAAACTTTAACCATTTCAACCGTTTCAACCCTTGTCTCCGGGCAAAGGCAGAAGGGTTTGAAATGGATGAAATTGTTGAAATCGTTACAAGTTTTATCCATTTCAACCATTTCAACCATTTCAACCATTTTGAAACGGTTGAAATGGTTGAAATGGTTAAAATCTTTATCCATTTCAACCATTTCAACCGTTTCAACCATTTTTAATACTGTGGGCTTCCCCCAAAAACCCAGGAGCAAGGATTTTATCCATTTCAACCCTTTTGAAATGGTTAAACAAATTTTCTTTTTCCAAAAGAGAGATAGTAGGTTAATAAGAGAGGCAGAGCAGGAAAGCAAGTGTAATAATCGGAGACTAGGGGTAGGTGGATAGGAGTACAAGATTAGGAGATTAGTAGACTAACATAACAGGCTAGTAAGATGGCATTATTTTACTCCCACTCTCCTATCCGCCTTCTCCTGGCACGTCTCTTTTACTCCTCTTCTGCTAATCTTTACTCTTGCCTTCCTCCTCTCCTACTCCCAATGTGTGGCTCCTTTTCAACTAGTCGAACTCCCCGTTTTTTGTTCGCATATTCCTGTCCTCCGACTCCTAATGTCAAACTGACCCTGCACATACTCCTGCTCTCTCCGCCCCCTGTCCTCCTGTTTGAAACGTGCTACTTTCATTCTCTTAGTCTCATTCCAGCTCCCTCATCATGTCCACTTCTAGACTAGTTGTCCTCTTGTTTTATTCCTACTCTCTCAATTGAGTTTCCTATTCCTTACCCTCCATGCACCTCCTCTGAGGGCGACTTCTACCGCTACTCCTGTTCTCACCCTTACTCTCTCCTACGCGTATGTGAATGATTCCTAGTCTTTCCCGACTCCCACCACTATGTATCATGCTTGATTCTTATTCCAGCTCTCTTATTTCCACGTCTAGACTACCTGTCCTAGTCTTCTACTTGTAATCTCTGAATTCGCTTCCCACTCCTTACCACCCCCCTCCCCCTCTACACCTCCGCTGAGCGCTACTTCAAAGGTTCTACCGCTACTCCGGTTCTCATCGTGCCCCTCCACTTTTGTTATTCCTGGTCTTGTCCCCATCTCTACCACTGCTGTTATTCCTACTGCCCTACCTCGCTCGATGCGCACTCCTTAAGGGGGAGGAAGAGAAGAGTAGGAGTAGGAATGGAATAGTAGCAGTAGGAGAGTAGGAGTAGACGTAAGGTTAGTATTCCAACAGAAAGAGGAGACTAGGGGCAAAGAGAATACGAATCAGAGCGAAGGAATAGAAGAGTAGGAGTGGCAGAGTGCGAGTAAGAGAGTAGGAGTAGGAGAGTGTCTTGTTGGAAGAGCAGGAGGGGAGTAGCCAGAAAGTAAGAGAACAGGACAGCAGGAGAGTAGGACAGCACGAAAGTAGGAGAATGAGGAGTTCAGAGCAGGAAAGAAGGTACTTGAACAAAACGTGGAGAATGAATCTGTAATAGGGCCACAGGAGCATGAGCATGGAAGTAGGAGAGTAGGACTATGAACATGGGACTAGCAAGGTACGAATGGGAGGGTAAGAGTGGCAGAGGGCAGGAGTGGAAAAGCGGTAGGAAAGCCACGGTAGGTTACCAATACAGGAAGGTAGAAGTAGAGGAACCAGAGGGTAGGAGTAGGAGAGTAAGCGAACAAAATGCAGAAAGGTGGAGTGACATGATGGGATTGAACAAAGCAAAGCGTAGACTCCGATCCCCATCATATTCCCACCCCATTACCTGTATGTTCCGAGTCCTATTCGTCTATTGCTGCCTAGGAGTAGGATGAATTCGACACTAGGGATAGGAGAAAAGTAGTGTAAGAGAAATGATGTTGTCAAGGCATCGAAAGTAGATTTTCCAACAGAGAAATAGTAGGTTAATAAGAGAGGCAGAGCAGGAAAGCAAGTGTAATAATCGGAGACTAGGGGTAGGTGGATAGGAGTACAAGATTAGGAGATTAGTAGACTAACATAACAGGCTGGTAAGATGTCATCATTTTACTTCCACTCTCCTATTCGCCGTCTCCTGGTACGTCTCTTTTACTCCTTTTCTGCTAATTTCTACTCTTGCCTTCCTCCTCTCCTACTCCCAACGTGTGGCTCCTTTTCAATTAGTCGAACTCCCCTTTTTTTGTTCGCATATTCCTGTCCTCCGACTCCTAATGTCAAACTGACCCTGCACACACTCCTGCTCTCTCCGCCCCCTGTCCTCTTGTTTGAAACGTGCTACTTTCATTCTCTTAGTCTCATTCCAGCTCCCTCATCATGTCCACTTCTAGACTAGTTGTCCTCTTGTTTTATTCCTACTCTCTCAATTGAGTTTCCTATTCCTTACCCTCCATGCACCTCCTCTGAGGGCGACTTCTACCGCAACTCCTGTTCTTACTCCTACTCCCTCCTACACGTCTTATAATGCTAGTTCTCCCAATTCCCTCCACTATAGATTTACTGTCTGATGCTTATTCCAGCTTTCTTACGTCTACATCTAGACTACCTGTCCAAGTCTTCTACTTCTACTCTCTGAATCCTACTGTCGAACTGACCCGGCACATACCCCTATTCTCTCCGCCCCCCGTCCTCCTGTTTGAAACGAGCTACTCTCATTCTCTTAGTCTTATTCCAGCTCCCTCATGTCCACTTCTAGACTAGTTGTCCTCTTCTTTTATTCCTACTCTCTCAATTGAGTTTCCTATTCCTTACCCTCCATGCACCTCCTCCGATGGCGACTTCTACCGCTACTCCTCTTCCTACTCCTACTCTCTCCTACATGTCTGCTAGTTACTCCTAATTCTCCCAATTCCCGCCAGTATAGATATACTGTCTGATGCTTATTCCAGCTTTCTTACGTCTACATCTACACTACCTGTCCAAGTCTTCTACTTCTACTCTCTGAATTCGTTTCCCACTCCTCCGAGTCCTACTGTCAAACTGACCCGGCATATACTCCTATGCTCTCCGCCCCCCGTCCTCCTGTTTGAAACGAGCTACTCTCATTCTCTCAGTCTTATTCCAGCTGCCTCATGTCCACTTCTAGACTAGTTAGTTGTCCTCTTCTTTTATTCCTCCTCTCTCAATTCAGTTTCCTATTCCTTACCCTCCATGCACCTCCTCTTAGGGCTACTTCTACCGCCACTCCTGTTCCTACTCCTGCTCTCTCCTACATGTCTGCTAGTTAATCCTAATTCTCCTAATTCCCGCTACCATAGATATACTGTCTGATGCTTATTCCAGCTTTCTTATTTCGACATCTAGACGACCTGTCCAAGTCTTCTACTTCTACTCTGTGAATTCGTTTCCCACTCCTTACCACCCGCCCCCCCTCTACACCTCCGCTGAGAGCTACTTCAAAGGTTCTACCGCTACTCCGGTTCTCATCGTGCCCCTCCACTTTTGTTATTCCTGGTCTTGTCCCCATCTCTACCACTGCTGTTATTCCTACTGCCCTACCTCGCTCGATGCGCACTCCTTAAGGGGGAGGAAGAGAAGAGTAGGAGTAGGAATGGAATAGTAGCAGTAGGAGAGTAGGAGTAGACGTAAGGTTAGTATTCCAACAGAAAGAGGAGACTAGGGGCAAAGAGAATACGAATCAGAGCGAAGGAATAGAAGAGTAGGAGTGGGAGAGTGCGAGTAAGAGAGTAGGAGTAGGAGAGTGTCTTGTTGGAAGAGCAGGAGTAGGAGAGTAGCCAGAAAGTAATAAAACAGGACCGCAGGAGAGGAGGACACCCCGAAAGTAGGAGAATGAGGAGTTGAGAGCGGGAAAGAAGGTACTTGAACAAAACGTGGAGAATGAATCTGTAATAGGGCCACAGGAGCATGAGCATGGAAGTAGGAGAGTAGGACTATGAACATGGGACTAGCAAGGTACGAATGGGAGAGTAAGAGTGGCAGAGGGCAGGAGTGGAAAAGCGGTAGGAAAGCCACGGTAGGTTACCAATACAGGAAGGTAGAAGTAGAGGAACGAGAGGGTAGGAGTAGGAGAGTAAGCGAACAAAATGCAGAAAGGTGGAGTGACATGATGGGATTGAACAAAGCAAAGCGTAGACTCCGAGCCCCATCATATTCCCACCCCATTACCTGTATGTTCCGAGTCCTATTCCTCTATTGCTGCCTAGGAGTAGGGTGAATTCGACACTAGGGATAGGAGAAAAGTAGTGTAAGAGAAATGATGTTGTCAAGGCATCGAAAGTAGATTTTCCAACAGAGAAATAGTAGGTTAATAAGAGAGGCAGAGCAGGAAAGCAAGTGTAATAATCGGAGACTAGGGGTAGGTGGATAGGAGTACAACATTAGGAGATTAGTAGACTAACATAACAGGCTGGTAAGATGTCATCATTTTACTCCCACTCTCCTATTCGCCGTCTCCTGGTACGTCTCTTTTACTCCTTTTCTGCTAATTTCTACTCTTGCCTTCCTCCTCTCCTACTCCCAATGTGTGGCTCCTTTTCAATTAGTCGAACTCCCCTTTTTTTGTTCGCATATTCCTGTCCTCCGACTCCTAATGTCAAACTGACCCTGCACACACTCCTGCTCTCTCCGCCCCCTGTCCTCCTGTTTGAAACGTGCTACTCTCATTCTCTTAGTCTCATTCCAGCTCCCTCATCATGTCCACTTCTAGACTAGTTGTCCTCTTCCTTTATTCCTCCTCTCTCAATTGAGTTTCCTATTCCTTGCACCCATGAACCTCCTCTTAGGGCTACTTGTACCGCTACTGCTGTTCTTACTCCTACTCTCTCCTACATGTCTGCTAGTTACTCCTAGTTTTTCCCAATTCTTGCCACGATATTTCTACTGCTCTACCTCGATGCCTACTCACTGGAGGGAAGGACTACAATGTAGCAGGAAGAGAGTTGGAGTAAAAGTTTGCATGGAGTTTACGACTTAGGGTTGAGAGTTACGGGTTCAGTGTTTAGAGTTTGGGCCGAACCTTGGGGGTTTGAGGTTTGGAGTTCAGATGCTGCAGTATGGCTTTTAATAAGGACAGAAGAAGAGATCCTCACATGGACCCTAAAGGTCCAACGTACCAAACCCCTAAACACCTACACCCTAACTCCTAAACCCCTAAGACCCAGTTCTGCTCTCTCTTGAGCTTCTGCCTCCCTCGTCGCGAGCTGAGGCCGCAAGCAAGGCTGCAGACAAGGCGCACTAAGGATTTGGGTTTACGGTTGCTTGGAGGATTATGGGACTTAGTAGGTAGGTTATACTTGGGATTATAAGTCCCCTAAGTGGGGTTATATCCTATAGCTATAACTCACAGATAAACTTACTTACTAAGCCCAAGGAGCCACTCAGTAGACCCAATCAAGCCAAAACAGGGGTTAGGGTTTCGGGGTCCTGGGAGTGAGGGGCATAGGGTTGCAGTCCAGGTTTTTGCTGTAAATAGGATTTTCTAGGTTTGGGTGATCCCTGGTTGCCTGGCCTGCATACCTTACCTTCTTCACGCATGTATCTGTGATTATCTATGTATTTATTTTTTTGGTATTTAAACACGACTGTTCATATCGTATGTTGCGTTTCTTTCTTTTGCCTTGATCCGTCCAGTAGTGGAACCCTTTGAAGATGAGGCCTGCGCAGGGCTTCGGAAGTGTAGGGTGACGTATTCTCGGTAGACGGTGACGAACCTCAACAATTTCTACAGTATATACTCACTAAACCCTACATAGATCCCTTATAGATCCCTTAGAGGAACCCTATAGAGATCCCTTAAAGAATCCCTTAAAGGAGCCCTTAAAGGATCCCTTAAAGGAGCCCTTAAAGGATCCCTTGAAGGAGCCCTTAAAGGAGCCCTTAAAGGAGTCCCAGGCCCCTCAACACCCTCGAAAGTGTGCCAGGAGTGCTACACCCTCCTCGCATGCTACCCTCGAACGGGGCGCACGCATCAGATCCGAGCCCACCTCGAGTTCCGAGGCCTCTTTGAGGATTCCTCTAGGGCCCTACAGGGTTCTCTATAGGATTTAGGGGTTTAGGGCTTAGGGGTTTAGGATATCGAGGTTTAGGGTTAAGGGCTGAAGGAGTTTAGGATACAGGGTTCAGGACTTTGGGGTTTAGTATTTCGGTTTTATGTTGTTCGGGGGTGAGAGCTGGAGGTTTAAAACTTAGGGTTTGGGGATCATAACAGGTTCCCATCAAGGGCTCTATCAGGGTTCGGGGTCCTGTCCATCTCGGCGGTTGTTGCCAGGGCTCCCCTAATATGGGGGCCTTGATAATTGATTAGCACAATGTCTTTGGGTTCCGTTTTGATAACCCCCCGAACCTTTTTCCAATTCTTCAGGCCCGTTTTTTAGGATTCCAATGACGCTCCTTCTACTTTCTGTTCTTAAGGCTTTTCCGCGGTCCCGGAAGTCCCAATGCTATTTCCCAATGCTACAGAGCACTGAACAATTGATCCTGCTGTCTGGGAACTTTGCATGGCCAATTCCTAAAACCGTGGCAAGTCCGAGTTGCGAGAGCGTAAAACCGAGGCACTTTAAACGCTGACTGTTTAAACTGACGAGGGCGCTGCTGACCATTTACATGGGCGCTCGAAGCTCCGACATGCGAGGACTGTAGTCGATCTAGCGCTATGGCTATGCCCCGCTCATGACCTCTCTGTCGTCAAGCAGTGTTCAATCGAGGGTTTATGGCTTGCAGGGTTGAGGGGGCTGGTTACTGTTTTGGGGATTTGTGACGGCCCTGTGTATGGGACTGTATGGCTTCCCAAATTTCCGGGTTTAGGGGCTTCGACGCACGCCTGGCGTAAACAGGGCTAATGTACAGGCGTTTGGGAGTTTAGGGCTCGGGGTTAAGGTTTCAAGAATGGCTACGGTCCAGGCATTTTTCTGGTGTCTTCAAAGTAGGTGTTCTCACTATATAAGAAAGGGTGTGGGGGTATGCATATTTGCTAGGTCGTCTTCGTAAGTGTGGTGTTTGGTCACAGTTTCCTCTGGGTCGTGTTCGTAAGCATGGTGTTGGGTGCCAACCCCCTCCCAACCCTTCCCAACCCTCTCCCCCTCTCCCAACACTCCCACTCCAACCCTCTCCCAACCCTCTCCTCCCCTCCCAACCCCCCCACTCCCCACCCATTCCCAACCCACTCCCAACCTCCTCCCAACCCACTCCCCAACCCACTCCCAACCTCCTCCCAACCTCCTCCCAACCCACTCCCAACCTCCTCCCAACCCACTCCCAACCTCCACCCACTCCCAACCTCCTCCCAACCCACCCCCAACCTCTCCCAACCTCCTCCCAACCCACTCCCAACCTCCTCCCAACCAAAACCCCCACCCAAACCTCCTCCCAACCTCCCCCAACCCACTCCCAAAACCCACTCCCCAACCTCCTCCCAACCTCCTCCCAACCCACTCCCAACCTCCTCCCAACCCACTCCCAACCTCCTCCCAACCCACTCCCAACCTCCTCCCAACCCACTCCCAACCTCCTCAACCCAACCCACTCCCAACCTCCTCCCAACCCACTCCCAACCTCCTCCCAACCTCAACCCACTCCCAACCTCCTCCCAACCCACTCCCAACCTCCTCCCAACCCACTCCCAACCTCCTCCCAACCCACTCCCAACCTCCTCCCAACCCACTCCCAACCTCCTCCCAACCCACTCCCAACCTCTCCCAACCCACTCCCAACCTCCTCCCAACCCACTCCCAACCTCCTCCCAACCTACCACTCACCCCTCCCAACCTGCCTTCTTCCGGATGCAGGTCCGAATTCTTTTTGGGCAAGTAGCGGGGTCGTCTTCGGAAGGGCGGGTCGGGTTTCCTTAAGAATCCGGGTCGGCTTCGGGAGGGGCCCAAGTGCCGATTTCAGCAGTTATCTTCTTTAGTGCTCCCAACCCACTCCCCAGCTGCTCCCAACTACATAACTCCCAACCCACTCCCCAAGCTCTCCCCAGCTGCTCCCGAAGCAATCATATCGCGGAGGCATCCTCTTATTTACTGAGAACACCTCCGCCGTAGACACCAGAAATATCCCCTGATACGGCTCAAGGCCATTTTGGCTCAAGCTGGCTACGAGACCCAAATGGGTGTGACTTTTCCAATTAGGGAGTTTCCTTGAAGCTGTTGCTATGGATGCGCGCTCTCGTAAACTGTGTGCCTGCCTTGGATATTCTATTCGGTTGGCTGGAAAATCAGATCTTGATGAAGTCAACCAGATGTTATGGCAGGCTCTCCATCTGGTGACTGCAAAAGTTGATGGACGAAGACCCATCTCCTTATTCTGAGCTCTGGATGAGAAGGGCTTGCAGGTGCAAATTCCAAGGGACCATGAGGCTCCAAAGAACACAATCGATCTGGAAAAGAAGTCGGAGGCAAGTCCGGGTTGCACACCCAGGAGGATGATGTACGTATTGCGACTCATGCTACCCAGACTGAGGTCGAGGTGATTTCGCGGCCTCAGTTTGAAACCATCATGGGGACTACCATGGAAAGGGTCTCGGAACTTCAAGGCATCGTGAACTCCTTACAGCTGCGCCTTGTCACTGTGGAAAAGGAGCCGGATCGACATGGTTCTACCTGGTCTCCTTCTGTGATGCCAGAAGCTCTTGAGGTTGATCAACACAGTGCTCCCTCTTCGTCGTGCATGGTCCCACATGCTGTGGGGAATGTTCTTGCTGTCGAGGAAACTAGCTCTGAAAGGACGTTGTTTGCAAGTTTTGAAGACTTAAATCAGGCACACCGGCAGGAAAGGTTGGCTTTGAGACAACAAAGACGACATGACCGAAATCTGCGCATGGCTCCCTGTACAGACTCTGAGCCTGACACCTAAATTACAATGCTATGTACGAGTTGAGTTCTTGCGTTGCTCATGTGTGCATCCCCGAGGTCTCCTACTAAGGTGACTGAGGAAGGCTCTGCCTTAGAGCTTCGCTGCCGGCATACACTCCAAGTCCGTGCTCAAAAAAGGGGATCCCCTACCTGCTACCCCACGGCCAACCTTAAACATCCAAACCTCACGTAAGGAGTTTTTTTCTTCTGCTCCGCCTTCTTGACGGAATTCGAAGCTCTGCATCCCTCTTTGACTCGTACTTCGCGGTTCAGAGTTTAGGGCTTTGGGGATTTAGGGTACGTAGGATGTGCGGATCAGAGGTTGGGGATGTAAGGCTTTAGGGTATAATTCTGAACCCTGCTGCAGGGCATCCGCTGGTAAGCGATGCCAACTACAACCCAAGAGGACAAGTTCGGCGGCAGTTCGCAACTGGTTGGCGATTACAGGCTTTGGGGTTTACCCTGTGCATCCCTGGCCCTAAGGGTCCACTGATCACTGTTCTTAGGAGTTGTGTACTTGGGGTTGCAATGCATCTTTGTTTTTGGGATGCCCAAAGGGTCTTTGTAGTAGCAAGTCATACTAATTACTAATAAGTATACTCGGTTTACCCTGTGCATCCCTGGCCCTAAGGGTCCACTGACCACTGTTCTTAGGAGTTGTGTACTTGGGCTCGCAATGCATCTTTGTTTTTGGGATGCCCAAAGGGTCTTTGTAGTAGCAAGTCATACTAACTACTAATAAGTATACTCGGTTTACCCTGTGCATCCCTGGCCCTAAGGGTCCACTGACCACTGTACTTAGGAGTTGTGTACTTGGGCTCGCAATGCATCTTTGTTTTTGGGATGCCCAAAGGGTCTTTGTAGTAGCAAGTCATACTAATTACTAATGAGTATATTCTTTATACTGCAGCCTTGAGGCTTGTGTTATCTATTTCGTGCTTTAGTTGCTGCATTTTCCGGTGTTGTGGCAGTGCACCTCAACAGCGAGTTGTAGTTCAGTCAATGTGCTAGTGAGCCGCGAGAACTCGTCTGGCAGAATCCGAGTTGCGAGAGCGTAAACCCAACATAAACGCGACCGTCGCCGAGGGTTCTGACCGTTGAACAGCTGGCCCTTTTCTGTCCCAGTTCGTTTTCCCCTTACAACCCCCACAACACTCGCCGCAACCCTGCAGAAGGTATACACCTGAAGACATTTTGTGAAGTGAGGCTTCGGGAAGGTTACTGGCTATTGAGTTTCAAGGTTGCTTAAAGGATCATGGGAGTTGGTAACTAGGGTTATAAGTAAGGTAGCTATACTTAGAACCCCATTAAGGTGCTTATAACCTTACTTACTTAGTCCCATGATCCTCCAAGTAGGGTTTAAAGTTTAGGGTTGTGTGACGGTGCTCGGGCTTGGTCCGAGCCCTGAAGACCTTGGGAGCCCCGAGGGGCCCCAGCATTTAGTCTACTGGTTGGCTCTTAGGATTTTCAATTTTTGGGTCTCTATATGAACTATATAATAAGGAGGCTAAAGGTTTAACTTTTAGGAGGGGTCCAGAAGTCAGTCAAGTCTATTTTCGTTCAGGTAGGCTTTGGGGTGTAGGGTTTATAGGTTTAGGGTAGTGCTGCTGATCGGCAGAGTCTGGGCTCAAAACAGGGTTTAGGGATTCATCATCTCCACGTCATCATCATCATTTCAAGACTATGAATGCATAGGCTTACATGCCATAGTGTGAGTCGTCTGTGAAACCTCGATGCCTTGAGGTGCTCCATCTGAAGACTATGACTAGGATGCCCAGCAGTACCCTTATTCCCTTTTTGTAGTCCTAGGTTCCTTATAAAGTTACCGAATAATACCAAAAAGGGCACCCTTTTTATTCCTAGGTTACTGGGCATCCTAGAAGACTACTGGGCATGCTAGAAGACCTAAGCCATCTTAAATCCCGGGTGGGATCCCAAACAGAACCCAAGCGCCACTCATCCCGACAAGCCACAAGCCTTCGACCCGCACCGCCTCCATGCCCTATACTTTCAAAACCCTGGATAACTTAACTTTATACTGACCTGTAGAAAGGTAATCATAATAAGGAGCCCTAAACAAGTAGGTTCTTTAGTGTCCAGCCAAGCCCTTAAGCCCCGTAGCGCAGAGCATTATGAGCCTCTGGGATGAGGGTCACTCGGATTGCGGGTCCGCACTTAAAAGCTTCAGGGCGCAAGGTTAACGACATGAAGGTTTGGGGTTGAGAACCTCTAGATCTGCAAAAGCAAACTTCGAGGTGTACGGTCTAGGGTCGGTAGTTCAGGATCAGGAAGCATAGTTCATATCTTTTTCATACGAGGACACGCGCGCAAACAGAGACGCACCATGAAGCAACACGAAGGTGGTAGGATGGGTGCTTGGTCCTTGGGTTAAGGGCGTCGAGTTGTCGAGATATTATGCCCTATTCCCTTCCTCGCTATTTTCGGGTTTGGGGCTTAGGGGATACCTGTAGTGATAGCAGAGATACGGGAGTTTCCGAAAATGGGGGACGCTAACATAGTACCCTACATAACAGGATCCTTATGATAATGAACCCAAAATAAGGTACCCCTAATTGTCGGAAACTCCCAAAAGGCTTTTTGGGATACCTATAGTCCCTAAACCCTAAACCCAAAACCCTAAACCCTAAACCGCTATAGTGATTGCAAAGATACAAGTTCCGATTTCTTGGTTCGCTAGCGTTTGGAACCACAGTCAGCAGATCTCAGCTTCAGAGCCCTGCAAAAGATTGGGTCCCTTTAAGGGTTCGCTTAAGGGAACTATAAGGGTCCCCATAAGGGATCCTTTGAGGGCTCCTCTAAGGATCCCTCAGTTTCGGTTTTTAGGGTTTAGGGTCCCTTTAGCTTATATCCCCAATATCCAACCTTTAAACCTTGTGGGTTACTGTAGTTTAATCGGAATCGGAAAGTTGAACCTTTGATTCCTGTGGCTAGTTGGGGTAGTAAGAGGTATAACCCTAAACTTTTTAACCCTAATCTGCAGCGCGCCTTCCAGCAAGGCTTGGTGCCCACGCCTCTGGCTACACTGCGAGCAGATGGTATTCAAGGACCGGTTTTTGGAAAATTCTGAGCCTTTTCGGCGCTGTTTCGGTGTCTTGGTGTGGGTGGTTTTCGGTGGGATCCAAAGGAGGTGCCGATTCTTCCGGTACTGCCCCCACCCTCTAACAGCTAGGTTATATTCAGCATAACTAAACCCTGAGTACATATATCTACATATACATGTATTTATGCATATGCATACCTCTACATATATATATATATATATACATGTATATATATATATACACATACATACCCCTTGTTATTATCCCTCCGAGGTCTCCTCTGCCAGGAGCCCCCAAGGGCCCCTAAGAGTGGGTATATACTTGATTGGGCTATGCTCGAGGGCAGTTGGTGGGTCTAGGTGGTCTTCTGGTCCTACACTTCCCTGATGAGTGCTCCATACGCGTCAAGCTTATAAGTTGTACAAGCGTCATAGGTTTAGGGTTCAGGGTTTTGGGAGTTGAAAGCACCTTAAACTACAGTAACCTGCTTTGTTGGAGAGCTTCTTTACGTTCTACATGCCGGCTTGTTGCAAGAGCATAAAACAAGAGGTTGCTTGTAGTCGATGGCAAGGTTGCAAGTCTCCTAACTTGGCGTTACTGCACCCATAAACTTATTGATGAACTAACCCTAAACCCCGCTAAACTGCCCTAAACCCTGAACCCTAAACCCCTAAACCCTAAACCCCTAAAACCCCTGAACCCTGAACCCACCTATATACCTTCAAACAGGACTGCCAAGGCGCTATGCAAACCTTCAGGCCTCGAAAGCTTTGAGGGGACGAGGGATTCCGCCAATCCCTAAAACCCTAAAGCCCCAAAACCTGCAGCTTTATCAAGCCTGATTAGCTAACGCCCGTTTAAATCTTTTGAAGCTGTGTTAAATCCTATCCAGCCTATCTTAAGGGCCGCCAGAAGCCCGCGATTTTTTGTTGACAATATGCCTTCAAGCTCAACCCTAAACCCTAAACCTTGACCCCTAAACCCTAAACCAACGGCCCTGCTACCAACGGCAGAGCCTCTCTACAGTCAGCTCGATCCTTCAGATCTGACCAATACCAGGACCGCCCAATGGCCCTTGAATAGAGCCCTTATGGTCCTTGATAGTGGGTAGTTGGTGTATAATTAGCGGGTAGTTGGGGGGGCTAGGTACTCAGGGGTACTTAGAAAGAAGTTTTGGCTTTTGGTTCCTACACTCCCCTGAGACATAGGCCAAAGTATAATTTTTGCCAGGGGTCAAAGAAATCCTAAGTAGTATTAGAGACTCCTTGGAGGGCTCCCTTCTTAACCCTACTTCTGGCTCTCTTAAACGTGACCTTATTCAGAGGGTCCATATCCCCAAGGGTCCCCATCCTAATTTAGGGGTTTAATGTACTGTTCCTTCGGGTCCCTGAAACATGAATGAACTTCTGTAACCTTCAGCCCTTGTTTCCAGAGTTTAGGTCTTGGATTCGCCCCAACTCCCAGATACCACCCAAAAGCGTATACCCTAAACCCTATGCCGTCCAAAAGCCTTATTCGAATTGCTAAGGCCTCTATACCGCTGGACTCGCCTTAGGTTTCTTTGATTGTAGTGAAAATGTCAAGCCCATGAAACATGGTAGTTGGTTCTGACAGTTTGCAAATTTATTAATCTATCGTATCATATCATACTTATATTTACTGTATTGTGTTATGTTATGTTATATCTTAACGTTGTGCATTATCTTGTATTTTATAATATGATATGTGATACGTAATATTTGACGAGATTAGGCTAGATGAGATTGGGCGAGACTAGACTAGACTAGATCCGATAGGTAGGTAGGTCGGTAGATAGATACCAGAGCGAGAGAGAGAGAGAGAGAGAAAGAGAGAGAGAGAGAGAGAGAGAGAGCGCGTCGAACTCAATGCAGACCAGGCCTACAACTGCCTGATGACGTTCAAGCTGCATGGAGGACATCACACGCAGTTCCATGTTATGGAATCCCCTCAACCAACACCCTCTAAAGGTAGGGGGGCTTTGGACAGTACTCCAGATCCGCTACCACGAGGAGCTCAAGCTAGATGTAGCGACATGGCGCACCTTGGTGAAAGTCTTCGAGAAGCCGGGGGACGTCACCACAGCAGGAGAGCTACACTCACAAGTAGCTGCGAACCCAGGGGAAGCAGCACCGGTTACGCCACCGCTACCAGAAGAAGGCCTGTACCAGCAGGGGTGAAAGAAAGAGAGAGCGAGGGAGCGAGGCAGGGAGGGAGGGAATAGGGTATTTCGGGCAGTTGCGCGCCCCCCCCCCCCCCACCCCCCGACCCGGCTCTAAACATTCAGGCCTCCAATCAACCGTAAACGCTCGACCTAACTTGGAGGATCATGGGACTTCGTAACTTGGGTTATAAGTAAGGTAACTATACTTATATCTACTTATAAGCCCAATTACAGTAAGGTACTTATAACCTTACTTACTAAGTCCCATGATCCTCCAAGTAATCCCTTTAACTTCCCAAACCGAGCCCTAAGTTCTTTCCCGCAGCGTCGCTCGGACTTGGTCCCAGGGCACCGGTACCTGACGATCTCCTCGAGGCGGGATGTTGTGCGTCGCGTCTTGGAAGCTAGGTTTTCGGATGATTTCGAAGGGCTTTATGGTTTCATGTAGATATAGGAATCTCAGAAGGGTTGTGTAATTGTTTCGTCTAGGACTTTCGGGTTTGTACAGCTGCTGCCTTTTGTCTTCATGGTTTTGCAGCATTTCTGGGCCATGTGGGGTTTACTGGAACAGTGATAGAGCCAAAAGTCGGAACATCGAAATGGGATGATCCACGCTGGCCTCCCTTCCTTTATTGGGTCTTGGGGTTGGGGATAGTGATGTCAGCTTTCTTACCTCGAGCCCCTACGTGCTTCGGGTCTTCTAAGATGGAAGCAGGATGACGAACCCATGTAGACCATTCCTTGATTAGCTTAAACACCTACCCTTCCTCAATGGCCTGATCTCAGGAGCCCTGTTAGTATCTGATTTTTGGAGGGGCGAAGCTGAATGAGTGGATTATGTGCAGCGTCTGAGACGAAGGAGGGTTTGGAGCTCCCGAGAACACAGGAGTTCCAAAACAACTCAAGTATGAGGATTTAGAGTTGACCTGTATCCCCAAACCCTACAAAATAGTAGGTTATGGCCCCTTAATTAGAGGGTCTAGCCCTTAAAACGGGTAGGTTTTTGGATCCACAGGTAGGGTTTAGGGTTCAGTTTAGGGTTCATGTAGACGATCCCCAGAAGGGACCTTCAGAACTCTCGGAACCCTTCGTCTGCGTCGACGGAGGGGCCCCCTCGTCTGGGACATCTTATACTCGTACTCTCTGAACTTAAACCCTAAAACCTAGATCGTATTCAATCTTTCTACTTAAGGTCTAGTCAGGTCTAAGGCTAGGGCAGATTCTGGGCTCTTAGTTCTTCCATTTTATGGGGTGAGCTTTTGGGGTTGGGGAGCATTACCACCGTAAGCCCTAAGCCCTACACATCCCTAAATCCTAAACCCCACACAACCCCTAAACCCTCAACCCTACAGAACCCTGAGCGATCAAAGAAACGTCACATCAAAACCTTGAACCCCTCATAGAAGCCTTACAGAACTCTTTTCAAACCCTCAAAGGAGCCAAGACTAAAGCAAGAAAATTCCAGCGCAGAGGCCCTCTCGGCACTGGAGGCGAACAGCGGTTTCGGGCTTTGGGGCTTTAGGGGTTCAGGGGTTCAGGGGTTTGGGGGTTTGAGGGTTTAGGGTTTGAGGTTTTGGGTTTAGGGGTTCGGGTGTTTGGGGTTTAGGGTTTAGGGGTGTGGGGGTTGGGGGTTTAGGGTTTAGGGGTTTAGGGTTTTTGGGCTTGTGGGGTTTCGGGAGCTTGATGAGCAAAGGCTCCGACGGGTGCGGGAGTTTTGGCATTCTATACAGTGGTTTCGGGTTTAGGGTGTTGTAGAAAGGATTTTCCAGGGTCTTGATAGGTGTAGAGTTTTGCAGTGGTTGTGGCTCAGCCAGTTGAGTAATTAGGTCCGCCACAGCATTGATTCCACAACACATTGGTTACACACTCCTTGTGTTTATGTCATGTGGCCTTTTTGGCCAATATTCATTTGTATCCAGGATGCAAGACTTTATATACACCCTATTATAAACGCAAAAGAACTAAACCGACGGCTCATTGCTGTAGAGATTTGCATCGGCGACCTTACGTGATGGGTGTTTTAGGTCCATGGTCTTGTGAGACCGAGTAGTAGGGGAATGCAAGGGTACCCTTAGATCACGATGGGCTTCTGGGGGGTTGTCGGCATGTCAACTGCTGATCGTCATGCCATGGGGGGGCAAGTTGCAGAGAATCTCTACTTAGAGGATCATGGGACTTAGGAACTAGCGTTGCCTGGTAGTAGAGTAGGTAACCTTTAACCTTTTTGGGGTAGTATAGCCCCTTTACAATCCGTATATAACCAAAAAGGTTAACCTTTAGTTCCCCATGATACCCCACAAGTAGGGTTATAGGTAAGGAACCATACTTATAGTGCCAATTAAGGTACTTATAAGCTCACTTACTAAGTCCCACTTCCTATCTCTGATGCTTGGGGCCTTCGGGCCGGGAACCTCGAGCCCCAAGTTAAGGCTCAACGGTTTAGGGCTTGGGGTTTAGGGTTTAGGGTTTAGGGCTTAGGGTTTAGGGTTTAGGGTTTAGGGTTTAGGGTCAAGGTTAAGAGAAGTTTGACGTCCCAACAGCCCACTCAAGACATTCTTAAACTCCAATCGTTGTCCCTGCCGGCTTTTCCTTTGAGGATTTAGAGGAGGGGGTCGCCCCCAACAACCCATAGGCTTCGGGTTGAAGGATCTCCTTGCTGTTTAGTGAACCCCAGAAACTTGGACCATGGGTTTAGGATGATTAGTGTTAGGGTTCCCTCTACTTTACCTTAAGGGCATGAGGATAATGATTCCAACTTTCTGGCTTCTGCTACAGGTGAGGGGAGTGTGTTTTTGGCTAGGCCTGGCTGCTCTGTTTCAAAGAAAGGGTTGATAAGGTCGCAACACTGTTCTTGGACTTTCATACCTCTCACTGCACTATCATTCACACCCGAAAACCGTGAAGGTCTATGAGCTCCGAAGCTCAAAAAAATGGAAATTTCCGAAAATTAGGGGCACCTTATTTTGGGTTCCTTATAATAAGGATCCTACTATTTAGGGTATTACATTAGGGTCCCCTATTCTGGGAAACTCCCAATTGGAGAGGCCCGAGGCCTTAAATGCACACTAAACCCTAAGCACCATCGCTCTAAAGACCTTGAAGTTGGCGTCACGTTTCGCGAAACTCTCTCTTCCGTCTCTTATAGTATCCTTAAGGGAGGGGGCTCCAAGGGGGGTATATAGCCTAGTGATCCCTAACTCTCCCTAGTACTCCCTAAGGTTCCCCTAAGGATTCCTTGTACCCTCGCCCCTTGAACCACCCCCCTTAAGGATCCTATAAGTCTCTTCCGTGGAAGTATGGAGCCTGATGCTGATTCGTGAGCCAAAGATCCCCAACCTTTAGGGACCCAAAAAGCACATAAGCATAAGCATTTTGCAGGGATATCCCTACCTTATTGGGCTTCATTATAAGGGGGTTTATATGGGATATCCCTATCCGATTCTTTGCTTATGTGGTTTTTTGGGTCCCCAAACCTGTAGTTTTTCTAAGCTTGATCGCTGGAAATGGGAGTTTCCGAAAATAGGGGACCCTAGTACAGTACCCTAAATAGTAGGATCCTTAATATGAGGACCCCAAAGTAAGGTACCCCTAATTTTCGGAAACTCCCAAAAGGCTTTTTGAATTCTGCAGACAGCGAGCACGGCACCATAACCTCGCCAGACCTTTGAGCCCAACACCCCCCTTCATTCCGAAGAATCCTTCAAACATTCGGGTGGTTGTCAAAATTAGGGTTCCTCTTTGGGGTACCCTAAATAGTAGGTGCCGTACTATAATGGGGACCCAAAAAGGGACCATAATCTTGACAACCACTCATTTGTGAGTGAAGGCAAGCTCCTGAATCAACAGGCATTGAAGGATTGGAGTTGAGGTTTTAGGGCTTAGGTGTACGGTTTAGGGTTCGGTTTCACAAGGGTTTGGGTTTAATAAGGGGGATCTTAGATTTTTGGGTTCTTGTAGTTTAGTAGGAATCGCAAAGTTTACCGTCGGTTTTTCTATGGCTTATTGTGGTAGTAAGGGATTGAAGGGTATCGGGCCGTCTGGGCCTGTCGCCAGGGGCTGGATGCTACGCTGCTTGCTGAGTTGAAGAGCTGAGTGGAAGGTAGCCTCTCGGTTGGGTATGGGAATACAATAGGAATATAATAGGGCCCGAATATAATCCTTATAGTCACTATTACAGGGTGGGGGCCGCTTCTAAGGTATGGTTTACAGGGAGGTTTCAGAGTTTGAGGTTTGGTCAAAGCAGGGTTTAGGGACCTTCCACTCAGCCCTAAACCCTAAACCCTAAACCCTAAGGCTTTCAGGAGGTATCGGTGCTGCACGTCGGCCTCGGTCAAGATGATTGTGGGTCGTAGACTGGCTAGACTTGAGTCCAGTGGCAAAAAGGAGTCCTTGGGGCTTGCGGTTAAGTAATTTGGGCTTAGGGTTTTGGGTTTTGGGTTTAGGGTTTAGGGTTTAGGGTTTAGGGTTTGGGGTTTAGGGTTTAGGGTTTAGGGTTTAGGGTTTAGGGTTTGGGGTTTAGGGTTTGGGGTTTAGGGTTTAGGGGGTAGAAGTCTTGTTTGGGATTTGGGTGACTGTGGACCTGAAGATGCCACTCCACAAGCTAGCTTGCGAGTTCTTGTGCTGATCGTGTGGTTTGTCCTATACTCTAACCCTCCATCACTAAACCCCAAGGCATAAATCCTTACCCCCCGATTCGATAAGCCTTCAACACCCCATCACTAAACCCGAAACCAGACACCCTAAAGTGCGTCGCCGTACCTGGAACCCCACCAGGCTTGTCCCAGTTGACAGTGCTGAATCTATAAACCCTGAACCCCTAATCCCTCAACCGCTCAACCCTATAGACACTAAACCCTCGGCTCAAGCCATTTTGGCTCCAGGCCTGGGTGCGTGTTTGTGCCTGCCTCGTGGATAGTCCCCTGTGTCTCTGTGGGGGTTTTTGAGCGGCGGTTGGCCACGAGTGCTTTACGGCCGTGCACTTCCACCGGGGGCCCCACGGCTTGATCAGTCCTGCAGGCCCTGGTCGTCTCCCATTACCCGATCCTCCGCGAGAGCTACGTAAAGTCTGGGTGGACCTGTGTCTGGGCGCGGAGCTCGCTGGTACAACATGGCGAACAAGTTCGTGGCGGGGCTGCCGGGGATGCGGTTAGAGGATGACCCGGAACTTGATACCCCCAAGCAGGGGGGCGGGAGCAAGAATCGGGGTGCCTCCCGAGCCGAGAGCCCTGCCAAGCGAAGCAAGGCTGAGGTCCCAGGGGCCATGGCGGTGACTTGCTGCTTGCCCAGCAAAGTGCTGGACTCTTGGAGGCTCAGACCGCGAACATCAAGGAGGCCCTTAAGGAGCACGAGGCCCACCAGGATGAGAAGCTCAACAGGTTGGACGCCAAAGTTGAGGCCTCTCTCGCCAAATCCAATGCAATGGAAGACCAGCTCCGATCAGCCCTTGACCGCATCAAGGCACTGGAAGAGAGAGGGAGTACCGGGGGAGGAACCTCCGGCGGTGACCACAAGCGTACCAGCCTGGTGTTTGGAGGATGGGCCGAAAACACTCGGTGACATGTTATTCTTCACCAGCTCTCCGAGTCGCTCTCGCACTTGAAGCTCACCCATCTTCTGGACAGTGATCCCTTCACCACTGGCCCCCGCCGCGCGGTGGCGCTATGCAACTTCACGGCCCGAGCGACGGAATCCCCTCCAGATCTTCGCCGGCGTATGCTTGAGCTGGTCCAGGAAGTCAACAAGGCTGAGTTGGCCCTGCAAGGCGGTCGGAGGAGTCTTTGGTGTTCCTTCAGTCGCTCCCCGGCGGAACGCGGCCGCGCTAGTGTTGCGGGTTGTATCAAGAAGGTGGTTGCTCACCACCGCTCCTCCCACCTTTCGGAGCTCGACGTGGACTACGCGGCAGGAGCGGCCTGGATGGGTGACATGCAACTTGCTGGAATGGGTTCGCCTCCGCTTCCTAACTCAACACCGGTCGAGACGAGGGCGGGACCTGCTTGGATTGATGAGGTTGGCCTGTCCAAGATCCTCAAGGTCTCCAGGCAGACGATTGAAGATGAGGTGAAGCAGCACAGGTTCTGACACGACACAGACCCTGCCAAGTGCATCATCCGTGCGCGGGGGTGGAACGTTGGGGGGGCTGCCTTGGATGACTTCCCACGAAAGGCGGCTGAGGCAGTAGACGGTTACCTTCAAGAGGACGACATTCTACTTTTGCAGGAGCTCCCTCGTTCGGCCCCTGGCTGGCAACAAGTCGATCTCGCTCCATGGAAAATAATAGGTCACAGATGCCCCGACCAATGGAGAGGCACCGGTATCATGTTTCAGACCTCCGCGTGGACAGTCATGCGCCGCTTGCAGGCGCCCAAGGGGACGTGGTTCAGGCTCCGGCACCTTCGCTTTGGTGCAGAAGTGTGGGTCGGCACCGTGTACTTGCGTCCTGACCTGAGTCAGGATGAGCATGCAGTATCCCTACAAGAGTTTCTGCAGAAGCTTCCGCCGACTCAGCTACCTGTCCTTGTTTCTGGAGATTCCAATTCGGAAATTTCGTGGGCGGTTGGGGATCAGGGTGAGTACACCCCGATTGGGAGGAATGGTAAGACTGTGAGCCTGCTGCATTGGCTGGCCTCCAGGGGCCTTCGTGCTGTACCGCCAGGCCCAGACCAGCTGAACTGTCCGACCACCCAGCCTCGTCAGCAGGACCGGTGTGGACGCCAGATTGATTTCCTCGCAGTGGCTAGGATGGGGACCGATCGTGTTCTCATCGTTCCGGATAGCAACCAGGTAATCGGTACTGATCATGACATACTTTCGCTTGCGGCCTGCCTCAAACGGGTTGCCCGAAGGCCTCGCACTGACACACGACCGAGGCAGGTGCTGAAACCGATTCCTCCAATTGAGGACCTCTCCCAGGCAAAGTTGGTGGACCTGGCCCGGTCCCACACGGGGCCCAAGCAGGGGCGCGGCTACAAGGACCCGGAGGATGTGAAGGCTCTGTTTCGCATGGCGAGGTTCAGCCGGGAGAGTTGTGACTGGAAAATCGCGTTCCAAGCCAGGCGCAAGGCAAGAGGTCGATGGGAGAAAAGCCAGCTGGAAGCCGCGGTTCAGGGAGACTGGGGGGCCTTCAAGAAGATCCGTAAGCAGACTAAGAACGACTGGGAGCTTGGCTTTGCGGACGCTCAGAGTGACCCACACAAAGCCATACACGAGCACCTTCAGAACATTTACAAATCCGAGGAGAGAGTGAACATTTGCTCCCCAAGTGGTGCCTTCACACCCATCACATTGGATGAATTGAAGTCTGCAGTGCACAAAGGCAAGAGAGGCGTGAGTGTGAGTCAGGATGGGACCTCCCAGGAGCTCCTCCTAGGAATTATGAGCGCTGAGGGCGGAGCGGTTGCGCTGCGGGATTGGTTTAACCACCTGCTCTACACAGGGGAGCTCCCCGATGACTGGTACAAGGGCCTGATGGTGGTGTTGCCCAAGAGAGCCTCCCCCACTCTCCCCCGGGAACTCCGGCCGATTTGCATGAGCTCTGCTATCAGCAAAACCTTCTGCCGGATACTGCTTGAACGTGCCAAGCAAAAGGTGACCTCGATCGGCCCGTGTCAGCTCGCGGGTCCTCACAAGCAAACATGTGACTATGTGTTCTGCGCTCACCGACTTATGACCCTTGATCATGAGTGGGGCGCAGGCCTCGCCTACTTGAAGGTCGACATCGAAAAGGCGTTTGATTGTGTCAATCGGGTGGCCCTTTGCGACTATCTCGAGTCTAAGATCGGTAGGTCGTTTGAGCTTCGGATTTGGCAGCTTCTCTTGTCACGCACCTTGCTGTCGCTTGAAACTACTTGGGGCGCCAGCGAGATTGAGGCCCAGCGTGGAATACGCCAGGGCTCGGTTGAGTCGCCACTGTTTTTCTCGTGCCTTGCAGAGCTTACTCTTGAGTCGGCCGCTTCCGAGCACCGGTGGCCGAGGGAGGACCTGGCTCTCCACGGCTTACGGCTGAGTGAGATGATGTTCGTCGACGACGCGGTGTTGTGGAATAGTCAGGTTGCGACCCTTGGTCAGCGGGTTGCGCAGTGGGCTGAGCACCTGGCTAGGTGCGGATTGCGGATCAGCTTGCGCAAGTGTGAGCTCTACATCAGCCCTCACAACCATGGGCCGCGCGAGATTACCGTCAATGGAGAAAAGCTGGTTGCGAAGGACACCCTTACCATCATGGGCCTTCCCATGAAAGTTAAGGCGACCACATGCGAACTTCTTGCCGGCTTGCTAGCCAAAGCCCGTGACGTCTTCTGGTCTATGAAAAAGCTGCTGTGCTCTCCTACCCCACTGCATGCCAGGATTAGGCTGATGGACAAAGTGGTTGCGGGTTGCGGACTCTGGTGTATTTCCTCGTTCTTTCCAGAAGACTCGGCGATGCACATGGTGAACACGTTCCAGCTTCAGCTGATCATAAGTATGATGAACTTGAAACGGGGAGCAGACTGTGGTTGGTTGGAATTCCGCAAACATGCCTACAGGTCGGCAAGGGCGGCTCTTTGGAAGGGCCACCACAAGAGGTGGTCCACGGTCTGGGCGGAGAGACATTGGTCCTACCTGGGCCATCTTGCTCGTAGCCTGTTACATCCCGTGCCTTCTGCTGTGGCGCTCTTGTGCTCATACCGTACTCTCGAGTGGTGGACCAAAGAAAAAACCAAGAAAGACAATGAGAGAGTCAAACACCCCAAGGCTTTCTTTGCAAGACTTATGCTGTCCGAGTCGAAGCTTGACTCTGCAGCTGGAGGACCCTGGCGAATTCTGGCACAAGACCGAGTTCAATGGGCAGGCCGTCTGCCTGCATGGGTCGAGCTTATCGATGTTCAGTGGGCGTCTGGTCGTCAGCTTGCACTCAACTAGGGACTGACATGCGCGGCTTGTGACGGTCGGACAACCTGATTGCCGTGCTTTTCCTCTCTAGCTTTGTTGCGGGCCCCCTGCTGCCCCTTTTTCGCACTGAACACCATGACCTACGTTCACGTTCTTCGCCTTCTACATGTGCCGGCCCTTCTCACCGTGACGGTGGTCTGGCTGCTACACCCCCTGGTGGCACACCCTGATGGGACGGCCACTGGGAACTTCATGAACTCCGATGAGCCTAGCAGGCCTTTTTCTCTTTGGCTTCGGCCCCTGAACCACACGTGCACCACGAACCTCCTGACCGATGTGATGATCCAGCGCCTCCACCGAGCACTACGGCGTCCAGCTCTACGAGCCCTACGGCATCTTCCACGGCGCTCTCTTCTACCTCCCTTGGCCCACCAAGCAGCTACCAGGCCCCAGCACCGGGGAACATCTCCTTCACCGAGGACCCCGTCACAGGCTTTCGTGTTTGGCATGATGCAAGGGCCGACAATTGGCCTAAGATGAGGGACCAAGCCACAGACATCATTGAATGCAACCTCCGCCACATGGTCCGCGATGGGGACTGCACCACAGCTGGCGAGATTGCTCATCAACTATGGGAGATGTTTGAGGCCCCCCGCGGCAACTCTATGGTGGATGGGTGCTATGCCCAAGCGGCGAGGCCGGCCAGGGATGTTTGTGCCCGGTATGCCCTGCGACACAGACCTCGAAACGGGGTTGACCTGGATGAGAGTGAAGCGGACCTCCTTCATCGACTCGGGAGAGGAGTCTACGAAGCCGCCGTCTCCAATGCTAGGGCTATCAGGAGGATGCAGGAGTACTTCCGTGCTCGCCGTGCCCTCTCTGCGGACTCGGACAACCCAGGACCCTCCCGAAACACTCGGCCTCGCCTCAGTCGGCCTGAACTCGAAGAGCCCGCTGATGGCGAAGGGGATGCCCACTCCTTGGTTGGCACTTCTCACCGCACCTCGAGAAACACGAGACCTCCGAGACCGACGAGATCCAATCGACCTACCCGGCCGCGATCCCGAACACCAACAGTGACTGAAGTCACGGAATGGACGGTCTGGCTCACTTCTAGGGGAGCCCTTCATGAGGACCCTGCGGCTCCGTCCGGTAGCTCCGGGCCTACCGACACAACTGAGGCGGTGGCTGAGTGGCTACAGCTGCTGGGCTTTGCAGACCTTGCTCCTCCACTACCGTCCTCGACCAGACCCAGGCCTTCGGCTCGACCCAGCTCTGCACCGACTCGCTCTTCTACCCCTGCGGCATCCTCCTCATCGAGACCTCCGCCACCGACAATACCTGATGACGACATGGTTGAAGTGGTGGCCGAGATGGGGGACTCTGAGGACGAGCTCCTCATGCAGATGAGTATGGCTCTGGTGCCCGACCCCGCCAACTCTCCCAGAAGCGGAACAGATGCATATCGCATGGCCTCGGAGGATGGAGAGACTGAGGTGGCCTCCATGATGCAGCAGCCGCCCGCCGAAACAGAGGACGATGAGGCGACCAACCGTCGCCTACCCCACCAAGGCGAATCGGCGAGTCGCTCACCTTCTAGGGTACCACCTTCAGCCACGGTCCCGCTCGCGATCCCGCTCTGCTACGTCTTCCAACGGCGAGGGGGCAGAGCTACCAACAGAGTCACTGAGATGGATTGAGGGTGCCCGACTCCGTCTGGATCTTCTCCGGGAATGCGGAGGAGGGAACGGAGGACTTGTACGCGCCTTTCGAGGCCTGGTTGATCACCGTGATCTGCCATCCTACACCGCTTATGCTCGACCCTTCGTACGGTGGCTCAGTCGGAGTATGAACAACCCATACGGGGAAGACCATGAGGGCGATGTGGTGTGGGCCTCCTGGGTTGAGAACCTTCTGTGGCTTGACTGGGTTGCCCTACGCACCCCGCCTCCTGGGACACCGAGGGGCCGCTTTGGTATTTTCGAGGCGGTGGAAGGCGTCCGCGCCGGGGAGGACACCTATCGTGTACTTCGGGAGACTCGCCTGACTGAGGCCATCGTAGTACCAGAACCGGCCGACTCCGACGAGGCTCCTAGCTCTGGTGAAAACGATGCCTTTGGCCGGCCGTTACCAAGGAACACGAGGAGTCGCCCGGCCCGATCCTCAGCTTCCTCTTCGGCCTCCTCCTCCTGCCCGACGACGCCCCGCACCGATGTGCCTACCACGACTACGGCCACAGAGATTCCGGGCTTTGACGGTGATGAAACTGGACTTATGGAAACCACTGGTGCCTCTTGGCGGCCTCTCTGCCGTTCTCCAAGCCTTGGACTTCCGCCGAGCCCAGACTGAACCACAAGCTCGTGTACGACGATCCCTGACTCTGCTGCACAGGCTGCGGCGCTACTACGATGGGACTGGCGGACGATGTGGACTGCCATCCGATGCGGAGGGCACCGAGGCCCTCTTGGCTACACACGCCCTCACAGAGGACGACGGGGACACGGTCACGGAGCCCTTGAACTCCGACACGCAGTTTGTTGACCTCTGGTGGCAGCAGCTACGTCCTCTCCTTCCGGCGCCTGCCTTTCCGGCTGCTGCGGCGGCCATCGCGGCCCTTGAGACGGCGGAGCAACCGGAGTACGTTGACTCGCTGGAAGCTGGTGACCACCCGGGGCCCTCCGAGAGTCAGCTTGCCTACGAGGCAAGTGAGATGCTGGCTTGGCAAGCGGACGCCAAAAGCATGATGGACTTTTGGGACGATGAAGACCGGCGGCGAGAGGCAGAACAAGTCCATGCCCAAGAAGCCCAGGCCAACACAGACCGTCGACGGAAGGAGGACCAAGAACAAGCCCGAGCCCGACAGGCGAGAGAATGGGATGACTGGGCGATGTACCATGAGCTGATGGCTACGGTGCCGGTCAAGCGCCGCCGCATGCTGGTGCGGCTACTGAACTCGACTGGGCAGGCTATGAGCTCACATGAGTTTCCGCTCCCCTCGGTTGGCGCCTTGCACCTGGAGCTCAAGCTGGATGAAATCATTGGGGAGGACCTCGCGGGCCCGGCGACCGACAGTGAGGCCCCCACAGTGCAGGTGGCGTCTGATCTGGGGGCTGGAATGGGATCGACCTCCTCGTTGGCGCCTGTGACCTCCCCTGCAGAAACACCGACACACAACACTTCGTGGGCCGCTGGGTTACTTCGAGGACGTGGGGCGGATACAGTTCTTGACCTACCCGATTCTGTAGAAAGTCATGGGCATGAATGTGTGGCGCCGGTAGAACCACCAAGTACGGAAAGGGGTGAGGTTGAGCCGGTGAACGCAGCGGAGTGTGCGAACACGGAGGGAGGTGCATCTGATGGTGAACCGGAAAGTCAGGAAGACTTGCAGTAGTGGTGTCAGGGACGGATGCAGGGCCTGTAAGTGCCTGTAAGTCACGCCCAGCGGAAAAACCGCTTCTCGGATCTCTGCGAGACGAAAAAGGGCCGTTAAAAAAAAAAAAAAACCTAAACCCGTAAACGGGGGAGGGACGGCCCAGTATTGTAGGTGTACTCCTTAGGGTGCCTGTTTAGATGCCCTCTGATCCTCTCAGTAGCATGTCACACATCATCAGCAGGCCTCGAACCATATGCCTCGCCTGGATTGCCAGGGTGTGACGGCCGAAACCCCCTGAACCGCTAAACCCTAAACTCAAGGCTTAGGCCGCCCACCTCCATGGGTGGGCGGTGCTTAAGCCCCACGACCTCGATGGCGCAGAGCGAGTCAATGCGCTTGCCCGCCTTTCCGCAGCCATAAGAACCGCAGCACCCACGAAACTCTGAGACTTCACCCTTAGGCCACCATGGGAATCACGGCACAAGGGGGGATTGTTTGTCCATCAACAGCATGCAGCAGACGCGTGAAGATCGCTGCCGTCATACCAACAGAGCCACAGCGTTTCGGGTTTAGGGTTTCATGGAGGCCTAAACCCTAAGCCTTAAAAGGGCTTCATTGCATCATCCAGCAAGATCTCCTTCAGTGCTCCTGAGGCGGTAATGTTGCAACGTGATCAAGAAATCTTGGGCCTGTTTTCGGGTTCCTTGTATGAATCCTACTATTTTGGGGTTTCCTACATTGTCACAAGCGGTTTTGCAATTGGTTTCGGATTCAGGGGTGAGGGGTTCGTTTAGAGTCTAGGGGTCAACCGTACCCAACAGTAGAAGTTGGTGTTGTCCAAGTCAAGTTTCTGGGGAAGATCTGAGTGCTCTCCTGGGGTTTCTGAGCTTCGCTAGATCGGCGAGGACCCCTGGAACAGCAGAAGCGCCAAGCGGCAGACAGCAACAGACACGGCGGTTGCATGGGGAATAAACGCAATATCCGAAGTATCTGTAACATGTGGGTGGTTGTCAAAATTATGGTCTCTTTTTGGGTACCCTAAATATGAGGTGCCGTACTATATTAGGGATCCAAAAAGGAACCATAATTTTGACAACCACCCATGTGTGGCTGCATGCTTGCAATCCAATGGTAACCACCGTACAGACACGCACCCTGAACGAAATAAACCCATTGAATAACCCCAACAGCGGAATGGCTGTCGTCGGGCTCACATGAACGGATGCCAGAAAAGCTCAAAGAGCTGTAGATGCAGGCATTGAACAAAAGATTCTGATTCGCTTAAGATAAGCGCATGCAGTAGGATATTCGGGTTTGGGGAGCGCATGAAAGTCCAGATCTGCTGCAACGCAGGCCAAATGCGTTTGGCAGGCCTCGGGAAATGCATTTGGGCTCGCTCTGAAGCTTGGGGAGCTGAATTCCAGCCCGGGAGTGGGACAAAGAGGGGCATTACCAAGGCTGAGAAAGCTGTAAAATGCGTTTTTGAAGGCTTGAAAAATGTGTTTGGGGCTGTTGCAGACCTAAGCAAAGCGCGTACAGCAGGATTTTCGGGTCTAGGGACGGCATTCAGGTCCAGATCTGCTGCAACGCAGGCCAAATGCGTTTACTAAGCCTCGGAAAATGCATTTTGGCTCGGTCTGAAGCTTCGGAGCTGAATTACAGCCCGGAACTAGGACCAGGAGGGGCATCAGCAAGGCTAAGAAAGCTGTAAAACGCTCTTTTGAAGGCTTGAAAATGCGTAGCGTGTGCAGCAGGATTTTCGGGATTAGCACTGCTGCAACGCAGGCTGACGCAGGCCAATTGCGTTTACCAGGCCTCGAGAAATGCATTTGGGCTCGGTTTGAAGCTTTCGGAGGTGAATTACAGCCGGGACTGGGACCAGGAGGGGCATTAGCAAGGCTAAGAAAGCTGTAAAATCCGGTTTTCAAGGCTTGGACAATGCATTTGGGACCGTTGGATACCAAAGTAAAGCGTGTGCAGCAGGATCTTCAGGATTAGCGACGGCATGGAGGTTGAGCACTGCTGCAACGCAGGCCAAATGCGTTTAGCAAGCCTCGGGAAATGCATTTGGGCTCGGTCTGAAGCTTCGGAGCTGAATTACAGCCCGGGACTGGGAGCAGGAGGGGCATCAGCCAGGCTGAGAAAGCTGCAAAATGCGCTTGTCAAGGCTTGGACAATGCTTTTGGGGCCGTTGGAGACCGAAGCAAAGCGTGTGCAGCAGGATTTTCGGGTTTAGCGACGGCATCGAGGTTAAGCACTGCATGCTGCAACGCAGGCCAAATGCGTTACCAGGCTTCGGGAAATGCACTTGGGCTCGGTGTGAAGCTTCCGGAGCTGAATTACAGCCCGGGACTGGGACCAGGGGGGCATTAGCAAGGCTAAGAAAGCTGCAAAATGCGCTTGTCAAGGCCTGGACAATGCATTTTGGGGCCGTTGGAGGCCGAAGCAAAGCGTGTGCAGCAGGGGCACTGAGGTTGAGCACTGCTGCAACGCAGGCCAAATGCGTTTACCAGGCCTCGGGAAATGCATTTGGGCTCGGTTTGAAGCTTTCAGAGGTGAATTACAGCCCGGGACTGGGACCAGGAGAGGCATTAGCAAGGCTAAGAAGTTTTCAAGTCTTGGACAATGCATTTGGGGCCGTTGGATACCAAAGTAAAGCGTGTGCAGCAGGATTTTCGGGATTAGCGACGGCATGGAGGTTTAGCACTGCTGCAACGCAGGCCAAATGCGTTTAGCAAGCCTCGGGAAATGCATTTGGGCTCGGTCTGAAGCTTCGGAGCTGAATTACAGCCCGGGACTGGGAGCAGGAGGGGCATCAGCCAGGCTGAGAAAGCTGTAAAATGCGGTTTTCAAGGCTTGGACAATGCATTTGGGGCTGTTGGAGACCAAAGTAAAGCGTGTGCAGCAGGAATTTCGGGATTAGCGACGGCATGGAGGTTGAGCACTGCTGCAACGCAGGCCAAATGCGTTTAGCAAGCCTCGGGAAATGCATTTGAGCTCGGTCTGAAGCTTCGGAGCTGAAGTACAGCCCGGGACGGGACCAGGAGGGGCATTAGCAAGGCTGAGAAAGCTGTAAAATGCGGTTTTCAAGGTTTGGTCAATGCATTTGTTGCTGTTGGAGACCAAAGTAAAGCGTGTGCAGCAGCAGGATTTTCGGGTTTAGCGACGGCATTCAGGTCCAGATCTGCTGCAACGCAGGCCAAATGCGTTTACTAAGCCTCGGAAAATGCATTTGGGCTCGGTCTGAAGCTTCAGAGCTGAATTACAGCCCGGAACTATAGGACCAGGAGGGGCATTAGCAAGGCTAAGAAAGCGGACAATGCATTTGGGGCCGTTGGATACCAAAGTAAAGCGTGTGCAGCATTATTGTCGGGTTTAGCGACGGCACGGAGGCTGAGAACTGCTGCAACGCAGGCCAAATGCGTTTAGTAAGCTTCGGGAAATGCATTTGAGCTCGGTCTGAAGCTTCGGAGCTGAACTACAGCCCGGACTGGGAGCAGGAGGGGCATTAGCAAGGCTGAGAAAGCTGCAAAATGCGCTTGTCAAGGCTTGGACAATGCTTTTGGGGCCGTTGGAGACCGAAGCAAAGCGTGTGCAGCAGGATTTTCGGGTTTAGCGACGGCATCGAGGTTAAGCACTGCATGCTGCAACGCAGGCCAAATGCGTTACCAGGCTTCGGGAAATGCATTTGGGCTCGATTTGAAGCTTCCGGAGGTGAATTACAGGCCGGGCCAGGAGGGGCATTAGCAAGGCTGAGAAAGTTGTAAAATGTGGTGTCCAAGGCTTGGACAATGCGTTTGGGGCTGTTGGAAACCAAAGTAAAGCGTGCTCAATAGGATTTTCAGATCTGCTGCAACGCAGGTCAAATGCGTTTACCGGGCATCGGGAAATGAATTTGGGCTCGGTTTGAAGCTTCGGGCGCTGAGTTACAGCCCGGGACTGGGGCCAGGAAGGGCATTAGCAAGGCTAAGAAAGCTGCAAATTGTAAAATGCGGTTTTCAAGGCTTGGACAATGCATTTGGGGCTGCTGGATACCAAAGTAAAGCGTGTGCAGCATTATTTTCGGATTTAGCGACGGCATGGAGGTTGAGCACTGCTGCAACGCAGGCCAAGTGCGTTTAGCAGGCCTGGTGAAATTCATTTGGGCTCGGTCGCAGGCTTCGGAGCTGAATTACAGCCCGGGAGTGGGAGCAGGAGGGGCATTAGCAAGGCTGAGAAAGCTGTAAAATGCGGTTTTCAAATCTCGGGCAATGTATTGGGGCTGTTGGAGCCGAAGCAAAGCATGTGCAGCAGGATTTTCGGTACCGCTCCGGAACCTGCCGGAAGGTCTGCCGGAACTTGCCCCCCCGGAACTTGCCCCACAACATCACCAGAACTTGCTTCGGAACCTCGCCGGAACCTCACCGGAACCTGCCGGAACCTGCCTCGCCGGAACCTGCCCCGGAACTTGCCCCGCAACATCACCGGAACCTGCTTCGGAACCTCACCGAAACCTGCCGCAACCTGCCCCGTATGCCCTGGAACCGCTCCGGAACCTGCCGGAAGCTGTACCGGAACTTGCCCCGCAACATCACCGGAACCTGCTTCGGAACCTCACCAAAACCTGCCGGAACCGCTCCGGCACCTGCCGGAACTTGCCCCGACCTTCCCCTGCAACATCACCGGAACTTGCTTCGGAACCTCGCCAGAACCTGCCAGGAACCTCTCCGGAACCTGCCGGAACCTGCCCCGGAACTTGCCCCGCAACATCACCGGAACCTGCTTCGGAACCTCGCCGGAACCTGCCCGGAACCTCCCGGAACCTGCCCCGGAACTTGCCCCGCAACATCACCGGAACCTGCTTCGGAACCTCGCCGGAACCTGCCCGGAACCTGCCGGAACTGCCCCGGAAGTTGCCCCAGCCCTCGCCCCAATCTGCCCCAAACCTTATTTCGGCTAAAGACCCCAGAACTTAAACTGTTGGGGAAAAACTACTCTTGGCCCTGATCCTCACAGCAGGGGTGTCGCTGTATCGCGGCATCCGCAAGACAGCAAGAATGTTCTACATCTGACCTTCGCTGGGTAGGTCTCTAATTCTAATGATTGCGAATAACAACTAATGGTGATGTCTTATTAGGTTCTTGTTCGTCGTTCTCGTCGTAGTAGTCGTCGTAGTCACAGTGGTTTGCATGTCGAGTCAGTGTGTTCCATGCAAGGTCCTGCTTAATTCGGCAATTCCCGTTGTGTGACAGCGGAGTCGACGCTGACATATGCAGGTGTCGTATGCAAACAAGTGTACTTATACCACAGGGCGAATTGATTGTGATCTTTGTACATGTTCATACCGACATGTGCCCGAAATAGCGGAAAAGTAGATTCTTTAGGGTCTGCATAGTTGGAAGTGTATTGCCAATGGTCCCGCTAATAATTATAGAGGAGCAGCTAATTCTCGGAGAGAAGAAGCACCCGGCATGACGGTAGCCGGAAGGCAGTTCTTGGGATCGCGTGACTGGTTTGCGTCGTTTCGAATTCACTGGCAGATTGGCTGCATGATTTGTTGGTTCAGACAGATTTCCACCACTCGCAGCGCTACTGTCGGGGTTGGTAGTACACCTGACAGCCAAGACATGGGGCATGTTTTGTCAGCCTGGAAGAGGCAGTGCAAACTTAGATCCACAATACCCAACCATAAAACTTTCTGGGTTCTTGTAGTTGACGAGAAATCGGAAAGTTTAACGTTTCAATTCTGTGGCTTATTGGGGTAGTAAGCAAAGCAAGCCTTCGATGCAACTCCGCGAAGCTTTCCTTACAGCACGAGTTTTAGGGTTTGGTGCAGCCCGGCTTGACGTTTCGAATGCCTGGTAGAGAGAGAGAGGACATTTGAATTCTGAAAGCAGCAAGTGCCGTCCTTGGCTGTCGCAGTGCAGCGACCATGGATCGTTATGACCCTGATCGAAGCAGCAGCAGAGCAAGCAGTGTCTCCGGAAGGTCCCAGTCTGCTAGAAGCTGGAATTCCTTGCCACCAGATGAGAGAGAGCTGGCTAAAGAACTGGAATCGCAGCACCTCCGGCTAGAGTCGCGGGGAAGCACCAGCAACAGTAGCAACGCGTCACAACCTCGAGACAGACTCCAAGCTGCGGAAGCAGCTGAGCGAGACATCGAAGTCCGGCATAGCCAAAGCAAATCGTTGCAGCAGCCACGGTCCGGCACCGTGTCTCCAGCAGTCGCGCGATCTGCTGCTGACTCCGGAAGGGAGCGACAATCGAATGCACGCAGCGGCTCTGGCAGCAGTGGCAACAGGCAAGTTCGCACCAGTGAGGCGGGAATCTCCGAAAATTAGGGGTAAGTACCTTTTTGGGGATCCTTATAGTAATTAATAAGGATCCTACTACCTAGACCCCCAACTACCCTCTACTATATCTCAAATACCTTCCATTTAGGGCCATAAGGGCTCTATTAGAGGGTACTTTCGGGGTCCTGGTATTTAGGGTATCCTAAACTCTAAACGCTGAACGAATAGGGTCCCCTATTTTCGGAAACTCCCAGGTGGCTTTGGGTTCAGACAGCTCAGCCTCCGGTGCGTCGAAGGAAGCCCAGCAACTAGGTTCTGAGTAGTAGCCTTAAAGGGCTCTGCAAAGGGATCTTCAAAGGGGTCCTTAAAGGGATCTATAGGGGTATCGTGTCTGTTATGTTCCTGAGTCGTAGCCTTTTGCCCTTTCTCTTTTAGGCTCTCCTTCTTCAAAAACGGGTACCCTTATTTTCAAGGGGTTACTCAGAAACCTAAACACCATAAGCCCCCAAAACCTAATCCCTAAACACTAAACCCCTAAGCCCCCAAACCCCGAAGCCCCCAAACCCTAATCCCTAAACCCTAAACTTTAGTAACAGGGCCCACAAAAAAAGACTAGGCAAGTGATGGAGCTGCAAGCCAAGAATCAAGCGCTGGAAGCAGCCCTTCGGTCAAGAGATGCTCAGGCGACGCAGATACTAGCCCAATTGGGGCCCCTTCTAGGGTACTTATAAGTTTACTTACTACCTATTTACTAAGTCCCCCGATCCTCCAAGTAAAGACTAGGATGCTAGGATGCCCAGGCTTAGGGTTTAGGGGTTAGCGGTTAGGGGTTTAGGGGTTTAGGGGTTAGGGGTTTAGGGGTTTAGGGGTTTAGGGGTTTAGGGTTTAGGGGTTTAGTGGTTTAGGGGTTTAGGGTTTAGGGTTTAGGGTAGGATGCCCCGTAGTACCCTTATTCCCTTTTTGTAGTCCTAGGTTCCTTATAAAGTTACCCAATGATACCAAAAATGGAGCCCATTTTATTCCTAGGTTACTGGGCATCCTAGGATAATAGCGGACTGCACGGACATCGACAACAAGAGCCAAGAGCAAATGGCGGCGATCCAGTCGGAGCTTGCAGATGCAGTCAAGGCTCGGAAGAAGGCGGAAGACGAGCGTGATGCCGTGGAAGTGAAGGCCGCGGGCGACAAGGCCAAATCCGCATCGTCTCTAGCTGCCGCGAACGCAGACCGACTGGAGCTACAGGACCGGGACCGGAAGACTGAGGCAAATGCCGCTGAAGCGCAAACCGAACTCGAGGCAGCTCGATGGGGCCTAAGCCAGTCAAAGCAGCGGGAACTCGTACAGAGCCAGCATCAGGAAGAAGCCAAGGAGCTAAGCGACTGCCGGATTGAGGAGCTGGAGGGCTTGTTGAACCTGGGCTTTGGAGTACCATACTTTAATACTTTTTTGGCACCTGTTAACTTAATTAAAGGGAACCAATTATGACAAAAAAATCTATACTTTTTTCTCCCTGCTTACTTCAAAGCCCAGGAACAGTGCAAACCGGGAGCTTGCACAGCTCAGACGAGAGTCTCCCAGTCTCGGGAGCACCGCAAGCGCGCGTGAGACGAGCCTTCAGGATCAGATTGATCTTCTCATCGAGGAGTCGTCGGGGTCATGAAGTTTAGGGTTTAGGCTTAGGGTTTAGTCACCTTTGTGGGACGCCAGCATCTCATGTATGTTTAATTACTTTTTTATAGGGGCCTTAATAGTTACCTGCAAAATTCTAGGGGGTGCTCCTTATGAAAATTAGAGTATAATGGGCCCGAAAACCTTATTCTAATTATTAAGGCCCTGATATTTAGCGGATCCCAGAAGGCACCTTACTTCACCCCACACGACTTGACAAGTCAGGAGAGGACGCGAAATCGGAAGGACATGAGCGAAGCTCGCTTGGAACTGCTCGGACTAAAGAAAAAGCAAGCGATGCAAGCCATCGACCAAGCAAAGTCTCCTGCGGAGTCGCGTCAAGCAAATCAAGCAGCAGGGGGGGGAGGAGGAAGGTCGCGAGGCCGGGGACGAGGGCGTGGAGCAGGAAGGGGCCTCCTAGAGATAATAGAGGAGGAGGATGAAGAAGGTTCTATTGGACTGCCGGCACGCGCAGCAGAGTCCGTGGCAAGTGAGTGTGACAGCAGTGACTGTGGAGATCTGGACGACCTTACGAACCTGGGCCGCGATATCGTATGTGTTCACTCTATAGGGGCCGAAATGATTAACAATACTGTATAGTATAGTATACCCCAAACCCGTATTCTAATAATTGCAGAAGTTTCCTCCTCGCTTACTGATGCGAAACGTCTTTTGCCTGAACCCTAAACTCTTAACCCCAAGTTCTAAGCGCTACGCAATAAAATGCCTATAGTCTCCATTGTAGGTCCGTTTACTTGGTTTCACCACTGTGGCATTTCGAGCCATAAAGTAGCGCCAAAAAAGGAACTACAATGGAGACTATAGGCTAGGACCCAGAGTAGGCCCTTATTCCCTTTTTTAGGGTTTAGGTTCCCTTATAACCCCCTTTAACCCAAAAAGGGCATCCTTTTTATCCCTAGGTTACTCTTGGGTCTAGTAGGTAAACTCAGGATTCCCGATCAATCTGCTCAGAACGACCTATTGAAGAAGCTGTTGGCAGAGCTGACCGTTGAGCGGAAGGCAAAGCAAGACATGATTCTCGCTGCTTATAGCTTTTTCCTGAAACCCTATAAACTCTAAACCCTAAACTCTAAACCCTAAACTCTAAACCCTAAATCGAAAACTCCCAACCCTAATCCCTAGTTCATGGTCGCAAACAGAAGTATGTGTCCCTTGGGCTCCTTAAGCAGCCGAAACTAGGTACTTATGTTTTAGAATTATACGGTTTATTTCATTGGATCATATTTCATTTGTTACTATGTCAAATGTATAGACTTCAGACCCCAAAGCGTGCGGTACTGTTTGTATGCTTGGAGCCCTAGGGCATCCTAGAAAAGCTTCATGAAGATCAGAACCCAGGCGTGATAACCACGCTGGTCAGTATGCCGAGCATGCGGAAGAGATCGCTCAATTGCAGAGGCAGCTCGCAGCGGCAGGAGTCTGGGTTCTTGTTAGGAAAGCTAATTTTAATCAACTAATTTTAATCAACCCTAACCTCTAAACCCTAAACCCTAAACCTACCATATACTAAGGAAACGCATATTAGGGTCTATGGGCCCTTACTACGATGGCTTAAAGCAAGAGCCTTACACGATAGATCCCTACTATGGCAACTTAGAATGAGATCCTTAATGCCATAGATCCCCATTATTGTAATGTAGGAACCTGATTAAGAAATCCTGGGCCTGTAACCCCCAAATAGTAGGATCCATATGAAAAACTCAATAAAGGTCCAAGCTTTCTCAATCAGGTTCCACATTAACTTCAATAAAGGTCCAAGCTTTCTTAATCAGGTTCCACATTAACTTAAAGTAGGCTCCTTAACAAGAACTCAGGAGTCCTTCAGGAAACAACTTCAGCAGAGAATGTCCGCTTGCAGAGCGTTGGGAAACAGGACAAGATCAAGCAGCTGCAGCAAGTGGATGACCTGCAAGTCAAAGTGAGAGAGCTAGAGGAGACAGTATTCGTGGAAATGAGGATGCAGACGGACAAAGAGCAGCAGCAAGAAATCACGAATGCTGCATTGCAGGAGAAAGTTCAGCTGCAAGCCGAGTCGCTTCGAATCTCAAACTTGCGCTTGCAAGATGCAGCGTGGCTTCTGAGTAGGTTTTTTGATTAATCAGGTTGGGTTTAGGGATTTAGGGTTGCAGTGGTTGGCCTGCAGATCCTGACTGAAGGAATAGAGTAATTACACATCATGGTCTTCATGCTCCCAGTAGAGTCAGCAAGGCATTGCAGCAGCAGCAGACAGAAGCAGTTCGCCAGCTTCGGGAAATGAACTCATTGCGACTACAGCTCGCAGTGGAACGCAGGCGAAATGCTGGAGATGAGACGCACGGCGCCAAAGACGACTCACCAGAGGAATCCCTCCACATGCAGATAAAGGAGTTGGAAGAAGAGCGACTCGCCAGGCCTTTGGGAGATTTTCAGATTTCGGATTCTGGGGCTGAAGAGGATCTTAATTACAATTGCGAGCTTCTTTCAGAAGCTCTAGAAGCACCAACCTAGGAGAAACCTTCTGCTCAGCAAGATAGAGGTTCAGGAGGTGCAGCACCAGGTTCAGCTGGAAGACGCGTGCCGTGATCATGCTTCCGGATTGCAAGAGCAGCCTCAAACCCCAGAGCCCTGTTTACTGTTTAGGGTTTAGGGTTTAGGGGTTTAGGGTTTAGGGTTTAGGGTTTTATGAGATAATCTTATCCCGTATGAACTCAGCAACGAAGGCTTCCAGATTGCAGGAGCAGCGAGTGAAGTTTGAAGAACAGATCGCAGAGGTCCGCTCCCGATATGAGCAGTTACTCAGGCAGAGGCCTGTTCAGGGCCATTCAGAGGATTCTTAGTAGCTGAGTGAGTACACTTTACACTTTTCGGGGCAGTATCATCCCCTTAGAACTGAACGTTTGCGGTTTTTGGGCTATGCAACGCGCAAGCAAGGATCTGCTTCTGGGCCTTGGCTTGGGGAGCAACTTATCCAGCTTGAGCGCGGAGGCATCATACCAGGCAAAAGATGCTTTTCGTCAAGCAGCTGGCTTTTGTTAAGGACCTTGCTTGAGTTCAGGGTTTAGGGTTTACCATGACCTGTAGCATTAACGATCTCATTGTAAGTTACCATAGTAATAGTAGGGATCTATAGTAAGAAGGACCTTAAGTTATCATAGCAGGGATCTGTCATGGATCAGTAGCAATTAGCTTGGCAGGCTTCCTCACATTCTTGGCAAGCTAAATTAAGTTTAAGAAGAGCCCAGGCAGACGGCGCAAACAGTGCGGTTGGTGTTTCAAGCGAGGCTAGCACCCCAGCGTCGCAGAGCACAGGTGGGTGGTTGTCAAAATTAGGGTCCCTCTTTGAGTCCACATTATATTACGGCGCCTAATATTTAGGGTACCCAACAAGGGATCCTAATTTTGACAACCACCTAGGTGGCACCGCAGGCACTTCATTCTCAGATCAGATTCGCAGCATGATTTGGGCAGTGCTGGGCCTCGTTCCGAACGCAGTTGCCGTGCAGTGCGCTTTTGATGACCTGGTCATCCAGAAGGCCACCGCTAGAGCAGGTGCTATTTTCAGTGGGATGGATTTGATTGGCATGTCTTTCTTTTCCTTGCTCCGAGACAAGAGCAATTCAAGCGTGATCAGAAGAATGATGCTGGTCAACCAATCCATGGCCGATAGCAGTCGCTGGGTCAGCGTTAAGGTGTTTAGGGTTAAGGCGGCTTGGGATCCTTTTTACTTGTTGTGGTTTTGTCCTTAACACCCTAAAACGCTTCCTAACCCGCAAACGATTCTCCAAATTTTAAACCTGAACAGGATCCCTAACTAGGTTCCTGAGTAGTGCCCTTTTCTTCTTTTGCTCTGTTGGGTTCCCTGATGAAAACTAAGTAATAGGAAGAAGGGTACCCTTGTTATTAAGGGGCCGCTCAGGAGCCTACTACAGGGGCTTAAACAATTACCTAGACCATTCTGGGGGTTGCTTATTATAGTAGTGGGATAATCAGCCCCAAACCTCCAGGCATTCCCGATTCCCGAACTCGAAAATAGATCCTCAAGCTTAATTCCGAGACGGTTTAGGGTGTAGGGTTTAGGGTTTAGGGGCCCTAAACCCGAAGAGGAACGCCAACCCTCCACCCGAAGAAGGATCCAAAGACTGTAACCCCTTAAACCAGGAAGCCCTAATCCTTAAATCGTAGCAAGGATCCCCAGGACCTAAATTTCCAAAAGATACAGAGAACCCGAACGGCATCTCGTAACCATAGCCACTGCAAAAGGGGTCGGACAAGTGTTGAACCCTTGCCGCCCCTTCTCACGATCCTCGAAGCGAACCTCTGCTAGATAGAACCCCTTAAGGGTTCCCAGTCGAAGCATCAAGGCCCCTACATGGGTAGTTCTCTAAACTAAGCTGCCTTTGTCACAAAAGTTATACGGCACTGTTTTTAATGCCGACCCTAGAAGGGACCCAGAACTACCCACATGATACCGAGCCTAAACCCTGGACCCTACATGATACCGACTAGTTTGAGGCCCAGGAGACTTTGTAAGTAGGATTATGTAGAGTTATATGGACAATAAATGGAGTTACCCCGACTATATCCCTACTTATAATCGACTTCCTAAGTCCCCTAGGCCTCCAAGCAGATACCCTAAACCCCAAACCGTATGCCCTTAACCGTAAACCCTAAGACTTGCAGAGGTCAGTCTGAAATCCCATCCTTCGTTGCTGCCACCTTGGGCAGATTCGGTCTTCAGGGAATAGCTGGGCAAGTGATTGATGGAGCCACTCGGTCTGTAATGTATAGGTCTTAATTATTAGAATCTGGTTTAGGGGGTATATTAATCATGAAGGCATATTGGAGTCTTTGATTCACGAGTTCCTCAAAGGGTTCGAAAGGAGTCCACTGTGCTTCCAACAAGGGTTTAGAAAGTTTAGGATTTAGGGTTTCAGGGTTTAGGGTTTGGCGCAAATCCTAAACCCAAAAACCCTAAACCCCGTAAGCCCTAAGCCCTAAAGGGTTTGGGGTTGGGCTAGAAGGGCTTCTTCCAACAGGAGCGCTATCGGGTTTTTTACATGTTTGGCTTCCCAGTAGTATCCTTTCACCTTCGCTAATGGTTCTATAGGTTTCTGTAGTCTGGTTTTCCGGTTTCAGGGTACCCCTTGTAGTACCTTCCTTGCCCTTGTTTACTTTACTTGTGCATTTCGGGGCCTCCTGATTCCTGACAAAAGTCGACTATAGTCGGAAAAGGCATCCGTATGGTTACTAAGCGGGTACTGGAGAACCCAGGTTCTTTCTATGGCTCACCTACCTGCTGACTCTCCAAGTGCTTCCGGGCCTGACGGTCGCCACATCGTCCTGGTGATCTCTGAGCAGCAGCAGCAGCAGCAGAAGCGCGTGGGGGAAGTCTCTGTGGCTAGCAGCGATATCTGCCCTAGTGATAGTGTCAGTGTCTGGGCTTTGGAGTACCATACTTTTATGCTTTCTTTGGGACGTGTTACTTAAAGGGAGCCATTATGAAATAAAGGTCTATGCTTTTTTCCAAGGCTACTTCAAAAGCCCAGGTGTGGGCAAGCGTCGGCCTCAATTCATGACTTCCGAGATGCAAAGGTCAAAACTCAGGGCATCCTTCTTCGAGGCAGATTCGAGGATGTCCGCCGTCTCCGGCGGACACTCCTCCCCGCGCAACTCACTGGCTTGAGAGGATCAGTAATTATTCTTCTTGGGTTTTGCTTGCGGATTTAGGAATCCGAGGTTTCACAGATGTTGTCAGTTTCCCGCCGTTCCACGTCGTACAAGTTGTGATCCAAAGAGCTGTCAAGCCCAGAGAGCCCAATACCCGTTAATTAAGGAATATAGCTTAAATCATAATATGAAGCCCTATATAATTTAAGCCATATTCCTTAATTAAGGGGTATTGGGCTCTCTGGGAGGCTTCATGGTCTCACTCGTGCGGCTCGCAGAATACGTTTCACGTTGACTCGCCGCGAGGGGCCAATACTATGCCATCCGGACAGTCAAAGGTCAGAGCTTGGCAGCTGTCAACGGGGTCCAAGGGTTTTTAGGGCCTACGTTTGGGGGTATAGGGGCGACATCCTGGCAGAAGTACGGGTATAGGAGGGAGGGCGGTCAGGGTCAGGGTAGTGGCAGATATGAAGCTTTGGGGAAACTGACTATTGGAACCTAAATTGTAATTACTACGGTTGATGATATAAATGCTGCATGGCCGATAATAAGGAATATACCATAATTCCCATAGTTTAGGGTCATTATGGTAATGCAGGATTTGTATCATCAACCGAAGGTACTATTCCCCAGCCCAGGGTTTCGAATTGCGGCTATCATCATGGCTATCATCGAATACTTGGACGGTCGAGGGACTTAGTAACTGCTTATTTTAGGGACTAATAAGTACCATCACCCCAATTAGGGCCCCTTTTCGGGTACTTATAAGCCTACTTACTACCTACTTACTAAGTCCCCCGACCCTCCAAGTAATGTATCCCAAAACCCTGTTGGACATATAAAGGCCCTGTTTTCAAGCTTCTCAATTCCTGCAGCTTAACAACCGGCGATTCCAAGAACCATCTCCGCAATTTGGCTTCGGGGGAGGTAAGGAGTGAGAAAGAGGTTCAGTTGGGGATTCAGGGTCTCTTAGTTTTTAGGCTTGAACATGACTTCCCACACGAGCGAAAAATGAGCAGTGATATGCTATCATAGTCCATAGTCCCCAGAAAGTTACGCTGCAGTATCCTCCTCAAGCCGTGTTTCAGTTATCAATACCCATACCTTATGACCCTTACAAGCCCTTATGACGCCCGTCCATTCGCTATAGTTTCCTTAGGAATCATTTCTGTTTGATGTTCTGTTTTTGTTCTTGTAAAACCCAAGAGAACATTAATCCTTGTCTGTATTCTGGTTCTAAGGGGGTGTATAGGACAGAGTTGCTGGTAAGGACTTTAACTTCTTGGGTTTCTATATGGACTCTAATTAATAAGGAGGCTAAAAGTTTAACTTTTAGGAGGGGTCCAGAAGCCTGCCAAGTATTGAAGGGTCTATGGTGATTTTTTGGGCTTGCGGCTCGGTCTCGAGGATATTCGGCACATCCCAAACCCTGGACTGCAGTACTTACTATAGGTTTAGGGTTTAGGGTTTATTGCTCATTATAGTCCCACTGGGATGTTTTAATACACAATTTTGTTCACAAGAACCCAAGAGAATCTTAAAGATGATATTTTCATTTTGGTTATAATTGTAAGGGGCGTATACGCACAGTCGAAGAAAGGGCTCTACATTCTCAGCTATATTGCTCTTTACAAGGCTCCCCCGTTATGTTTGGATTTCAATACCTATAGGGTCATACCTTACTATTTTTACGGTACCTACTTTCCTATATAAGATAACCTAACCATAAAACTAGGTACCCTACAACAGGGGTAGGGTATGACGCTCTACAATTTCAATGTACCCCAAAACCCTTTTCTAATTGCCCAGGCCCCTATACTATCTTATTTGTCCGGAAAGTTACTGCAACCGCAAGCCTTTAAGCCTAAGCTCTCGCCTTCCACCGGAACTAAGGTTTAATCGGCCCTAAACCCCTAAACCGTAAACCCTGAACCATCTGCTTCCGGGCAAAAAAGAGTGTAGACAAACACCAACCACAAAGGAGAGTATAGGTAGGTTCAGGGTTAGAGGCTGACGCATGGGCACGTTGGGCTTCAGGGGTTGTCACTTCTAAGCAGTCGTAGGGCTCAGCAGGGGGAGGCGTGATGCAGTCTTCTGATGGACAAAATATCTTTGTGGTTTAGTGTGTACGGCACCCTCACCCCACAAGTCATGCCAAGTAGCGGTGTGTGTTCTTGGCTTCGCAGTTTGAGTTGAGTTATTCGTTGCTGTTCATGTCACCGTTGCTAAACCGTGAACCCTGGACCCTAGCCCGAAGTGCCGTGGGAAGTCCAGGCAGGGTTGTCGTAAACCGGACAAACCGAAGCCGCAAACCTAAATAGGGGTCTTAAGAATTGGAATGGGGTTTTGCGGACTACCATACTATAATTGTAAGAAGGAGCCCCACAAGACAAATCTAGGTAAGCATTAAGGCCCTTGTATCATCGTACCCTTATATTTAACCTTTATAGGTCACCGGTCCCCTTGTAAAAGAATCCTGTTCTAAGTATTAAGGCCCCTATATCCAAAACCCCCAGAATACCCCTTATAATAATCCTTGTAGACCCCCTTTAATAGGAACCCCTTGGTAATTATTAAGGCCCCTATATTTAATCCTTATCATAGCCCTGAGAGTAAACCTTATAGACCCCCTTAAAGGAACCTTATTCTAATTATTAAGGCCCCTATGTGCAGAAAGGTCGTGCATTTACAGCGCGGACGAGGACGACTTACATGTAAGGGTGTTTTTGGGGGTTCAGGGTTTAGGGTTTGGGTTTAGGGGTTTAGGGTTTAGGAGTTTAGGCTAGCCCCAAGCCCAGTAGCAAAAAGGGGTTTAGGATTTAAGGCTTTAAATTTTAGGGCTACATTGAAGGGTGTATAGGCGTTCCGGGTTTTTAGGGTTTGGGACTATTATAGTGCAGCATGGTTCCAAGTCCTGTTTCAATTATTCTCGTCTCTGTTTAGTTGTGGTACAGCAGTCTTCCAGATCCTATTCAAATTCCTCTAGTTGCAAAGGAACTTATGCTCCAGATCCTTATGGATGTCTGACAAAGCCTGTAGACGCACCTTATACCAACTTTCCAAACCCTAAAACCCTAAATATTCTACATGGGTGGTTGTCAAAATGATGGTGCCTTTTTGGATCCTTAATATCATACGGCACCAAATGTTTAAGGTACCCAAAAAGGGACTTTAATTTTGACAACCACCCACATGATTTAGACTGTAGGAGCTCGAGCCGCTTTGGGCGTCGCAAGTCGCAAGGGCCTCGCTCCCACCCTGGATCTACTTAAAGGATCATGGGACTTAGTAAGTAGGGATATAAGTACATTTGGGGTAGTTATAAGTTATAAGTATAGTCACGCTAATTATAACATCTTATAACCCTAGTTACGAAGCCCCATGATCCTTTAAGTAGGGCTTCAGGCTTGAAGGTTTAGGGTTAGGGCTTCGGCTTTTGAGTCTTTTCAGTGTTTCCCAACAGCCCCACACCTTCCGAGAAACTCTGCAAAGCCCTATGTTCAAAACCTCACGAACCGGCATAAACACACCCACGGAAGGAGCGTATCTTCGTCAGAGACCACCTAGGCCAGGAATCTGCATCGTTAGGAGTCTTAAGGACGCGTGTCGGGCTAAACACACAACTAAGAACTATATGTATACATATATATATATATGTATGCACACACCTGTGTTTTCTGTAGAGGGTGATATATATATATATATATACATAAGATGTAAATGTGCTGGCACTCATCAAGTCCATGTATAAGATTATGTACAGGGTCCAGCATTCTAGGCGGTTTCCGGCTCCAGGGTTTACTGCTGCTGCTACTACTACTACTACTACTACTACTACTTCTACTACTACTACTACTACTACTACTACTACTACTAGTCTAGACCGATGACGGCAGGAGAAGTACACCGCTGCCATGTCTTGTCTTTCTACTTGTACTACCACGGATGCTTCATTGACGCGTCCCACTAGCACTAGGACGACAGCTTACCACTCTTGCCGCTCCTTTTCACCCCCTATACAGACCTCAGGCGACCATGATGCGACGACTGGGTCACGGGGGAACAGACCCAAAACTCCCTTTACCTCATATGCTAAGGCCTTTACTCCCATAAACCCTAGGCCCTAAACTCTTGAGCCATGCCACGGTTCGAGTCCGTCAGTGCATTGGTCTCTTCCTCCCTGTGATCATAAGGTAACAGCCAGAAAGTTGGAATATGATTAACCTCACCCTTCTATGGTAAATTATAGGGTATCCTACCATGAAGCCATATTTCAACTTTCTGGAGTTCCCTTTAAGTATCAGGGGGGGCTTTGAATGTCATTGTCATGTTTTGTCCAACGAGCTTGCGGTAGTGGCCCTTGATGGCCCGGGTTTTGTCATTTGGTGCTTGTTTGGTGGCCTGAGAGAGAGCCAACGTTAGCCAAGGACACTGGGGATCGCCAGCGGTAGGAAAAAACAACCCTCGGATTGTGTAGTGAACACCATGAGATGGGCGATGCGTGTTGGTTTAAGTTTTGGACTTTTTTAGCCTGGGACCCCTAAACCCTAAACATAAACCCTGACCCTGAGCCGGTTTCTATGTGGCTGGAAGGCCCCGCACTGCGACAAGCGGGTTTAGCCGATGCCCGGGACTTGGCACTGAAGGTTAAACATGCATTGGGGCAGTGGCAAGAGCCGCGACCCGAGTAGCAATCTCTGCATGTGGCTTGGCTTCGGGTTTTGAGGGTTGTCGGGGTGTTTAGGGTTTCTGGCAGGTTTTTTGAATTCAGGCTTCAGATATTCGGATTCGGGTAGCTTTCTATTCTAACTGTTTCTCTCTCTCGCTCTCTCCTCTCTTGCTCTTACTCGCGACCTCAGCCCCTCCCTCCCTCCCTCCCTCCCTCCCTCCCCCCGCCCCTCCTTCCCGCACGCACGCACTGACTCACTTCACGCACTCGCTCGCTCGCTCGCTCGCGCTCGCTCTCTCTTTGTCCCTCTCTCTCTCTCTCTCTCTCTCTCTCTCTCTTTTTTTCATACCTAGACAGGTAATTACATAGATACATAAGTACATATGTACACATTTATCTCTACGTAAAAATTGGTATTTACATCTTTTACACAGATAGATATGCACGTACATGCATACAGACCGACAGACGGACGTACAGTCAGACATACATACTCAGACACACGTACATAGGCACATGCCTGCGTACATACATACACACAGGTGTATGCATGCCTGCATATATGGCACGTGCACAATCATCTCTGTCGGTATGCTTTCCAATGCTTGTCCACCCCAGTCTCTGCAAGCGCGGTAAGCATGCGTGCGCTTGTAGAATTCCTTCGGTGTGCAGACACCTAGGCTTAAGCCTACCTGAAGCACAACGACATTTCCTCAGGTCAAAAGCCGAACCCAGACAAGTCCGTGAACTGAGATTAGTATTAGGATTCTGAGGGCATGCCTGACAGAAGACAGCGCAGCAAGATGAAGCGGAACCTAAACTGCATGAGATCCTGTTATCTATAGCTACGCCAACCTGCAACTTGCTTCCTCAGTCCCTTGATTCCTAAGCCTTACATCCCAAACCCATCTACGGCCCTAAGCCGTAAATCTTTCAACCCGACAAGAAAGCTCCCGGTCTTGACGCTGCAATGGACGAAGCGTGAACCCTAATCCTTTACAACCCCAAAATCAGTGGACGCTTCATGGATGCATTGCCTGCCTTTTGCGAGCACAAGAGTCGAAAGCCAAAAACCTTCATCTTCGAACCCAACATCGGGAACCCTAAACCCTACCTATAGTTTCTATCTTAGCTCCTTCTTGGGGTTAACCTCTACAGCCCTAAATTCCTGTTAGTATCAATCTGGTTAAAGCCAAAAATGCTCTAGAGCAGTGGCCCCTAAACCCTAAACCCTACACCCTATACCCTAAACGCTACACCCTAAGCTCTGAACCCTATAGCCTATACCAGCAACCCTAAGGATGCCCTAAAACCTAAATCCCGGCAGGTGAAGATCCTAATCTGGGATCATAATCGCGACGGCATGTTGGAGCGAGCATCCGTTGCGAAGCCGCATTCTTTCGCCGGAGTTGTCGGGCGTTTTGGTTTTTGGCTTCCAGGGTGTTGGTTTCAGCGCACACATGGCTTCTTTCCGTAAGCTAGAACTTCAATCAAGGTTGGCTCGGCATTTTCTGGCAGATTCCTTACACGCCAGTACAAGCCTCCTCGAAGACCTAAAGAGTTTCAGTGACATTCCGTACTTACCTGGTATTGGGCTAGACTGGCGATGGACGTCGACATGCAGCTAGACTGTGTCGCAGGTGCCATGAGTGCTGTAGGATACTTCGGTTGATGATAATAAGTCCTGCATTACTTTAAGTACCCTAAACTATGGGAAGTATGGTATACTCCTTATCATCGGTCATGCAGGATTTATATCATCAACCGTTACAGCTCGGATTTCTATGAGAGGGCCCAACCGAAGTCGGCGAACCCTACAATCGAAGGAAGCCGAACCTAGGCCCCAAAAGCATCAGCCGAAACTCGTCAATTAAACCCTAAACCCTAAACCGTTGCGGGATTCCTCCGATCTGAGGCAATCTACGATGACCCTGTTGCGTCAGAGTTTGTTTGGGGCATGGCCTATCACTGGTACGGTGTCTCGGACAATCAAGTGCTCACTTGTCGCTCAGGCGGTTTAGAGTTTACCTTAAACTACCAAAACCTGCCCCTATAAGCTTCATGTTTGGGTTAGACCTGGCACTTGAACAAGCAAGTGCACTGCTTGTACTTGGAGGGCTGTGGGACTTAGTAGGTAAGCTATCAGGAGTTATAAGTATAGCTTCTGCACTTATCACCCTTGTGACTGAGTCCCATGATCCTCCGAGTAGTGATTGGCACAATAAAGTTCCAAAGCAGCCTCGAGTACGCCGGGTAACGTGGGCTTTGCTCACGTCATCCTTAAATCAAGTTATCAAAGTCTCCAGCATGCTGCTTCAAAGAATTTTGAAGGCGATGCCTCCCCATCTTGTGGAGCTTACATATGGGTGGTTGTCAAAATCAGGGTCCCTTTTTGGGTCCCTAATAGAGTACGGCACCTAATATTTAGGGTACCCAAAAAGGGACTCTAATTTTGACAACCACCCATATGTAGCGACAGTCATCGACGGCATCATTTCCGTTTTCTCCCTTGTTCTGTGAAAAGTACTAGGGTTTAGGGTTTAGGCGTCTTCCATCTGTCCCATTGTTGCTGCTAGCAAGAGGAACGACGAAGCTAATGTTGTTGCTCCCATTCCACTTCTATGTATGCGTGTTGCTATTACTGCTGGTATTGTCATTGTTATTATGCTCTGCATGTGCATCGTGAGAAATTTGCGTCTCCTGCAACCTTTTGCCTTCAGTAGTGCAAGCCCATCAGGGCCTCAGCAGAAGGACAGCAATGCAAGTTGATCCTTCTGAAAAGGGAAGAGGGTTTATACAGGTTTCCACAAGAGGAAGGCTTCCTTCAGAGGCAAGGTCATATTCCGACTTTCTGGATGCTGCTTGAAATCCCGAACCCTAAACCCTAAACCCCTAGACCCTAAACCCCGAAACCCTCAACCCCTAAACCCTAAACCCCTAAACCCTCAACCCCTAAACCCTAAACCAGAAACCCAGCTAAATTCCCTGCAGTCGGTGCCCGTGCCGTAGTCCAGGCGATGCCCGCTTTGAGACGTGGCCACCTCGCGTGGAGGCACCCGTCTAACTTGGGGCCTACCTAGAGGGCCCATAATAGTTCCTTTTTGGGATTCTTATATAGAACCCTATAAGGTAATCCCACAAAGGAACTACTATGGAGCCTATGGGTAACGACAGGTTTGGGTTTAAGTTTGGGTTTCGGGGTTCATGCAGTTACGAGTATGTAGAAAAGCACGTGAAAGACTTCCCTGCATGCCGCTCATTCACAGGGTTTTTCTCTAGGAGCATCTGGTGCGTACATGCCCAAACCCAAAACATCCCAAAACCCTAAGCCTGGATTTCCCAAAACCGTAAACCCTGAACCCTAAACCCTAAATCAAAGGGGAAAAGGAGGGACCCTTAATAAGGACCCCTAGGTTTATACCCTTAATATAGCCATTATATACCCATTATATAGCCGATTATAGGGTAGGGGTCCCCGTTAAGGGTCCCCCCTTTTCCCCTTTGACTAAATGAACCCTACAAGCCCTGGGCCCTAAACTCTACGCCCTAACCCTCAACTCTATGAGCCCTAAGTCCTTTGAGCGCTATGCCCTAACCCCTATAAGCCGTAAACCCTAAACTCCTAAATCTCAACCACCTCGGGTGGGACGGAGTCTCGCAATTCCGCAAAGCCGGCCCGAAAGCGCGGAGCATTTCAGTAAAACCCCTTGACCACATAACATTCACAGCCTAAGGGTGTTAGGGTAGGGTTTGGGGTTTAGGGATGCGATGGATGAGCATAGCAGTAGTGGTGAGTGTCATAAGCCTTGATACCTTGAAGGGTCAGGGACTCTAGTAGCAGGTAAGTAAGCCCAAACGTACACCAACCTGATTGGAGGACTTGTAACCCTACATATATCAGGTCCCTTGGTCCTAAACTCCGTCCAACCCCTTGCCGAAGTGAAGCAATATGGATCCCTTCTTAAAGCCTTACAAAACCCCATAGCACCTTGCAGTCGCAGAATCCTTTGTTGTATCACCTGCTTTTGTTTTTGCAGGTGCCCTTCCAAGACCGACAGCAGGAAGGTGCTACCAATTGAAATCGTGTTTGGGGGTATATTGTACTACGGTTGATGATATAATTCCTGCATTACCTTAATGACCCTAGACTATGGGAATTATGGTATATTCCTTGTTATGGATCATGCAGGATTTATATCATCAACCGTATAGGGGCTGGGATGGTATATTGTGGTTTGACCGTCGAGGCCCAAGGTTTTGGGGCCTTTAGCCCGTAAAGCCCCAAACAGCTAAACTCTCCCTAGACCCTGAACCCGCTCTAAACCCATTTGCTACTAACCCTAATGTGGCGGTTTGAATAAGCCCCCCCCGACCAAGAGTTCCGTGCTGGAATAGTCAGGGTGTGGGCGGCTTTGAGAAAGTTAGAAGGGAAATGGGGGGCCCCAGGGTTTGGGCGCTGGCTCAGGGTCGGTGATTAGGGAGAAAAGGGAGGGGGGTTTTGTTCAGGAGTTGTCGAGGGTTTAGGGTTCAGGGGGGTTGAGATTAGGTTCAGGGGGGATTTAGGGTTTACCTATAGTATCTATTGTAGTTCATTTTTGGGGTTACCTTTAGGATCCTTAATATAAAATTGGTTAAACCAAAAAAAGGAACTACAATGGAGACTCGGGCTGGAGGGCCAGGGTTTGAGGGCATGGATTGGGGGTTTAGGGTCGTGGGTGCTTTAGGATTGGCCATTTGCAGACGGGAGCACCCCAGCAAAAGAAATCACCCAACCCAAAAAACGCATCAATTGGGCCACCTTCTCTTGGCACTGGTTCGAATAAGCACCGGAAAGATGCACTAACTAGGTACACGATATGAAACGCCACCACATTAAACCCTAAACTCTAAACCCTTGCACAGGAGCAGCAGTTAGGAAAAAGGAGTCCCAAAAAAAAAAACCCTTGCACAGGGTAGCCCAGTAGTCGAGAGGGTAACCTTTAGCCTTCTTTGGGTAGTATAGTCCCTATATAATCCTTATATATCTAAAAAGGTTAACCTTTAGTTCCCCATGATACCTGACAAGTAGGGTAGATTCCCCAGAAGGCGCTGTGGTGAAGGAGCTCAAAGCCTGCGCCGGCTTCGAGAACGTGAGGCCTCCCGGATGCAGGGGTTTACCTGTTTAAGCCTTAAAGGGAACTCCAGAAAGTTGGAATATGGTTTCAGGGTAGGATACCCTATAATTTACCATAAAGCGTTTAGGATAATCATATTCCAACTTTCTGGCTTTTACTGTAGGGGTTGAGGGCATCCAGGCGGGCATATACAAGTTTGTGCAAAAAGGGGTTGAGGGCCAGTTTCGGGTTCAGGGGTATAGAACGTGTTCAGGGGTTTTGGGTTTACCTGGACCCCAAACCTAGGAAGAACGACAGGCTCTTGGAGTTGGTTGTGCCATTGTTTTACCTGTTTCTTGGGGAGGGGTCAGGTAGGGAATAAAGTTTAGGGACACCAAAAGTAGGGATATCACTACCTTAGTGGGCTTCAATATATGGGGGGTCTATATGGGATATCCCTCTCCTAATTCTTGCTCATGTGCCTGTTTGGGGGCCCCAAGAGTGTGTTTGGACTTTGCGATCCGAGGATGCTAGGGTGTAGGGTTTAGGGTTCCGTAAGGGTTCTGTAAGGGATCTATAGGGTTTAGCGTACCGTAAGGGTTCTATAAGGGATCTATAGGGTTTACTATACGGTTCCCTAAGGGTTCTATAAGGGATCTATAGGGTTTAGGGGTCCCTAAGGGTTCTGTCAGGGATCTATAGGGTTCCATAAGGGTTCTGTAAGGGATCTATGGTGCCGCGTCGCCGCGTCGCAGGCCCTCCCCCCCCCCCCCCATGGTATGCCCCCCCAAGCCAGGCAGGCTCTCGTCCCAGCAATAAGGCACACGTCATCCGCGTAACTCCCCCCCCAAGCCAGGCCTTGGCAAAAGGAGGGGGCGGGAGGGATAACCCACAACCATGGAAACCACAAGAAAGGGAGCCACAGGGGCGGGGTGGGGAAGGATAAGCCCTTCCCCTTCACCTCCCCTCGACATACAAATGAGAATGATGGGGATGATGTTGCGCACAATGATGTTGATGTGCTATGATGTTGATGTGCTATGCCCAGTGTGACTGTTGGCGGCACCTTTGCTCTTATGTTGCTCTGGGCTTCGGCAACCCATGTTCATTTGCTTGGCTTGTGATGTTCTTGCGAAAACTGTATCGATCTTCGTCATTGCAAGCCCAGTCTCGGTTGGGTTCGCTAAAAGTAAGCTTGAGCACGTTTTGGAATGATTCTCATTCGGGACTCTTGAGCAAGGGACGGATCATGACCACCATCTTCGTCATCATCATTACCATCATATTCATCACTATCATTGGCTTTGGAGCTCAAGGCAGGTCGGAGTTCAGTGGAACTGTATCACATCCTAAGGTCCAAACTCTTAGCAACCGGACACCCAACCAGCAATGGCCATGGAAGGGGGAACGCAACCACAGGGGGGAGGGGCAGCGGGGAACCCACACCGCAGGGAACCACAGGGGGGGAGGGAGGATACCATGGGGTGGGGGGGGGAGGGGGGGCCTAGCAGCGCTGCACCATCTATAGGGTTTAGGGGTCCCTAAGGGTTCTGTAAGGGATCGGTTCAAAGCCTGAACTTGACCGCTGCGTTTGGGCTTCAAACAAAAGGGTCGATGATGTACCATGTCCTCCATGCTAACACGGTGTCTCTTGAGCACATGCACATGGGATGGAACACGTATGTGTATGCATCCTAAACTTCCTGCGAGAAGTGCGCGCAAAACATGGCACTGTGGACAAAAGAGAATAGTCTGTAGAATACCTTACAGAATACCCTTTCTAAAAACCTAAAAAGGAGTTCATACAACATACGGTACGACCTTCTAGAATAACCCCCTACATACCTTGTATAAAGCTGTTTGAACACCCTCTAAACTAGACAACACCTGTTAGAACACGGTTTAGAACAACACCTAGATATACCTTCTAGGCTAGCGGAATCTAGGATCCGTGAACAAACCGAAGCCTAAGGGATACACATAGAGAACAGAATACCTGATAACATCTCCCTTTACATACCCTATAGAATACCTTCTACAACACATTGTGGAATAACCTATCCAATAGCTTTTGGACTACCTTATGCAATACTTTACACAATTCCCCCGATGTAGCCTACATATACCTTCTAGAACCCCCGTCTGGAATACCCTGTAGAATACCTTCTATGAGACCGCCTATACCCCTTGCATAATTAATATATATATATATATATATATATACACACACACCATATAGCATGCCTGTATTCTCTGCAGAGTACACTGAAGGTAGGGACTTGAAATATGCAAAACCATTCGGAGCCCAAGATCTGAGAAGCCCCCATTTCAATTCTAGCTTATTGGGCAAAGGATTACTATGAAGAGAATCCAGAACCAAGAAGAGTAGCAAGATATTTACCTTACAGAATACCCCATCCATATATACCTTACAAGGACTTTACCACAACTTCATATAAAATGCCCATATTTTATGGCATTCCGGTTTCCTTATGAAATACCGGTTTAAAGCGGAAATCTATCTGCTGCGTTTTTGCTGTTTTACGGCTTGCAGAACATCAACACAGCGGATACTGATTAGAGTTAGTAGATAATTTGAGCGGTTTCGTTAGTGGTATTACTCAAAATAAATAGTCTTAACACTAGTATAACTATTGTTATTGTCATTAGTAGTAGTATTAGCAATTTATAGAGATGAGTGTGATAGAGGTAAGTTCTAGTCCAGTTCAGTGAGCCCGAAGGATGAAGGAGGTTCAGCGTTCTTGTGCAGTGGAAGAGAACCAAAATCACAAAAACCAAAAAAACAAAACCAAAAAAAACAAAAAAACAAAACCAAAAAATACAAAAAACACAATTTTCAGAAAGTCTTCTGTAAGTAGCATTATCCCGAACTCTTGATCAAGACAAGACTGTCTGATTTTTTTTTTGTTTTTTTGTTTTTTTGGTTTTGTTTTTTTTGGTTTTGGTTCTCTTCCACTGCGCAAGACAACCCAAACCTTTTCCCCAAACCCTAAAACCCTTCCGCCCTTGAAGACGATGCGATACGCGTCGTCGTAGTGTGTTGCTTCGGTTTTCGTGAACGAAGTTGAACAGCAAAAACGCAGCGGTCAAGTTCAGGCCTCGAGCCAAGGGATCTATAGGGTTTAGGGTTCCATAAGGGTTCTGTGAGGGATCTATAGGGTTTAGGGGTCCCTAAAGGTTCTGTAAGGGATCTATAGGGTTTGGGGTTCCATGGGTCTTGGTGTTTGGGGTCGTAGGGATTAGAGTTCGGTTGAGGGTTTATTTGGATTTTAGTGTCCCGGGTTGTTAAGGTTTGGGGTTTTCTCACTCACCAGAGAGCCCAGTATACAGACCCTCAGCCCTAAGCCTAAACTTTGCGTGAGTTGCGATATTCTCCTTAGTGGAGGGGCATTGAGCTCTCTGGGCGAGAGCCTCTGGCAGAGTTTCGGGGTTTCTAGAATTCTACAAGGTTCCATAGATTTTGGGGGGTTTTTGGCGGTTCAGGGTGGAGAGCATTCGGGGTGTATTTGGGCTCGGGGTTTAAGGTTTGCGGGGCTGGTTGAGATTTAGGGTTTTGGTTGAGGGTTTCCCTAGGGTGGGGCCTTGTTGTAGTGGTAGGGTTTGGGGGTTTAGGGTTTCGTGCTTAAGGTTTTGTGCATTAGAGATCAGAGTGCTCAGTTACACCAACAGGACCTGAAAAAGGCCATAAGCATAAGCAGTTTACCATGGAGCTTCATTATGGGGGTGGGGCGGGGGTGCTAAAACCCGAAACCCTAAACCCCTAAACCTTAAACCGTGGTATATATAGGATATCCCTATCCTAATATTTGCTTAGGCGGCTTTTTTCGGTCCGCAGGAGAGTTGCCGACCTGCGGCCAGACAAGCATCTCCTTTTCACCGAAGGTGGGGCTTAGGGTTTTAGCGGTCCTTTAAAGGTTACCTTAGATCCCCAAACTTTTTGGGTCCTTGTAGTTTAGTAGGAATCGGAAAGTTTAACCTTGTAGTTCTGTGGCTTATTGGGGTAGTAAGGTACGATAAGGGCTCCTTTAAGGGACCTGGAGGGTTTAGGGCTTAGGGTATAGGGGTTTAGGGTGGGAGTTTCTGGTTTGAGGCTTAGGGGTTAGGGATTCAAGGCAGGAGGGTCGGATTGGGGGTTCTGGGTAACGGCTGAAAGTTGGAAGTTGAGGGTTTAGGCTTCAGAGTTTAGGCTTCGGTTTGGCGTTGGCTGTAGGAGGTTTAGGTTTCCTATTTGGGTAGTTGTCAAAATTATGGTCCCTTTCTGGGTACCCTAAATATTAGGTGTCGTGGTAAATTAGGGACCCTAATTTTGACAACCACCCGTATCTCCCTAAACCCCTATATAAACCCTTTATAGAACCCTTATAGATCCCCTTAAGGAAACCTTTAAAGGGACCCTACTTGGAGGATCATGGGACTTAGTAAGGAAGGTTATAAGTACCTTAATTGGGGCTATAAGTAGCTATAAGTATAGTTACTTTACTTATAACCCTAGTTACTAAGTCCCATGATCCTTTAAGTAGGGTACCCACCCATTTCTCGCTCTATCTTCGAGCCTCCGAAGGCTGCAGCACTTTGGGCTAAGATTTGTTTAGGGGCCGGAAGACTTACGAAGGCTCCTCTATAGTAGATACTTAAGCCTTAAAGGGTCCCTATGTACGTACTTCAAGGCCTAAGTATATACTATATGGGTAAATCATGGCCTAAGTATATACTATATGGGCACATGGAGCCTTAGGGAGACTTACGAAGCTCACGCAGTGCTTTATTACAGCCATGGTCTCACGTACCCCACAAGTCTATCCAAAGCCCTAGGCCCTAAACCCCACGCCCCTGTACTTCGATCCCCAATACCCAACCTTTAAGCTTTTTGTGTTTTTGTAGTAGAGTAGGAATCGGAAAGTCTAACTTTCTATTTCTGTGGCCTATTGGGGTAGTAAGGTACCGGAGTGCTTGGGGCTTCGGGTTCTTGGATGTGAGGCTCTGGCCTTGGTGGTTCTTATAGGGTTTATTAGGGTTTAGGGTTCGGGGTTTGACCAGTTGATCAGTTTTTGCAATCTGGGGTAGTTGGATTTTCATGCATTCGTGTAGCCAGGCTCCGCGTGCGTGCGTGTGTATGGCAACTTGCATGTGGAGGAGACCAAGAGGGCCCTTTTCGCTGGCCCTCTCCTCCCATCCTATGCTCAGCCCTGAGTGCATCCACTGGTGTGCATCGCTGCGGTCAAACTTCGCTTTGAAAGGATTGGATCCCCGGAACGCCGTCACCGGTGGCACCGGCACCTGTGGCGGCGATGCCAGCGATGAAAGTCGCGGCGACACAGCGACGCCGCAGCCGCATAACCAAAATCCCAAAAATCGACAGAACTTCAATTACAAAATGCCCAACCCCACACAGCTCGCCATGATCCACTTCCCGCAGCGAGTCCACAGCACAGTCGGCGCGTCGGTTCCTGGCATATGCGTAGTCCAAGTGTGAAAGGGTTTAGGGTTTAGGGATTATGCCGTGCTCGCATCAGAGGAAGAGAAAGGGATCAGTACTGACTAAGACTAAGACATGCTGGCGATGAAGGCGGCGATGGTGATTGTGATGACCGCAAGTATGGCGAACAGGATGGCACTCACGAACACCGGCTTTCTTGAGGCCATGACCCTGACAGAACGATCTCAATTGCAGCAGTGCCCGAAAGCAACCTTACTTAGGGGTCTCAATAAAGGAGCCTCCAAGAATTAGTAGTACTATGCTTGACTTGTTGCTGTAACACTCCTTGTATGATGCAGTGAATGCGCTTCCAAAACCCGCTGCATTTCCAACTATCCGGTTTCTTGGACTCCTTGGGTGTCGACCTGTTCTGATGACTTTGGGAGCGAGAGCCATGGATATGTTGTCAGCCGTGGCAACATAGGCACCCGAAGACTTGGCATTCTTCTGGTTGGCTCTTAGGACTTTAACTTTCGGGGTTGCTATATGGATTACAATAAGGGGGCGAAAGGCTTAACTGTTAGGAGGGATTCAGTCAGCCAAGAAGACTGGATGATACTATTTCTTAGTGGCTGAGTGGATACACTTTACACTTTTGGGGGTAATATTACCTACTATAAAACCGAAAGTGTACACTTTGGGGGGCCTATGAATTCAGCAACTAGGATTCCGACTATTCCCTATGGTTGGCTCTTAGAACTGTAGCTTTTTGGGTTTCTAAATGGACTATAATAAGGGGTACTAACAGTTTAACTTGTAGGAGGGGTTCAGAACTCAGCCGAGCTATTTTAAGTTTAATTATTAAGGCCCCTACCCGGACCCCCGGGAGGATCCAAAAAGTAGATCCCGCAATGGGAGTTCCCATAAAGTACCCTTAGTAGTATATGTAGGGCCCCAAATTGGGGGATCTACTTTCTAGATCCTTATTGTTACCCTAAACCCTAAACCCCCAAACCTCTAAACCCTGAACCCTTAGATCCCTTTAAAGGATCTTCCCGGGGTCTGGGTAGAGCAGGCTGCCAAGAGCTCGGCGAGCGGCCCTTGGCATCCGTCCTCGGAGCGGGGGGCCCAATCAGCTCCAGGAGAGACTACGGTTTAGAGTTTAGGGATTATAGGGATTAGGGTCAGGGTTTAGTTTCAGGTGTGGTGGAGTTTTTGGCGGGGAATTACAGGGGGTTCTATCCTCTACGACCTCTTGAAACGTCTCTGCGCTGGGTTCGGGATTGAGTGTTTAGGTTTAAATTCATTCAGGTGATTGCACAAGTCCTGATGCAAAAGGGGGTAACTTTAGGTGTTTGAGTTAGGGGGGATTGACAGGATTGTTCTACAGGAGTTCATTGTGATCTTATCGGGGTTTGGAGGGTTTCGGGAGCTGCAGGCAGGCTTGGGGGCACAGGGTCGTGGAGTTCAGCAGCCTTGAATTATTGGCAAAGGCTCCCTAAACATAAAGCAACATGTTGTTCAAGCCAGCAGTGCTAGAATCCTGCGTCTAGCTAGGGGCCCTAGGTATATCCTTACTTAGCGGATCATGAGACTTAGTAACAGGGTTACAAGCCAGGTAACTATACTTATAATAGCTTATAGCCCCAATTAAGGGACTTATAACCCTACTTACTAAGTCCCAAGATCCTCCAAGAGGGGGCTTTGGGGATTAGGGTTTAGGGTTAACAGGTGTGACACATCCACGCGGGATTCACAGAAGCCGATGCAAAAAGGGTTTGGGGATTACTATCCTAAACCCTCAACCCTAAGCCCTAAGCCCTTACTAAGACCCTCCAAGTAATACTGCGGTTGATGATATAGATCCTGCATGACCCACAATAAGGAATACACCATAATTCCCACAGTTTGGGGTCATTAAGGTAATGCAGGATTTATATCATCAACCGTGAGACCCTCCAAGTAATACTAGTAGACTGCCTAGGAGTCCTTTGGCCTGTCCTTGGGGGGAGGTATATTCCCCGATTATGTAATCCCAAAAGTTCAACCTTTCGTTTCCATAGGGGCCCTACTCACTAACCTATACTTTTTGGAGGGGGTTCGTAGTTGTAATTATAGTAGAATGGTTCCCAAAACCCTATTCTAATCATTAAGGCCCCCATATTGGGATGCTGTTGGGGCTGGTTCCGGTTTGAGATGGAAGTGGGCCCAGGTTTCGAAGGTTTGCGGTTTCGTATTTAAGGGCTAGTGACGAGTGCCAATACTTTACGTAAGCTTTGGGGTTTTAGGGCTAGGCTCGGTGCCGGGGTTTGAGATTTCAAACCCTGTAACCAGAAGCCCTAAGCCAAAGGGTCCTAGGTACTGATATGGGGACTACTTCCCCAAATCATAATAGGAATTCCTAATATAGAAACCTTACCTTCTACCATATCGGTACTTTGGACCCTTTGGGTAAGCCAAGTTTGCTTGGGAAAGGATGCCGGTCACTGACCCGCCTCCAGCGACGAGCCGACCCACAGTACTCTTCGAGCTTCCCTTAAGGGTGTACTCCTATATGGGTGGTTGTTAAAATTAGGGTTCCTCTTTGGGCATCCTAAATATTAGGTGCCGTAATATAGTAGGGACCCCAAAAGAGGACCCTAATTTTGACAACCACCCATATAGTGTATACTTTGGCCCCAAACACATATGTACAGGAACTACTTCTATCGCTACAGCCAACGCAGGCTACGACAACTCCTTGGTTGTTAGCGGGGACTTGGGGAAATGGGTTTCAGGGACGACCATACTTGGAGGGGCAGGGGGCTTAGTAAGTATGGGCATAGGTAGAGTTATAAGTACCCTAAATGGACTAACCCCAATTATGACCCCTACTGATACCCTACTTACTACGTCCCCTGCCCCTCCAAGAAGGGGACCTTCGAAGGGAGACATTTGTCCGCCACACTGCGGCTGTGCGAGTGATGCGCCGGGCCATGTAATATCTCCTCCCTCTAAACCCTAAACCCCTAAAACCTCCAAACCCCCAAAACTTTAAACCCTAAACCCCTCCAACCCCCCCAAATCCAAAAACCCTAAAGCCCTAAAGCCCTAAAACTTCCCCGCAAGCTGCCCCGACATGGCGTGGGGGCGTTCTTAGCCAAAAGCGGTTGCAGTTGGTTGCGGAGCCTGTGCAGGTGGAGACCTTGAGCCCTCACGTTGGGTGATGGTCCCTTTTGGGATCCCTAAGAAATGGGTGGGTGCCCTAGGGTTCCTTTAAAGGGTTCCTTAAGGGGATCTATAAGGGTTCTATGAAGGGTTTAGGGTTTAGGGAGATATGGGTGATGGTCAAAATTATGGTCCTTTTTTGGGGCCCTGTTATAATAAGGCACCTAATATTTATGATGCCCAAAAAAAGACCATAATTTTGACAACCACCCACCTAGCGAGCACCGCCTTAAAACGAATTCGGGAGTGATATATGGGAGTTTCCGAAAATAGGGGGTACCTTATTTTGGTGTCCTTATAAAAAAGCTCCTATTATTTAGGGCACTATCTTAGGGTCCCCTGTTTTCGGAAACTCCCTTATATACCGACGCGAATGACTAGCAACACCATGCACGATCCTGCAAGCTGCGCCAGACTGATGTACCCCAGAACCTTGCTCTAATTTCTGCAGGGCCCCATATGGTTTGGCTCTTCCGGATATCCCCGAAGCATACAAGAACCAACCCCACTAAGCCCTGAATCCTAATACACCCCTTTAGATGATCATGAAGAGCCCTGTCCGCCCCTGCAAATCTCCATAAAGCCTCTAAACCATGGAACCCTAAACCCCCTAAACCCCGAGCCCCAAAATCCTACTCCCCTAAGCCCGAATCCCCTAAAGCCTAAACCCTGCTAAACCCTAAACCCCTAACCCTCAAGCCTAAACCCCTGAAGCTCAGACAGAGCACTTGAGCCCAGGATTGGAAAATTGCGGAGCGCTATGCGATGAACATCATTGCAGACATGAACTCTGGATGCCTTGCGCCGAGGATCAGAGACTAAAAAGCTCTTATGAAACACGAAATAAATAGGAGCGTATATGATATGGTGTTGCAGGGGTTTTGTTTTGGGGCCGAAAATCTAAACTCTAAACCCTAAGTACCTGATAACCTTCATTCTTGGGTGTGTTGCTTGAGTCAGGGTTTCGCGAGTCTCTGGGGTTCTCCATACCTCTGGGAATCTCGAGATTAGGTACACGGGCGGGGCCCAGGGTTGAGATTGTTTACGGTCTAGACTAGGATGCCCAGTATATACTACCCTTATTCCCTTTTTGTAGTCCTAGGTTCCTTATAGAGTTACCCAATACCAAAAAAGGAGCCCTTCTTATTCCTAGGTTACTGTGCATCCTAGCAGAGGTTTAGAGCTTACCTAAGTTCAGAATTTGGCACTTGCTTCTTCCACGCTCGAGAACATCTCAGCTAAGAGATCGCCAGATGCCTGCCCGTGCAGACCGCGAGATCAACTGTCCTGAAAGAACGCAAGTCCCCGTAGTCAAACAATCTGCTTTGCAATATGGGTTGATCATTAAGATGTTTTCATGTCTACTGCTTACCTAAGTAATTAGGTCTGGTGTCGCTGGAAACTATATATCCCCGAGACGTACGCCTGGTGAGCAGCAGCATGTTGGAAGTATATCTGTCTGATGCATCAGCAGTAATAATCGCAACAATGATGACAACAGCAACGATATAGTTACTAAGGGGAACAATATCATAGCAATACAAAAAACGACAATAGCAATCATAATCATACTAGCAGGAAAACAAACAAAGGCGCAACAAACCGCACAGCACTGAAACATAATGTCTACTAAAAACATCAATAACAATGAGCACAAACAATAAATGCCAATAAGGTTACCCATCGTATAACCAGGAATAACACTGACAGTTATAGTTTAGTGGAATATAATAATGACTTGACCATCAAACAGAATATACACACTACGAATAACACCACTCAGACTAGACATCTGAATAACTTAACAACAACAGCAGAAACACAAAGCAATGGTGATAACACTGCTGCTTAATCAGCAAAAGGGTAGTAATTATTGCTATTAGTATTAGTAGTAGTGGGAGCAGCAACAGTAATAGTAGTCGTAGTCGTAGTAGTGGTGGTAGTCGTAGTAGCAGTAGTAGTAGTCGTCGTCGTAGTGGTAGCTGTTGTTGTTAGTTCTGGCCCAAAGCCCTAAAGGCCCTAAAGGTTGGGCGTCCGCAGCCCAGGTGAGGGTTGGATTGCCTCGTCCCCAGAGTTCCGGTGACTGCTTTGTTAGGGTTTATAGGGTTTAGGGTTTAGGGGTCTATAAGGCTTAGGGTTTAGGGATTATTCTAGGGTTTCGGGTTTAGGGTCTATAAGGTTTAGGGTTCTGTGGGCCGCTGCTTCCGTGGTTTGGAGTTTAAGGGTTTCCAGCTTTTGGGTGTTTGGGCTTCGGGCTTGTAAGATTTGTGAGTTTAAGGGTTTCTAGCTTTTGGGTGCTTGGGTTTTGGGCTTGCAAGAATTTGGGCTTCAGAGGTTCAGGGTTTCGAGTTTTTGAGGTTTCTGCGTTTCGGGTTTCGGGTTTTGGGGGGCTTTCGGATATCGAGGCCCGCGGAACTCGACTTGGCTTTTCCCACTATATAGACGCTCATCTCCGTATATATATATATATATATGTATGTATATTATATATATATATATATATATTGATTGTACAGACTATAGATACATATAGCTGCAATATCGCTGTATATATATATATATATATACATGTATATATATATATATATATAGAGTGTATAGACACATGTATTTGCACATATCATACATGCCTGTATACTATACATGGCTCGAAACAAGTAGAAACTGTTGTTCAGGCAGTGGTTCATGATTAGCGTCTGACCTGTGTGAAGAGGAACCTGAACATGTAGAACTCGGCTCGGGGTGGCAGTATGCTGTAACCCCTTGTATACGTTTGCTGGGTTTCGGATATCCTACGTAGACGCTGCAATCCCCAGGGTAATCATTCTGCCATTCTGCAGCTGCATAAACTGACTTATGGTGGACAAAATTCTAGCGCTGTTTTCTTCTTTCTAGATTTTGTGTGCGAACCTTCTTATACGATCTGCTGCTCAGGATTGGAACCTTGTGCTGGACCAGGAAGGTGGCCCCAACCACGCGCCACGGTGAAAAGAGCAAAGATCAGGGTGAACGACAAAACCTTGGCATTCTTCTGGTTGGCTCTTAGGACTTTAACTTTTTTTGGGTTTCTATATGAACTCCAATAGGGAGGCTAAAAGTTTAGCTTGTAGGAGGGGTTCAGAAGTCAGCCAAGAAACCCTATCTATGCCTCAGACTCCTAGACCAGATAACCGCGCATCCGGCCCTAAACCCTAAAGCCTCAAGTTTCAACTTGTGGGTGGTTGTCAAAATTAGCCTCCCTTTTGGGTCTTTATTATAGTACGGCACTTAGTGTTTAGGGTACCCAAAAAGGGGCCCTAACTTTGACAACCACCCTTGTGGCTCCAGTTTGTCAAGGCGGTGTGGGGTTTCGGATTCTTGTCAAGTCGGAAGGCCACGAGCAGCCTCAATCCCCTAGCCGAGCTCCGGCTAGAACTGGCATCACGACAACCTTACCTTTGGTTAGTAGGGAATGGAAGAATGGTAGTAATAGTAGTTATACTTGTACCCCGTTCTTCCATTCCCTACTAACCAAAGGTAAGTAAACCCTAAGCCATGCCTCGCCTGGATTATCCGAGTGTGAGCGCCGAAACCATGTTTTTGATTGAGAATTTACTTACGTGGTCACACTGACGGGTTCTCAAGGTACTGGCTTCGGGATGGCAGCAGCAACCAATAGATGAGTAGCATACCACAGTAGCAGAATCTACACCTCTTATCTAGCAGTCCCATGTACTCAAGCAGGGGTCAAAGACATTACCTGGACCCCATAACGCCCGTCGCTTTAATCCCTAAACCCCAGATTGTGGTTCGGTAAGCTAAGCCTTCCGCTGGTAACTGTCTGTATATATATATATATATATATATATACAAACAACTAATTAAAAAGGTAAGTATACATGTATACGTATATATACATATACATATACAACTGTATACACTTTTTTATAGAGGGCTAGATCAACCCTTAACAGGCCAGTAGATATTGATACATGTGTGTATTATACATTATATATATATATATATATATATGTATGTATATATATGTCGATACATGAATATCCAGCTTTAACCGTTTAGCGGTTTATTCATGGTGCAATGCCTGAGCCCTAAACCCCGAGTACCCCAGATGTTTAAGTTTAATCAACATCTCCTTAACCCCACGAACGGAACCTCCAAACTCTAGGCCCCAAGCAACCCTTGAGAGAGCCTCAGTTCTGCGCATCAAACTCTGAACGCTAGCCCCTTGACCCTACACCCGAAACCCCGGACCCTAACCCGTAAACCCTACATTCCAAACCCTAAACCCTAAACTCGAAACCACAAAACCCACCCAAAACCCAAACTCGGAGCGCTCTCGATCTGCCGAGGTTGGCAACAACTGCGTGGCACCCGTCATTTGCGACACATCGAAAGATGCCGTGCCGCCGCTGACAAGTTTACCATCATTATTACTACCATTGACTACCACTCCTACTCCTATTACTACTCCTACTCCTACTACTACTACTACTACTACTACTACTACTACTACTACTCCTACTACTACTACTACCACTACCACTACTACTACTACTACTACTGCTACTACTACCACTACTACTACTACTACTACTACTACTACTACTACTACTCCTACTCCTACTACTACTACTACTACTACCACTACTACCACTACTACCACTACTACTCTAGAGGCCTGAGAAAGGAGTAGTACTGCTCTGTAAGGGTTGCTTATTCTAAGCTGCTAGATACCCCAAGACCCAATTCTAAGTACTAAGACCCCTATATTGCGTTGTTCCTGCCTAGGGCTTAGCGTTCGGAGGATGTGTGTGGTTCGGGGTTGAGGGAAAATGCAGGGGATGATTTAGGGCAAGGGGCTTTACAGTAGGGAGCCTAAATGTCCCGATTATGGTAGTTCAATCTACAGTCTACGTACGTTCCGTAACAAGAGCCCAGCTAAGTGTTTGACATGGGTAGCTATCGAATTTCCATGCCGGGTTGATTTCGGTGCGGTTGATGATTTAAATCCTGCATCACCTTAATGACCGTAGACTATGGGAATTATGGTACATTCCTTATTAAAATTATGGGTCATGCAGGTTTTATATCATCAACCGTCGGACCAATTATTAGTTTAGGGTTGAGGGTTTAGTGTTTTATGCTCGAGTCGAGGCCTTGTGTACCAAGATCTGATTGAGACAAGTATGCACGCGCCATGTATCCCAGATACCATTTAGAAGCCACGAGCGAAGCCCTCGGCACATCTTGGCACCATCATGCCATCAGCCATGAACGGATTTCTAGTCTTTAGGGTTGTGAAGTTTAGGGTTCAGGGTTTCTTCAGGGGCAGCCGCAGTCGCAGTACTCTCACGGCTCACCCCAGTCCGCGCTGAAACGTTGACAGCGCGGCCTTAGTTAAGAGGCTCCGGGCTTCCCTCAGCCTTGAAACACCGAAACGAAACCCTAAACCCCGACCCCTAAACCCTAAACCCCTGAACCCTACACCCCTAAGCCGTAAACCCGGGTAACCCGAGGTCCGGCTTGTCCGAGTTGCGAGAGCAAAAACCCTAGACCCCTCCCCTCACAGAAGGTGCTGTATCAGCCGGCCTTTTGGTATCTGGGGCACACCTGCCGCAATGAGGAGTTTAGGGACGGTGTAGGCTTGAGTTTAGGGTTTAGACTTGAGGGTGTCATTTTAGTTGCCCTCGAACGACGGAGGCTCCAAAAGGCTTTTGAATGCGGAAGTACCTTTGCGCATAGCAGGGTTTCCATAACCCAAGATATGTTTCATTGCTGGGAAGGGGCCCTTTCGGAACTATGCTTGTTCATGTGTGACACTTGTCCATGAACCCCTACACCGTACACCCTAAACAGGTTGGTTATGTAAAAAGCCCGCCAGACGACACCCTAAACCTGCCTATTGTCCATCGTAGTTCCTTTTTTGGTTTAGCCAGTTTTATGTTTTGTGTTCTATAAAGTACTCACCAACGGCACTGCAGTGGAGACGATAGGTAAAAACCCTAAAACCTTAAAGCTCCATAGGCTGAAACCCTAAAATCCACACGATTCCGTGTGAAAACAGTTGCTAGGATTTTGGGCACTCCGTTTTCGGATGAAGTTTGTTGTTGGAGCGAGTTTTTTGGGTTTCGGTCATTAGGGATCAATGGTTGGGCTTCGCTTTTTGGGAGTGAAGATTTCAATATAGGGTCACGAGTTTCGGGTTTACGTGTTCAAGGTCTGCGATTAAGGGCCGGAGGGGTTTGGGCAACAGCATAGGTTAAACAAACAAACAAATGAAGAAATCATCAACTAAATGAAAATGTATGTATATACGCATATGTGTATGTCTGTGTATTTGTCTGCAAATCTGTTTTCAGGTATGTATGTATTGCGCACGTAGGTATGTAAGTATGGGTTTGTAGGTATGATGTAGGTGTATGTGCATGTATGTATGTATGTCTGTAGGTTCGCATAATATGTGTATATATATATATGTATATGTACATGTATATATATACACATATACACACACACATATATATATATATATATAAATATATATATGTACATATGTATGTCTGTCAAAAGTTAGGTTCCAATTTAGCTGGTCTCTTTTGTGTTCGAGCGACCCAGGCATTTCTCGCGATACATCCGGCTCGGAGCTCAGCTGCTCTGGGAGAATCCCGTGGCCGACGAGCAGGGTTCTTACCCAAAGGCTCCAGGTACCCTTATAGGGATCCTTTAAAGGGTTCCTTTGAGGGGCTCTTCTAAGGGTTCTATAAGGGTTTAAGGAAATTTGAAGAATATAAGGCTCCATGTACCCTTACAGAAGATACTTAGGCCTTAAAGTGGTCCCTATGTAGGTACTTTAAGGACTAAGTATCTACTGTAAGGATACATGGAGCCTTAGGGTTAGCAGCTGAGTAGGAAACCTTTAACCTTCTGGAGTTTATGTAGTCCTACCATAGTTGAAAAGGTTAACCCTTGTACTCAGCCCGCAAGCGTTTAGGGTTCCTTGAAGGGTGTTTAGGGTTCCTTTAAGGGGTTTAGCGTTTAGGGGTTTCTAGGCTTTACCTGAACCTCCGAAAGACCTGCTGTGTCAGAAGTGGACAACCGCTTTGAAAGCTGGGCAACCTTCCGAGACACCCTTGCTGCCGGTGCTTCGGTGGCTACCACCGGGTAGACCGCTTCTCAGAGGTTGCAGTCAAGGAAAACGAATCTGTTCCATAGCGATACAGGAGCACCTTCTACAAACTCTTGCGAGAAGTGTGTCCTCGATTTGTGGAGCACTGGTGGGAGTACTTGTATGAGACGTTGATGTGGTTGCTCCCACGCCGTCAGGTTCTACAGCACCTATAGTTGCAGGAACTCACCTTAGATCCCCAATACCCAACCTTTAGACTTGTTAGGTTCTTGTAGTTCTGTAGGAATCGGAAAGTTTAACCTTTCAATTCTGTGGTTTATTGGGGTAGTAAGTCACTGTGGATCAGGAGTTGCCGGCTAGAGCTGGAGCGATTGCAAGAGTGTTTAGGGCTTCTTTAAGGGTGTTTAGGGTTCCTTTAAGGGGGTTTAGTAATTTAGGGCTCCGTTAATAAAGGCCGCTGTAGGGTTCAGCTGCTAGCTTTTAGTGTCAACGCTTCGTTTCTGGGCGATGGCGAATTTGACAAGCCAGATCGCCCAATGGGGTCACAAAGTCACAGGCATCAAGGACGTATGTCGAAACTTATAAGGACCTCTACAAAGGAGGGTTTGACAGGCTTCACGTCCGTGGCCGTTTCTTGGTGGGGTGACGTTCTGCAAAATTTCTCGGCTGGTACTGCTTGGGGTCTAGGGCTTAGTCAGGTCGGATTAGAGGTCGGGGCTAAAATTTGTTGGTGGTTTAAGCGCTATAGGTTTTATTGAGTAGAAGCAAGATGGACTGGGAACAAGATCGATCCCGCGGGCAGCTTGCAAAGGCCTAAACCCAAGATCTTGAGCCCCATTCTGGCCTTAAACTCTAAATCCCAGGCTGATGACGATGTAAATTCGCCACGACTTTTGTTCGCAGCATGTTTGTGGTGCGTGAGGATCCCTTGGCTGAATGCGCGGCACCACCACTGCCGCAACAACAACAACTGCTGCTGCCGCTACCACTGCCACTACCACTACCACTACTACTGCAACTGCTACCACACCAGCAAACTACAACAACAACTGCCACCACTGCTGTTGCTGCTGCTACTACTACGACGGCGACGACGACTACCACTACTACTACTACTACTACTACTACTACTACTACTACTACTACTACTACTACTACTACTACTACTACTACTACTACTACTACTACTACTACTCCGCCTCATCAGCCAAGCTTCACAAAGCCTAGCGAGTAATTACTTTAAGTACAACCTCAAGGCCCGGAGCGCAGCGGCTGCTTTGCAGCACGACTCGTGATGCATTGGAGGCCGCCGGAACGGTTTAGGGTTTAGGGCCTTGGGTCTAATTTGGAAAAAGGGTCTAACTTCGGTTCGCCGGTCTGTTTGTAATAGGGTTGAGGATGACAAAACAGCTTGTTGTCTTTCCGAAGTTTCAGGATGTAGAGGGCTTAGGGTGGCAATACAGCCTGTTTTCTCTTCGAAGCTCCAGGATGTAGCCGTCAGCAGATGTGCTTTTGTGGCCCAGCGTTTTGTGTGAGCACCCGGAGGGGGCAGAGGCGGGTTCTCAAACCCGAAACCCTGCGTGTGCCCTGAACAGAAAAGGGTCTGAACAGTTCCTCATACTAATTAGTCTATTCCTCAGGGTTCCTATGTTTACCACAGCCAAAAGCCTTGCAAGTACGAAGGCTTCAATAGTAAACCGAAGACCTTAATTTCGGGTCCAAAAAAATACCTATGCTATTTTGGTGGTTCCTTATTATAACTATAACTATAGTATAAGAAATCCCCAAAATCCTGTTCTAATGATTAAGGCCCCTATATCCAACAACCTTTATAGCTCCCCTACAGTAACCCTTATAGTACCCTTTTAAAGGAACCCGTTAAAGGAACCCTATTCTAACTATAAAGGCCCCCCTAGTAACACACCCCAAGCTTCCAAATGGAAGTCGGGGTCATTAGTAACAGGTTTAGGGGAAAGGGGCCCTGACAGCCCTTGCTGCACGTGCCGTATGGAAAAACCCGTAAAATATTGTTCAAATTGTGAAGACTCCACTAATCAATCAAGGCTGCGGGGGATGTTTTACAGCATAGAAATCTCCTTCTCCTGGGACTAGAAGGGGGAGTCCCGTCACTGATTATGCGTGTAGCGGAGGAGGTCGAGGTCACGCTGTTGTCTCGGGATTTCGGACATTGAGATCATTCCGGCACGCGACGAGTTGTTTGGGTTTGAGGGTTTTATTGCTAAGCCACCTTGGACACCAGCTTGGCGACCTAGGACGGGTTAATTAGGATCGCCAATATGTGCCTAGGCTCGAGTGTGGACCAGATGATTCTTTCTTCGGGTCTGATGTTGACCGCTGCTGCGTCTGCAAAGTGCATGCAGGTTACTGCCTACAAGAATGTCAACGGCGCGATCGCGGTCGTAGCTGCTGGGCCTTGAACCCCCAACCCTGTTTCGAAGCAACTTGCATCTCTGACGTATGCTCCGCCCGTTGAAGAACCTTGCTGTTTAGTTTGGGTTCGTATAAGTAGGAAAAGCTTTAGCGGCTTTAGTGTCCAGGGTTCACATGTGTCGTCATCTACCGACCTGTCCATCTCCGCTATGCTTAGGTTCATTTGTTCGAGTTAATTACTCTCAGCGGTGAGAACTTCCCGTTCTATACACCTGTCTAAACATATGGTTGGGACCAATCTGTTTCTGGGCTGTTGCTTGATTCTGTGCATCTATGTAAACAGCTGTAAGCATGTATCTGTACTATTGTACCTGAAATATACTGCTTTGACACATGTCGTATCCAACCCGCAAGGTAGGTTCCGCCGAGTTCAGGGAATGTGGCGTGCTAAGACCCTCAAACTGCCCCGTCTTGTAACCCAAACTATCAACACCCCTAAACCCTTAAACCCTATTGTAAACCCCCAAACCCCTAAACCCCTAAGCCTCAAAAACTTACATCCCCATTACCCAACCTTTAAACTTTTGGGGTTCTTTTAGTTCTGTAGGAATCAAAGTTTAACCTTTCAATTCTGTGGCTTATTGGGGTAGTAAGATAAACCCCCATGCCCCGAACCCATGGACACTCCAGGAGTAAGCAGCCGAGAGAGGCTCCTGAGCAAGGTTTGGGTCAACACCAAAATAGCCAAGCTATTCAGGGACTCATACGGGTGGTTGTCAAAATTATGGTGACCCTTTTGGGGTGCTCGAAATATTAGGTGCCGTACTACATTAGGGATCCCAAAAAGGGACCCTAATTTTGACAACCGCCCATATAAGGAAGTCCTAAAGATGCAGGTTGTATCGGCTTAAGCTTAGCTCCCCAATACCCAACCTTTAAGCTTGTTGGGTTAACTTGTAGTATAGTAGGAATTGGAAAGTTTAACCTTTAATTTCTGGGGCTTATTATTGGGGTAGTAAGTATAAGTGCTTAAGGTAGGGTTTCGGGGTTCAGGCGACAGCTTGTCTGGATGTACTTTAGGAACCAGGCGTAACATGGCACGCTGGATTGTGTGAACTAAGGTTTTTACTGTAATACTGCTGATGGGCAAAATCCTGCATTACCCATTAGAAGGAATATACCATAGTTCCCATAGTTTAGAGTCCTTAGGGTCATGCAGGATTTTGTCCATCAGCAGTATGAGACAGAACCTTCGATTTATAATTACAGGCACTCAGTTCAAGCTTGAATATGGGGGTTTCCGAAAATTAGGGGTACCTCATTTTTGGGGGGCCTTATAGTAATAACGATCCTACTATTTAGGGTGCTAGATGAGGGTCCCCTATTTTCGGAAACTTCCATATTAGCTCATCAACCCAGGGGCTCCGATCGTACAAACCGTACCTACTTCTAAACCCTAAACCTTGGGTACCGCCCCCACTCAGTAATAGTTGAATCATATTCATAATATAGATATGTTAGGACCTTATTAGTAGCCCTATTATAGACTCTCACTGTAAGGGGGCAGTACCTAACCTAAACCCTATGTTTACCTACTTTGGCCTACTGGGGAGAGCCAGGGCAAGAGTCTACGGTTTAAAAGTCCTAAATGCTAAACACCTAGCCGAATTTTAGCGGATGTCGGGGTGTTGGAATGAAGATTATGAATCCCATTCTGATCTTAGGCTTATTCCTTTCTGTTATGGAATGAAAATTATGAACCCCCGTATAATTTACGGTAAATTCCTTAGTTCAGGGGATCCTTAAAGTGAGGTGCTGAACCAAAGCGAGGAGCCTATTTCTTTCTGGCTGAAGGCATCTGGACTGCGGTTCCGGTTGTTTTCATATGGGAGTTTCCGAAAATAGGGGACCCTGATATAGTACCCTAAATGGAAGGATCCTTTTTGTAAGGACCCCCAAATAAGGTACCCCTGATTTTCGGAAACTCCCATATTGGTCCGCGTTTTTAATTGAAATCAGGGACCAGGGAGAAGACTGCGTTCCATACTCTTAGATCCCCTCTACCCAACCTTTCAACTTTTTGGGTTCTTGTAGTTTTGTAGGAATCGGAAAGTTTAACCTTTTATTTCTGTGGCTTCTTGGGGTAGTAAGTTGGTCCACGTTTTAATTGAAATCAGGGACCAGGGAGTAGACTGCTTTCCATACTGTTGGCCGACAGCCGCGAAGCCGATCAGAGCCTGGGATACGGTTGATGATATAAATTAGAAGCTGCCCCCACCCTGTAATAGTGGTATAACAGGAATATAATAGGGCCCTAATCTAATCCTATATAACCCTTATGGTCACTATTACAGGGTGGGGGCCCCTTCTAAGATATAAATCCTAGGGTTCCCTTTACAGGGATCTATAAGGATATCTTTGAGGGGTTCCTTTATAGGGGGTTTAGGGTTTAGGATATAAGTCCTGCATTACCCTAAGGACCTTGAACTATGGGAATTATGGTATATTTCTTATTCTGGGTAGTGCAGGATTTATATCATCAACCGTACTTCCTCAACAACGAAACCATTGTAGATACCGATACAAACCTTGCTTCCAAAATCTTTGACGACAGCCGTTGCGGCCGTTGCGCGGCAAGACGAAGGGACTAAACGTGGTCTTGGGGTTCAGGGTTGGTGGCTTAGCACTTCCGGTAGGAAGGTTTACAACTATAAAGCTTCTGGGTTTCATGGAAAAAGGTTCGGTTCATGGTCCAGTTGTTCCAGCTGACATCAAGAGTCTGGGTTCAAAACTGGGGTTTAGGGTGCTAGAGGCTGCTATAGAGGTCTCATTGCGGATGAAGGCTTCGCCTTGGAGGTGATCCAGGGACCGGGTGGTGGATGTGTGTCTGGGGGCCGGAAGTTGTAGATCTCTGAAAGCCTGAATAACTTGCCAACGTTATTCCTTGGGGTTGCTCATTTTAGTTCTTCTCAGAGGGTCCTTGAGAATTTTATGACTGCTGTTTTTGTGGGGATATGTTAACGCAGGAAAAACGATGCTGGTGACCACCATCAGCCATGTGACGGCCCTGAGCACTTACTCATGCCTTAAACCCTTTAACTTAACACCAAAGTCTAATCCTTGAAGCCTTGACGGAAAAACCCTAAACCCTACGACTTGAAACTTCTGGAAATTGCAAAACATTAAACCCCACGCACCTAACAGTACGGCTTGAAGCTTCTTCTTCAGGTTAAGGAGGGCATTGAGCAGCGCGCAACGGCACTTCTGGCGCCGGCGTGCCCCGAACGATGTCTGTGATCTTGATCTCCTGGCCTAAACCTCGATTTTTATGGTTTAGAGTTCAGGGTACTGCCATAGACCCTAAGTTATTACCAGGCGTATAACGTTTACGGAGCCATGGTCGGCTGTTGTGCGTGCAGCCCCATGTGGAACCTACGTGCTCACTCCCGACAGAAAGATCTAACAATCCGTCTGCCGGATCAGTGCGGTGATTCCTGTTCTAGCACTTGTTGTAGTCGTCCGCGCAATCACCACCATTGTCAGAGCCACAGCCGTGTCTGCCACCATCTTCTTGATCTTAGGTTGCAGTCATCATCATCATCATCATCATCGTCATGATCATGTGATCTGCCCTGAGGGTCCATGTATCCAAATAATGAAGAATAATAATTATAATGTATACTTTGGCCGTACCTATACAGAAACTGCATTGGGGTCAAAGTATCTACTGTTTGTGTTTTTGTGGACATGGACGCTAAGGCTGTGCTTTCTCAGTGGCGACACATGTGCTTGTACTGCGGCTTCAGAAGGATGCCCTCCGCTCACTGCCCCCCCTTGCAAGCAAAGCAGGGTAAGTCCGAAGAGAAGTGGGTTTAGGGTTGATGGAAGTTTAGGTTTTAGGCTTTAGGGGTTTAGGGTTGGGGGAAGTCTCGGGTCGATAGCTGTCCCCGGCAAGCGCGACCATGGATCGCGCAGACCTTGATCGCAGCAGCAGCCGGGCCAGCAGCGTGTCTGGAAGGTCTGTCCATTCTGCCCGGAGCTGGAACTCCCTATCACCGGAAGAGAGGGAGTTGGCCAGTGGCCTGCAGTCAAGGAAGGTCCTCCTCGAGTCGCATGCGAACTCTTACGCAGGAAGTTCCAACGACAGTAGCAGCGGCAAGTCGCAGCCCCGTGACAGGCTGCAAGATGCGGAGGCAGCAGAGAGACTTGGCATTCTTCTGGTTGGCTCTGAGGACTTTTTAACTTTTTGGGGTTCTACATGGACAATAATAAGGAGGCTAAAAGTTTAAGTTTTCAGACGAGGTCCAGAAGTCAGCCAAGGAGTTAGGGACCCAAAAAGCACATAAGCATAAGCATATTATGGGCATATCCCTACCTTATTGGGCTTCATTATAAGGGGGGGTTTATATGGGATATCCCCATCCTTATTTTTGCTTCATTGGGGTCCTAAGGAGAGATATCGCATCTCGCCAGAGCCGGGCCTCCTCACAGGATGGCCCCCATTCCGGCATCAAGTCCCCAGCAGCCGCACGATCTACAGCCGACTCCGGAAGGTCCTGGCCTGGGATGATGAGGGAGATCCCTTAAAGGGTACCCCTTCGGAACCCTACTTCTGGCTCTCTTAAAAGGGACCTTATTCAGAGGGTCTATATCCCCGAGGTTCCCCCTAATCCTAACTCCCAGGTCCGGAAGAGAGAGACGGAGTGGCTCTCCCGGTAGCAGTGGCAACAGACAAGCTCCGGAGATGCTAATCCGAAGCCTCACGGATAGCTCAAGTTCTTTCCATTCGGACGAATCTTCGTCATCGTTGGGTAACCTGTTACATTTTCTTGGGTATTTAAACCCAATTAGGAACGAAAATGTGGATTTTTGTCCTATCCCAACCATGCACCAGGAATCACACCGGGTCAAGGAGCTGCAAGCCAAGAATCAAGCGCTTGAGGCAGCCTTGCGGTCACGGGATGCACAGGCAACGCAGACGATAGCGGACTGCACGGACATCGACAACCGGAATCAAGATCCTTAGATAGTGAACGGGGGAACTTTAAACTTTTTGGCATTATATGTTAGCTCTATCTTAGAAAGTTTGAACGTTTTCGGGCTCGGTTGTTGAAGAAGAGAGGAGCGCATGGTGGAGATCGAGTCGCAACTTGCAGATGCAGTCAAGGCCAGGAAGAAGGCGGAAGACGAGCGTGATGCCGTGGAAGTGAAGGCTGCCGGCGACAAGGCCAAATCTGCGTCGTCTCTAGCAGCCGCGAACGCAGACCGGCTGGAGCTCAAAGACAGGGACCGGAACAGTGAGGCCAAGACTGCTGAGGCACTCGTCGAACTCGAGACAGCTCGCTTTGATCTCAAGCAGTCTGAGCAGCGGGAACTCGAACAGACCCAGCATCAGGAAAAGGCCAAGGAGCTCAGCGACTATCGGATTGAGGAGTTAGAGAGTTTGCTGAACAGTGCAAACAGCCAGCTCGCGCTGATAAGACGTGACACCTCAGGCCTTGGAAGCACAGCGACCGATCGGGAGACGAGCCTGCAGAATCAGATTGACGAGCTCGTGGAGGAGAGGACGCAGAATCGGAAAGACATGAGCGAAGCTCGCTTGGAACTTCTCGGGCTAAAGAGAAAACAAGCGATGCAAGCCATCGACCAAGCAAAGTCTCCTTCTGAGTCGCGTCAGGCAAGTCAGGGAGCAGCAGGTGCGGGAGGAAGGTCGCGAGGCCGGGGGCGAGGGCGTGGAGCAGGCAGGGGAATGCTGGAGATTATCGAGGAGGAGGACGACGAAGAAGGCTCTGTTGGGCTGCCAGCACGTGCAGCAGAGTCCTTGGCCAGCGAGTGTAGCAGCGACTGCGGAGATCTGGACAACCTCACGAATCCGGATCGATCTGCACAGAACGAGCCTAGGTGGCACTTTGGGAAGCTTGCTAACTTCCTGTTATGGTTCCTAGAGAGGTACCTATTCAGAAGCATCTTTTCAGGGCCTCAGAACTACAACGAAGGACCTCTTGAACAAGCTCCTGTCCGAATTGTCCGTTGAGCGGAAGGCGAAGCAGGATCTGCGGGATGACCATGCTGGTCAGAATGCAGAGCAAAAGGAAGAGACTGGGTGCACTTGAACAGCTTTATACCTTGATCGCTTCCACTAGGCTATAGAGGTACCTATTTATGACGACTCTTGGGGGTCCCCAAAAAACCCTAAAGCCAAAACTCCAAAAGGCCTCAGAGGCCCTAAACTCTAATCCTTAAATCCTAAATCCTAAACCCCAAAACCTTAAACCCTAAACCCTAAACCCTCTCGAAACCCTAAACCCCTACTCCCCAAAGACATAACCCAGGAGATAGCTCAGCTGCAGAGGCAGCTCGCCGAAGCGGGAGTTCTGCAGCTTGGTTCTTGTTCATGAGCTTAGATCCGCAATACCGGGATCCTTTAAGGGCTCCGTTAAGGATCCCTGGGTTTAGGCTTTTTGGGTTTAGGGTTTGGGGTCCCTTGAACTTAGATCCCCAATACCCAAGCTTTAAACTCTTTGGGGTTCTTGTAGTTTAGTAGGAATCGGAAAGTTTAACCTTTCAATTCAGTGGCTTACTGGGGGTGTAAGTGAATTTAGGGTTTAGGTTTAAGTTACCATCCACAATAGGGATCTATAGCAACTAATATGGTTTCCTTATTAGGGTAACATAAAGTAACTCCCTGTAAACCCTAGATCCCTAAGCCCCTCAACCCCTAAACCCTACACCCTCAATTCCTTAGCCGCCTCGAGCCTTTGGTGCCTTTGGATGCAGCTTGCCTCTTAGTTCTGTTTCATTGCAATGCTTAACCCCTAAAGCCTACCTTAACCTTGAATAACCTACCTTTGTTGGGTTCCTTGTTATGAATTCCTTATATACGCCCTTGAAAAAGTAGGTTATTCCGGGTTGAGGTAAACCCTAAATCCTTAAACCCTACACTCTCAATCCCTCAACCCCTAAAGCCTAAACCCTAAACTAAACCCCTACCTGCCTTGTGCCAGTGTGTGTGAGCCGAAACCCTAAATCCCTAAACGAGAACCCAGGCAGGCAGCGTCTTCAGCGGAGAATATCCGCTTGCGGGACCTCGGCAATCAGGACAGGACTTGCGACCAGGGGCCTTAATAATTACTTGTAGTCTCCATTGTAGTTCCTTTTTTGGGTTTAACCAAATATATAACTCGGATCCTATAAGGTAACCCCCAAAAGGAACTACAATGGAGACTACAGGTAGAGTAGGGTTCCTTTGAAGAGGTCTATAAGGGCTACTATACGATGAGGACTTAGTATAGGGGTTTTAATCAATCATCATCAATATTTTTCTTGGGGTTCCTTATCATTTATGGTCATACCACAAAGGGGCCCAAAAACCTGTTCGAATTCATGCGCCCTCTGACTTACCTGGGAGTTTCCGAAAGTTAGGGGTACCTTGGGGTTCTTGAAAAGGGTTATTATAAAATATAAGGGTTCCTTCAAAGGGCTCTATAAGGGTTTAGAGTTTCAGCAGATTAGGGATGCCTCATTTTTAGGGTTATAGGATCCTACTATTTAGGGCAGTACATTAGGGTCCTCTATTTTCGGAAACTCACACCTGGACCCTTAAGAATCTACCTTTCCAGGGCTCCCCGTTATGATGTCGCTGCAAAATGTAGGTTAGTCAAGGTCCATGTAAGGTTGAGGGTCGATTAATCGGGTTTATGGTCTGCTGTTGAGGAGTAATCGCCGGCACTCAACCCAAGCCCATGTTGAAAAGGGTTAGGGTTGGGAAGCAGGACAGGATCAAGAAGCTGCATCAGGTGGATGGCTTGCAGGTCAAAGTGAGAGAGCTGGAGGAGACACTTAGTAGATGAGTTAGTATGCTTGACCATTTTCTGTAGAACACTAAAAATTACCCGATTACACCCTACATAAACCTGAAAGTTTTGCTTTTTGATTAACATCAATACCCCCTACAGTTTTCTGACAGTTTAAGCTTGTATGGGCTCATGAACTCGGCGACTAAGGACGTTATTCGTTGAGATGAAGCAGCAGACCGACAAAGAGGAGCGCCAGGAAGTGACGAACGTCGAGTTGCAGGAGGGGGCCTGGAAAGGTGGGATGAAGTTGATATAGGGGCCAACTCTGATGCCCAGTAGTACCCTTATTACCTTTTTGTAGTCCTAGGTTCCTTATAAAGTTACCCAATACCTTAGATCCCCAATACCCAGCCTTTAAACTTTTTGGGTTCTTGTGGTTTAGTAGGAATCGGAAAGTTTAACCTTTTATTTCTGTGGCTTATTGGGGTAGTAAGTATAGGGGCCTTGAGAATGAGACTAGGGTTTCGGGACCCATTATACTGTAATTATAATAAGGAATCTCCAAAATAGTGTTGGTAATCGTTTCGGCCCGTATAGTATCTAGGATCAAGGACCCCTTATAATATAAAAGGACTCTTATTTGGGACTACTCCTATCCCCTAAACTCCAGACCATGCCTCTATGCCCAGTAGTACCCCTTATTCCCTTTTGTAGTCCTAGGTTCCCCAATACCAAAAAGGAGCCCTGTTTATTCCTAGGTTCCGGGCATCCTAGTCCAATATACCCCAAGTACCCACTACTAAGGGCCATAAGGAGTCCATTAGAGGGCCCTTGGGGGTTCCGGGTTAACCCTAAACGCCCAGACTCCAGACCCTACGTTCATCCCAGCTCGGGAGCCCTTTCCAGGAGAAAGTTCAGCTGCAGGCCGAGTCGCTGCGGATCTCCAACCTGCGCTTGCAAGATGCAACTTGGGGTGCTGAGTAAGGGTCTAGGGCTTAGGGTTTGGGGTTTAGGGTTTGGGGTTTAGGGCTTTGTGTTTAGGGTTTAGGGTCTGCCTGATCCCCAAGAGGGAGCTCATACTAAGGAGCCTAAAAAGGTAGGGTTTATACGGTTAAGCGAGTGTTCACTGCTTGTTTGTAGGGTCCACGAAGATTCTTGTTTTCATATATAGGTTCGAAGAAGAACCCACAAAAAGTATGTCATGGTAGCTTCACGTAGTAAATTTAGCCTTGTCAAAGTCCAGCCCTTTGCGCCAGCCCCGTTAAGACACCCATCCAGGCATTGCAGCAGCGTCACACAGAGGCAATACGCCAGTTTCGAGGTGGCACTTGAATAAACTTGTTTGTTCCCGTTATATGGCAGAGATTAGCGGACCTTAACTTTTTTGGGCGTCCTTATAAACTTCTTAGGGTTATTATAGCAGGGTCGCGCTTTTTCCGAACGCCCGTATGTATGGTTCTACTGAAATACTCTGCATTACCCTCAACACTGAAACTGACAAGCCCTGAGTCCTAAGCCTGAAAATGCCACCCAGGTTACAGGAAGTCAATTCCTTAAAGCTTCAGCTGGCGATGGAATGCAAGCGAAGCGGTCGCAGTGTCTTAGCTGTGTCTGGTGTTTCATTCGTACCTGTCCATCTATCCTTCTGTGCGTCCATCTGCTATCGATGTATCTGTCCATGTATCTACTTACCTATCTACCTACCTGTCTGTGCATAACGAATTGTACGTATATACATATATATATATATGCCGATAATTGCAAAAGATGTATGTATGTATATATGTATGTATATATATATATATATATATGTAGAGAGAGAGAGAGAGAGAGAGAGAGAGAGAGAGAGAGAGAGGCGCGCACACACAGACATATACACACGCATATACATACACATGTAACATGTACATATGCATGTACATAACAATATACATTTATTACATTTACATATATGTGTGGTGGGGCCGCTTACCCCGTTGTGATTCTCAACGGGCGTAAGTTACTTGAACAAGGTTCAGATGAGGCATGGACTGCTGACGTAGAAGATGGCGACCCAGAGGTGGCTCTGTGCCAGCGTGTGAAGGAGCTCGGTGCTCTTATTTACTGAATCCCGCAAGGTGGGTTTAGGGTTGGGGTCTAGGGAAGGGCATTCGGGGGGTGAGGAGAGGGGGGGGGGGGGGTGGCTCAAGTCTCGGCTCAAGCTCCCTCTGGAGCGCGTAGGCAGTGCAGCTGTGTAGAACAGGCCTGGGTACTAACAACGTACTAAGAGGCTCCAACAGGTCAATCCCAGCTTTCCACACTTTGCCATTGCGCCCATACCCGGAGGTGTAAGGCGCAGTCAGGGTTCGAGCTCCTCGCCCTGCAGCAGCTAGCTAAGAGCCCGGCTTCGGCTCCACTTCACGGTGAGTTTCTCCCGTGACGAACACTTCGAGATGCAAAGTGTGTCCAGTACCGCCATGATCACTTTGACTTGCTATGTGTTTGCTTGGAGACACGAAGGCCGTCGTGAAGGCCTCTTTCTTGAGGCCACTTCCTTGCAAAGGTGTCACTTTGTTCGCAGAACGAGACGCGGTTACATCCGTTGGGGTTCCCACGGCACGTGGAGTCTTACCATGGAGCAAGGGCGGCCTGTGCTCCGTCTAGTGGGGTTTAGGTGCTGCGCAGATGCTACCATCCGGTACATTAATTTCACGGTCGATCCCCGCAACGAGAGATTCCTGAGTGACTCGCAAGGTAGGACTATCAGGTACCTTGGACAGCTGCGCATGCTAATCCATGCAGGCCCTCTAAGGGCCTTGGCATTGCCCGACTCGGAAGAGTGGGTTGTTTTGTAGCACTATAGCTGCGGTACCTGGCCCTCATAGGCAATGAGGGAAGTCGGAATTGCCCTGCTTAGGGCGAGAGTAGGTGCAGGGTTCAAGTTTTCTTCCAGCACGCAAGCTTTCCCTGCAAGGAATCGGTGAGCTCCTCACCTTTCCTTCTACCTTTTAATTGCGTTACCAGACGGGTAAAGCTTCTTCCCGAGAGGGCGAGCTTCTCCCCTCAATACCCTAAGTGCCCAATAGCCTCAGGTGCAGCTTTCCGTTGCCTGTGTTTGCACCTCAACCGACTGAAAGGGCTTAGGAATAGGTCGTGTTTGGACCGCTGGGACACAGATCCCATAATTAGGCCCTCGAGGTCTCCAGCAAATTTTGTGGTCCCCTAAACTGAAGTACACTGGCAAGAGTGGACCAGTTAGTAAGAGCGAGAACGCTGGTCACTGCTCTGTCCCGTTGAGTAAGAGCGAGATATTCGGGACGAATGGCCTTACCAGTTGCGAAGTAGTTAGGAGCCCAAATGCCGTTGCAGATTCAGCAGCGGTTTTTGCAAAGACTCTTGCTGCAGCTTGCAGGGTAGAGAAACCTCCCCTGCTTGCTTTGAAGGTGCCTTTGGGCTAAGGTTCCTCTTGAGGGAGTGTGCAGGGGACTCCCTATCTGTAGTCTGGGGACGACGCGAGCCATACTCCGGTAGAGCCCTGCTCCCGTAGAATGGGACGACGGAATACCCAGGACTTCAGGTAGTGAGCCCTTGCGCTCTTCTCAGTGTCAGGAATACCAGGGCTGCTGCAGCCCAGCCTCTGTTCCAGGACTTCGCTTGGAACTTTGTGTAGTCACCTTTTGCGTATTGGTGACGCCCAGGCTTTGACTCGAGCTTTGTCGGTGGGCTCTTTTGTTTGTTTGGCGCTTGCGGGGGTTGGGATTAGTGTTCTCTGCTTGGGCCCATCGCTGCACTAGCGCGCGACGGAAAACGCAAGAACCGATCACGTTTTTGTGAGTATCTCCTCTTACGATGATGTGCTGTGTGGTTGGGATTGGGTCGTGCAGGGGGCGCTGGTTCCGGCTTCGCCTCTGTGTTGGTCTTTTCGCCTGGGTTAATCTAGCTTTGCCTGCTCACCTGTGCCAGTTGCAAGCTTGGCATTTGTGGTGTCAGTTACAGTCCTTGGGGCTCGTTTGCAGGTGAGTTTCTCCCTGCAGAGCCCTCACGGCCCCTTTTCTCTTTGCTGGTCTGTTGGGTGGCCAAAGGCAACGCAGGCTTTGTGTTCGTGCAGGACTGGGCTTCTGGACCCTTCCTGTTTTCCTGTGAGCTTCTCGCAGATGAAAGGCATCTACCCTTAACCGTGAATTGGGAAGTTTCTTCCCTCTGGTAAGGGTGAGCTCCTCCCCTTATCTACAATAGGGACGTAGGCAGCAATGAGCTTTGGAGCTGGCAGCTTTTAGCTAAGGTGAGTTCCTCCTTTAGCGCTGCTCACAGCTCCAGGTGCTCGGCTAGGAGTGAGAGCCTCCTCACGGCCTTCACCTGCCCTTTCCGTTTCACCCCGACCCCCCCGTAGAGCTCTGCTCCGGAAGGCCCAACTGTGGCGCGTGACTCTGTCCGCTCGGCTGGAGAGGGGGGGGGGGGGTAGGGGAAACGAACTTGTAAGGCGTTCTGGGGGAATGACAGGGAAACACAGAGCAAAACATAGGATCGTGATTCAAAATCTATAGGGGGGAGGGGTATTGTCTCAGAGCTGCCCTAAAATCCAAGCCCGAAGCCCAAACCCTAAACTCTCGAAGCTTTGAGTCCCTAAACCCTGGAACTTCTGAGTTCCTAAACTCAAAGGGGAAAAGGAGGGACCCTTAATGGGGACCCCTACCCTATAATGGGCTATATAATGGGTACATAATAGCTATATTAAGGGTTTTTACCTAAGGGTCCTTATTAAGGGTCCCTCCTTTTACCCTTGGATAAACCCTTAAACCGAAGGAGCTTGAGGAGGAGCGAAATCTTCTGCTCAGCAAGCTTGAAGTTCAGGAGGTCCAGCACCAGGTGCAGCTGGAAGACGCATACCGTGATCATGCTTCCAGGATTTAGATCAGAAGGTTTAGGGTTCAGGATTTAGGCTTGATCATGCTTCCAGGAATTAGATAATAAGGTTCAGGGTTTAGGCTTTAGGGTTGATCATGCTTCCAGGAATTAGGTAATGAGGTTTAGGGTTTAGGGGTTTTTCATGCTTCCAGATGGCACCTTCAACCCTGAACCCCTAGACCCTGCTGCGATCATGCTTCTTCGCAGCTGAATGGCTAGACCGTTTACTTCTTGGGACAGTCTTATCCCCTAGGACCCAGAGTAGGCCCTTATTCCCTTTTTTAGGGTTCTGGTTCCCTTATAAGCCCCTTTAAACCAAAAAGGGCATCCTTTTTATGCCTGGGTTACTCTTGGGTCTTATCCCCTATGAACACAACCACCAAGGCTTCCAGATTGCAGGAGCAACGAATGAAGTTTGAAGAACAGATCGCAGAGATTCGATCCAGATATGAGCAGCTGCTGAGGCAGAAGCCCATACCAGGTCAGGAGGAGCCTAGGTTTGATTTTGGGACATCTTTTTCCTTATTCGGGTTTATAAGGGACCCTATATATAAATATATATTTCAGGGTGTTTAAAGGCCGACCCAGGAGCAGCCTATCCTGCCAGAGCAAGTGGACTTGTGGAGTAGTGCACCCAGCTTGGGTGGAGACGATTCAACCAGGGATGGTGATCGACCAGGAAACTCAGCGCAGAGTGCCATTGGCGTGGGTAGTGATGTCAGCACCCCTGCATCGCAGAGCACGGGTGGTACTATTGGCACTTCTATTTCAGAGAACCTTGGCAGCTAAGTAGGTAACCTTTAACCTTTTGGGGCGCATATCATCCTACCAGAATTGAAATTCTGAAAAGCTTAACCGTTTTGGTCTGGATATTCCCCTAAACCCTCAACCCTAAACCCCGTAAGGAATCTGCGCAGCATGATCTGGGCAGTCATGGGCTTGATACCCAACGCAGTTGCGGCGCAGTGCACCTTCGAAGACCTGGTCATCGAGAAAGCTACTGCTACTTAGATGCACCAGACCCAACCTTCCCCATATACCCTTATAGTAGATACTTAAGCCTTAAAGGGGTCCCTATATAGGTACTTTAAGGCCTAAGTCCTAAGTATATACTATAAGGGTACATGGAGCCTTAGGGTTCAGGGCTTAGTGGTGCTTTAGGGTTTAGGGGTTTTTGAGCTTTTTGGGTTCTTGTAGTTTGGTGGGAATTGGAAAGTTTAACCTGATATTTCTGTGGCTTATTGGGGTAGTAAGTTTGTGGTCCTCAAACCTGTCGTTTCTGGGATTCGTAGGGTTTTGGAATGGGAGTTTCCGAAAATAGGGGAACCTACGTAATGTACTTCCCTAAAAAGTAGGATCCTATAACCCTAAAAATAAGGCATCCCTAATCTGCAGAAACTCTAAACCCTTATAGAGCCCTTCGAAGGAACCCTTATAGTAACCCTATATATAGTACCCTAGACAGTAGAAACCCTAAACCCTATAGATCCCATATAGGAACCCTGTAAAGGAACTCTTATGAAGTACTGTTGATGATATAAATCCCGCATTACCCTAAGGACCCTAAACTATGGGAATTATGGTATATTCCTTATTATGAGTAATGCAGGATTTATACCCCTAAACCCTAAACCCCCTATAGATCCCTTAAAGGAGCCCCTTAAAGGTACCCTTATAGATCCCTTTTAAAGGAACCCCCAGGATTTATATCATCAACCGTAGGATCCTTCTTAAGGCGCGGGCCGGTGCTATTTTCAGCGGACTGGACCTGATCGGAATGTCCTTCTTTTCCCTGCTCCAAGAAAAGTGTAGCTTGGCGTTCTTCGTTTTAGGGTTTAGGGTGTAGGGGTTTAGGGTTTAGGGTTTAGGGAAATGTAGCTTGGCGTTCTTCGTTTTGGGGCTTAGGGGTTTAGGATTCTCGTGTAGGGGTTTACGGTTTGGAGTTTCAGGATTCCAAGAAGGGGTTCCTTACTTGGCATTCTTCTGGTTGGCTCTTAGGACTTTAACTTGTTGGGTTTCTATGTGGATTCCACTAAGGGGGCTGAAAGTTTAACGTTAGGAGGGGTTCAGAAGTCAGCCAAGGTAATGCAGCCGTGATCAGAAGAATGATGCTGGTGAACCAGTCGATGGCCGACAGCAGTGGCTGGGTCAGTGTTCGATTCCCTTTTACACCTTAGGGGTACTTAGAAATACATGTTAATTTTTGGTTGTTATAATCCCTAAGAAACAGCTAAAATTATAGTTTTTGCTAGGGTTCTAAGTTCAGTATAGTTAGAGGATCATTGGACTTAGTAACGAGGGTTATAAGCCAGGTAACTATATACAAAACTACTTATAACCCCAATTAAGGTACTTATAACCGTACTAAGTCCCATGATCCTCCGAGTGTAGTCCCGGTTGGCCTTCGGGACATTTTACATTTTCCCTTGCTTGGCACAAGTAGGGTTTAGGTAGAGCTACGGATATGTGTCACAGGCTTCAACCAGCCAGCATACTTGTGAAGTACAACTACACAGATCCCATAATCCCGATTCCAAGAATCAAGGCTTTTAGGGTTTAGGGTTTAGGGCCCAGCTTGCACCGGGCTAAGGCCAATCTGATATCCCGTCCTTCGTCGCCAAGACGCTTGGCAGATTTTCAGTGCTTGGCGTTGCTGGACAAGCGCTGGACCTTGTCCTATCAATGGCTCACTTGCCAGCTGACTCACCAAGTGCTTCCGGACCAGACGGTCGCCACATCATCCTGGTGACTTAGTAGCCAAATTAGTGCACTTTGCACTTTTTTGTTAACGCTTCATTTCTTGGGGGCTGATGACCTCCGCAACTAAGCACCCAAAAAGCTCGAAAACTCCACTACTTACATCTAAAACCCCCAAATCCCCAAACCCTAAAACCCAACCCAGCTTTATAAACCCTACACCTTAAACCGGAACCCAGGTGATGTCTGAGCAGCAGCAGCAGCAAAAGAGGGGAGGCGGCATTTCCGTGGCCAGCAGCGATATCTGCCCCAGTGACAGCGTCAGTGTGGGCAAGCGTCGGCCGCACTTCATGAGCGACTTAGTACCAGAGTTAGTGTACCGGGGTTCAGGGTTTAGGGTGCCACACGGGCCCACAGCACAGTCGGCCCCTCAGTTCCTGGCATATGCGTAGTCCAGGTGTAAAAAGGGTGGCTTGATACAAGAGTCAGTATACTTTACCCAACTTCTTGGGATATTTCTATCCCTGACAGAACTGAAGCTTGCATCATTTTGGACCTGTTCCTTAAATGAGCGATGATGAAGAAGCAGGTCTACACTACTTCTCCATGGTTATTTCAAAGCCAAGGCAACGATCTGCAGAGGACCAAGCTTAGAGCGTCGTTCTTCGAGGCAGATTCACGGATGTCCGCTGTCTCCGGTGGACATTCTTCCCCACGTAATTCGCTGGCTTAATACAATTCGGAAGCGTTTGAAGCCAAATTTAGTCTTTCTAATGTTTCACCGAATTCTGTCAGAATCATTCACGTAACAGGATTCCCGTCAAGGTTCGCTCCTAGACCCTGATTTCCAGTATCTCGTTTTGGTCACCTACTTTCTTGCTACAAGTTACTAGACCAAGCAAAGAGACTATAGTCCAGGGTCTAGGTAGGGCTCTGAGGGACAATACACAACATGAGACCAAGTTCCGAGAAATTAACGTACGGGAGGTTCTTTGCTAAACTGGGCTCCCGTGTGCTATCGATAGCAATCCCTCATGGGAGTAAGCAGTTGTTCTGAGAAGGACTGCGGATGACTGCGGTGGATCTTATATCGATTGTTTTAACTACAATTTCCATCATTAACATCTATACTTGTTCCATATACTTATCCAATTCTTCTCTAATGTTTCATATCTCTTTAGTTTCTATATTCTATATATATATATATACACATAGCTTAAAGAACCTCCCGCAGGGGCCTGGAGCTGCAGGCTGCCCAACTTCATCTTCACTGTTTAGCGTTTAGGGTTTTGGATTTAGGGTTTAGGGTTTAGTGTTCAGGGGTTAGGGTTTAGTGTGACACGGTTTAGGACGTTGTTTTTTCAGGCTGGTTGTGGGTGTCTGTGAAACTTCGCGCCAACAGCTGCGGAGAAGCCGATGAAGTATCCGGCTCCGAAAAGGAGCAAGAATTTGATACTGGTGTCCTGAGACTCCAAAACAACTTTCCACTTTAGGGTTGAGGGTAGACAGTATACCATAAGTGGTTCAATACATTGAGCAATCCTTGCATCGTCATTTGATATGGCTCCCGAATACGTGAAAGGGAACGTATGGAGACTCCGGGCGAGCACTGCTGCTGAAGGTAAGGAAGTGCCAGAACCAGAAGAAACCACTTCAAAGCACAGTGTGCTTGAAGCCTCAACCCCTCGCCGAGCTTCTGTGTTGTAGTCGGGTATGTGACCTTGAGATTTTTGAGCGAGCATAATCCTGGTCCCTGGTAGATTGGGCAAACATGTGTTGATAACAGATGGGAGTTTCCGAAAATAGGGGACCCTAATATAGTACCCTAAATAGTAGGATCCTTATTATAAGGACCCGCAAATAAGGTACCCCTGGTTTTCGGAAAGTCCCAGATGGGAATGGTGTAGGCTTAAGGCTGGAGTTTCGAGTTCTGCAATGTCGCGTGTCATTCGAACCAAAGTGGGGTTGAGGCGACAACATGGAATCTGACAGCACAGACTCAAAGACCTAGATCGCGATTGTGTGAGTATAAGGCCTGCCTTAGCGTGCGCCGTGCCAGGTTTAGGGCTTAGGGTTAGGTGGTTATGATATCGTGTGGCTTTTTGGAGACGTTTTCAGCTCTTTCGCTTGTTTGAGTGAGGGTCTATTGCAGAGAGTATTGTTGTTTAGAAGCTGCCCCCACCCTGTAATAGTGACTATAAGGATTATAATAGGGCCCTATTATATTCCTATTTTACCCCTATTACAGGTTGGGGGCAGCTTCCAAATTGTTGTACTTTGGTTTCAGCTGTAGGCTGCTTACTACGTGTCCAGGTCCTTCAGGGCTGGGCTTTTGTTCCCATGAGGCCTCCGCGGAGTTCTGTACTTGGAGGATCATGGGACTTAGTAAGTAAGGTTATATGTACCTTAATTGGGGTTATAAGTAGTTATAAGTATTGTTACCTTACTTATAACCCTAGTTTACTAAGTCCCATGATCCTCCAAGTAGAGTTGATCAGCTTTCGGACCGCGGACAAGCTTTATAACAGCTACGGTTGATGATATGAGTCCTGCAGTACCCATAAAGAGGAATATGCCATAATTCCCATAGTCCAGGATGATTAAGGTAATGCAGGACTTGTATCATCAACCGTAGTTGTGGAGACACCCTAGAAATTTAGAGTAGGCAGCAAAACCAACTATGATGCCCAGTAGTACCCTTATTCCCTTTTGCTAGTCCTAGGTTCCTTATAAAGTTACCCAATACCTTAGATCCCCAATACCCAACCTTTAAACTTTTTTGGTTGTAGGTTAGTGGGAATCGGAAAGTTTAACCTTTTATTTCTGTGGCTTTTTGGGCTAGTAAGATACCAAAAAGGAAGTCCTTTTCATTTCCTAGGTTACTGGGCACCCTAGCCAAACTCAACGTTGTGATCCTCCAGACCCTCTACCCTTGCTAGTCTCTAGAAGTACGTTGCTCCCAGAGACTCCAATATCTCTTAATTAAGGAATATTCCCTGCATCATATTAGGAAGCCTACTGGAATTTTAAATGTAATCATATCCCTTAATTCAGGCATATTGGAGTTTTTAGGGCTTTGCTAGACTCTAGACGTACGTTGCTCGTAGTTTCTAAGCCCAAGACCAGCGCATAACGCGACTTAAAACCTACTAACAGACACCCGCGATCCAGAACCCTGAGTCCTAAACCCTAAATCCTAAACCCTAAACCCTAAATCCTAAACCCTAAATCCTAAACCCTAAACCCTACATCCTAAACCCTAAATCCTAAACCCTAAATCCTAAAACCTAAACCCAAACTCCCGGGAGGCCCAATAGGCTGCCTCTGGTGCACCGTTGAAGTTTGTCATTGTGTATCGGGCTTAGAGGGCCCTCACCCGAGGGTCCAATGTACCGATATAGTAGAATGTAGGGTTTCCATATTAGGAACTACCAATATGACTTAGGGAAGTATCCCCCATAACATTACGTAGGGCCCTTTGGGTCATTATTCCCTACTCTAAGCCATGCTAGGCGATGCCGCTGAGCGTTCCCGAACCCGAAACCCTCAGCCCGTTAGCAAGAATCCTAAGCCTTTATACTCTAACCCTTCAGCTTCTCCAAACCCCACGCCCCAAAGCATTTAATGTCCCGAAACCCTAAACCCTAAACCCTGAGTCCTAACTTTACATCATGAACTAATTCAACTTGGTGTACGATGATAGATGTAGTATGCAAATATCAGCAAATGTGTAACATACTGGGGGGCCCCTTGTGTAGTAGTTCTGCGCCGGATCATGTGCCCAAGCTCATAGAATACGATGTCATACAAGGTACTATAATACTATAAAATATGTTGTAGCCTAAACCCTATGTTAAAAATCCCGACACCGACCCCCCCCCCAAAAAAAAAAAAAAAAAAAAAAAACGAAAGAAAACTACCGAGGCGCTCTCTGCAGACGGTTCTGCTGGATGATGGCAGCAAGGAGGCATGGCCAAGCCGGAGCCCTGGAGAAGTTTTAGGGGTTTCAGGGGTTTAGGGTTTCAGGGGGTTTTAGGGTTTTCAGGGGTTTAGGGTTTCAGGGGGTTTTAGGGGTTTCAGGGGTTTTAGGGTTTCAGGGGTTTTAGGGTTTTCAGGGCTTCAGGGGTTTAGGGGTTTAGCGCCGGTTTAGGCTTTACAGCTAAAGATCCTCATCTTGATCGAAGTTTGTGTGGGAACCTTGGCTGCTTCGAGTGCGGCGTCTCGCGGTGTCATGAGCACAAAGCTTGACTGCTCAACATAGTAGCTGAGTAGGCAACCTTTAACTTTTTTGCGGTTTATATAAACCTACCATTATTAAACAATCAGAACGGTTTAACCTTTTTTGGGACAGGGTACTCGGCCCCAAAGTCAACAGAGCAGCTTTGGTATCGGTGCTGCATGTCGGCCCCTGTCCCGATCATTGCATGTCGTCGTCTGGCAAGACTTGATAAACCCTAAACCCTGAAACCCTATACCCTAAACCGGGCTTTAGCAGAGTACTCGGTTTAGGGTTTACCTTAACCCTGAATAACCTACCCTTCTAGGGTTCTCTAGTATGATTTCTTTATATAAGACCATAAAATGGTAGGTTATTTCAGGGTTAAGGTAGGCCCTAAACCCTAAACCCTAAACCGTAACTTTAGGGTTTCGGGAGATTCAGGGACTTTGGGATTTGGGTTTTGGGGGGTTTAGGGATCTTTCAGGGTTCAGGGATCAAGGTGTCGGTTTGGATTTGCCTTGAGAGTATGGGTTCTTCGCTGTAGGTGTGCACAGGTCAAAAGACCGGACTTATATGGATGTGAGTAGGGGCACCTCCTTTTCTCTCTTTCTTGCTCTCTCTCTCTCTCTCTCTCTGTCTTTCTCCTGCTTTCTGACAGCCATCGGACGAGTTCGCGACCAAGCCGCGCAAAGGAGCACGTGAGATTGTGCTGCATCTGTCTCGGGGGCTAGCTCGTGGCCCCTGGTAGGGGCACATTCACATGACGCGTGCGTGTCTGCGAAGCATTCAAAGCGTGCACCTCAGATCCATGAGCGTGCAGATCGTTGACAGCAGCGAGTCAAGGCCGCGGCGGGCTGCTGGTGTTGACATTGCCATTGTGCCACGACGACTGCCGCAACAACGACAGTCATAGCCCCGACAAGCGGCACGAGTAGGCGTACCTTACCACGACAGTACTACTAGCAACAGTAATTAGGGATGCTGGTAGTCGACATCCTCATGCAGAGCAGCAGGGGCAGCAGCAGCAGCAGGAGCATCATTCCCGGTCATGTTGCTGTTGCTGGTGAAAGCTGGGATTGCTGATGTCGTCGTTATCGTTGACGACATTCACAGGCTTCGTCGTAGCACAAGCAAAAGAGTGCCATGTGCCATCTTTGATCGAGCAGTGGTCTCGTTCGAAACGCCATTTCTCCTGCACCTCAGATCCTTCCCACTACTTAAAAGATCATGGGAGTTAGTAAGTAAAGTTATATGTACCTTAATTGGGATTATAAGTAGTTAGAAGTATAGTTACCTCACTTATAACTCGAGTTACTAAGTCCCATGATCCTCTAAGTATTCCTGCTGCTGCCATCTCTGTAGTCTTAGTTATTTGTAGAACTGCTTCGGCTGTCACTAACACGGCGTTTTGTCACTTGGTGAGGCTTCTCCATGTCTTGAGTTTCCAGCATGCCTGCAACGGTCCGATCATGGTCCTCGCCATGATCATGGTCCACTTCCCCTCAGCGTCCATGTACTCATATGGGTGGTTGTCAAAATTAGGGTCCCTTTTTGGGTCCCGAATATAGTACGGCACGTTATATTTAGGGTACCCCAAAATGGACCATATTTTGGGCAACCACCCATATGAAATACATTGGCTTTTTGGACCCTTAGTGTCCTCTACAACTAGCGTGGTTTAGGGTTTAGGGTTTAGGGTTTAGGGCTCAATGAGTTTATCATTCCACCCCTTGCATGCGCACTACCAATGCTGGCATTTTGCCGTCGGCACGTTTTGAGCACTTAGACACCTAAAAGTAGGTAAACTAATGGACCAAAACCTGCAAAGGGTTATTTCTTCATACTTTTGGTGTCCATAGTATGATTTCAGCTATATTCCTTAATTAAGGGGTATTGGGCTCTCTGGGTTTTGAGCAGCGCCATGATGTAGGATCTTCGGTGTCAGTTTCCATTCGAAGGCCCTCTAACGCTCGCCTGCAAACCTAAGGTTCTAACACCTGCAACCCAGCGGCCCCCTCCTTATTATGAACTCTAACATGCGATGCATAGGGACCCTACAACACCATAGGTTCTGGTAGGTTAAGGTACTGCTCGTCCTTAAGGTCGTGTCATTCGTGCGCTTCCCTCGTCCCTCCAGCGGCTGGGCGCGCAGCTGTGGCACCCTGGCCAGAGACGAAGGTTGTTGAACAAGGGGCCTTTTCTGACTGGAGGTTTTCACAGTGGTCATACTGTAAGTACGGCCATCTAGGGGCCTTGAGTAGCAATATTCATTACAAGAGCTCGGTTACTTTTTTTGAGATACACCCAAAGCCCGTAGTCTAACTTCTCAAGATTCCAAGATGCCCAGCTTTAGGCGCTGCAGATCCCTGGGACTATAGTCTCCTTGGGATTTTTGTTTTTGTTCATACAAAATTCAAGGGAATATTGAACATGTTGCTTTTATTATGGCTCTAACGGGGTATAGAAGATCGCGTTGCTGTCTTGCTGTTTGGGACCAGCACTCACAAACCTAGAACACCAAAGCACCCCTGAGAACACCGGAAGGCAGACCTTTGTAATTTGTTTTAGTGGCCTGGCAAACCCCACTGTAGGGGCCTTCATGATTAAACTAGGGTTTTGGGGCCCATAATAGTATAACAATAATAAGGAACCCCCAAAATAGTGTAGGTAATCATTTAGGCCCATTAGGCCCCACATTAAACTTAAAGGGTTGAGGGTTTGCAAGCTCCATGGCTTGATCCTCTGAGGGTTTCGGATAGCTGCAAAACGTGCCTAGGGTTGCGAGTTCGAGGGTTCAGGGCTTAGGGTTGGGACTGCTTCACGGCGACGGCGGTTCCTGGCGAGAGGGTCAGGACTAGAAATCGTTCTTGTGCCATTACTTTAGGATGTCCTTAAGGGGGGGTGGTCCAAGGGGGGTAGGTAACCTAGTAATCCCCATTATTCCCCAATACTCCCTAAGCTTCCCTAAGGTTCCCCAAAGCTCCCTAGTACCCTCCCCCCTTGAACCACCCCCCTTAAGGATCCTATAATTACTACGTCTTTGATTGTGCCGAATACGCACCCCAAGCCCCAAACCCCTAAACCCTAAAGCCAGGATAGTACTCGAAGTGTTACACCGCCAGCATGACATGCTCGAAGTTTGCGGCAGTGTTTAGGGTTTCTGGTTTAGCGCTATGGAGGCCTGGCTAGACTTGAGTCCAGAAGCAAAAAGGGCTATGGAGGCAGTGTTTCGTCACATCGTGTGTTTTCTTTAAGTTTTGGATGCGTGGTGGGTCCGCTTTGGCATTCACTGACCAATCAATCAGGTAAATCACAAATAAATCGCAGACAGGGAAAGCCCGAAACAGCTCATCACAGAGTTTTATCAGATTCCAAACACAACCAAATGACAGATTGGATCCCAAAGCGACAAATGAAACCAAAGCATTACCACGAAGATAGGGTGACAACATTATACTACCAATGCTACCACTAGTACCACTGCTGCCACTATTACCACTAACACCACCACCTGCCACTACTACTACTACTACTACTACTACTACTACTACTACTACTACTACTACTACTACTTCTACTATATACTACTACTACTACTACTACTACTACTACTACTACTACTACTACTACTACTACTACTACTACTACTACTACTACTACTACTTCTACTACTACTACTACCACTACTACTACGACTGCTATTATTATTACTACTACTACTACTACTACTACTACTCCTACGACTGCTGCTACTACTCCTGCTGCTACTACTACGACTACTACTACTGCCACAACTACTACTGCAACTACTGCAATTTCGACTACGATTGCGACTACCACTACTGCTACTGCTGCTGCTACTTCTACTACGACTACTACTACTACTACTACTACTACTACTACTACTACTACTACTACTACAACCTACTGCCACAACTACTACTGGAACTACTGCAATTTCGACTGCGATTGCGACTACTACTACAACTACCAGTATTACCACCACCACCACCACCGCCACCACCACCACCACCACCACCACCACTGCCACTACCGCTTCCACTACCTTTACCCCTACCCCCCCACCCCTACCCTACTCCAAGTGGAGTTTACAGTTGCAATCCCGCTCCAACTCGTCAAGGTATTTCTGAGCCCAAACCCAGAGAATAGATTGCGAGACCACGCAGGCACAGCGCCGCCCCAAAGGAGCCGTTCCAGAAATGACTCGCGGAAAGAAAAGGGTGCAGGACTTGCGAGGTTGAGAGCTTGTGCAGTCTTTGCTTGTTTGCAGAGCCCTCAGCCCCTACCTTTAGCCTGAAGTCATCATTTTGTTCCATCAGTATGAAGCAGAAATCAGTGCAGCATCAGAACCTCTACCGCAACAGTTTCATCCACTCGACAGTCGTAGTCTCACACGACGTTGCCAAGTCTTTCCATGGCGAGTGCGAGAATCGAGGCGAACACGGAGGCTTGAATAAGCAGCGAGAAGCTCCCCCTATAGTCCCTTTACCAGTACAGTGCACCCCAAATCCTATTCAAACATTAACGTCCGTTTATGTCCTGGTTGCATGCGGTTCCTGGCCACCTTGGGGTTGTGCCTTCGGGTTTAGCGGTTTAGCGTCTGCGGTTTGGGTGTCAGTGTGCCCAGGGAAGAGGACCATTTACAATTGTACTATAGTGGGCCGCCAAACCCTGTTTGAATAATTAACGCCCCTATGTTAGTCGTATGAACCTGAACCCCTGTAAACCTTGATCTAGGACCCAGAGTAGGCCCTTATTCCCTTTTTTAGGGTTCTGGTTCCCTTATAAGCCCCTTTAAACCAAAAAGGGCATCCTTTTTATGCCTGGGTTACTCTTGGGTCTAGTGATTAAGCCGTAAACTTTAATCTCTAACCTGTACAACCCAGTGAGCCGCTCAGCTGAACTTTAATCCCCAACCACACCCTGGGCTCAGTAACTTAGATCCCCAATACCCAACCATGGATCCTTGAAGGGCTCCCTAAAGGATCCCTGGGTTTAGGCTTTTTGGGTTTAGGGTTTGGGGTCCCTTTAACTTAGATCCCCAATACCCAGCCTTTAAACTTTTGGGTTCTTGTAGTTTAGTAGAAATCGGAAAGTTTAACCTTTTATTTCTGCAACTTATTGGGGCAGTAAGGTAAATCGAGACCCGAAGCACTACGGGGGGCTCTAGTGCAGAGTTCTGCATAACATTGAATAGTTCTCCGCGTAAAGTTTCTGTAAGTTTACGAAATTTCTGATCATACCCAATTCTTGCGGCCCCTACTGTAACATGAGAACCTCGCAGAAACCAAACATAATAAACGCACCGATGAAGCTCCACCCAACAGTTCTAATTCTTCAAGGCCCCCGGCTACAGCCTAAGCCTAAACCCTGTTCTATTGTTAAGGCCCCGGGATGAGATTCCAAAGTGAACCCTCGAAGGAACCCTCGATACACTTTACCCTCAAAAGCCTAGGACTTATAGCCTGCAAAAGGTAGGTTTCAGAGGCTCCAGGGAAACCCTAAACTCCCAATCCTGGAAGGAACCCGAAAACCGGTAAAACACCAAAGCGCTAAATCCCTTCACTCCGAACCATCAACTTTAAACATCTTGTAACCCCAAACCTAAAATCAGGGCCACTACAGTTGAAAAAAAAATCTAATACCCTAACGCCTAGACCCGGAAGCCCCTCAACCTTAAGAAGCTCTTAAACACTACACTTTAAGGATCATGGGACTTAGTAAGTAAGGTTACAAGTACCTTCATTGGGGTTATAAGTATAGTTACCTTACTTATATCCCTAGTTACGAAGTTCCCTGATCCTTTAAGTATACAGAGAACCCGGGAAAGTTGGAACATGGGTTTAGGCGGATTGGTGCTAGGATCCCCTATACTTTATTCTAAAGGCATGAGGATATTGATGTTCCAACTTTCTGGCTTCTACTATACTTTAAACCCTTCCAAACCCTGTTTCAGTGCCGAGGCCTCCGGGAGTCAATGCGCGCGAGCTCGCCGCGGGAGAGTTTGCCAAACTCGTGGATGCTGGCGGCTCAGGGATTGGGTGTAGGGGTTAGGCTTGTTTGGGGGTTTAAAGGTTTCGGGTCGTTGAGGGGTTTAGGGTTTAATGGAAATTGGTGCCCTTATTGATACAATAGGACTTCATAGTGCAATCCAGGACTATATTACGAGTTTCAAACCCAACCTTTCGAAGCTGAAGGTAAACACGGGCCGTACTCGTACAAGTTCGACAATGGTGTCGGGGTATTGTTACACTACAGGGACATGTAGGGACGATAGGGCAAGCTGTACCTAATGCGTCAGAGTTTCCATATTCGGTTTTGGGGGTGTAGGTTTGGGGTTCGGCAAGACTTCAAGAGGCCTGGATGCAAAGATGGTTTGGGGGTTAGGGCTGGTGCAGGTTCCAGCTTGCCGGCACACACCCAAAGCCCGTGCTGAAAAAGGGCCCAGGGCTTTTCTACGCGTGCTCTTAGATCCCCAATACCCAACCTTTAAACTTTTTGGGTTCTTGTGGTTTAGTAGGAATCGGAAAGTTTAACCTTTTATTTCTGTGGCTTATTGGGGTAGAAAGTGCTTGCAATCGCAGAAAAGAATTGACTGTGGGCCAGCACGAACTGTTGCTCCTCGTCAAAATCGCTGCATCTGGGAGTCCTAGGCCCCTAAACCCTAAACCCTAAATAGCATTATATAAGAGGAACAAGACGAAAAAAGAAGATAATAAAACAACAAAGGGTTTAGGGTTTAGGGTGTCAAAATCGCTGCATCTGGGAGGCGGAGGGGGCTTATCTCCGGAGGCCGTGATACCAGAAGTCCTTTCGGCGTGCATGACGGCCCGCTCTGACGGCTGCCTTCTCTCGACCCGTTTCCGTGTTGCGGATGAAGAGGGGGAACCTAGAGCCTCCAAAAACCATAAATTAAGGAATCTACCTTAAATCATATTAAGGATCCTTAATATGAGTTAAGGTATCTTCCTTAATTAAGGGGTTTTGGAGGCTCGATGTACAGCGGTTGTCTGCAGCCTCAGCTTCCGTGCGCGACATCATCAAAGCATCATCAGAACTGCAAATCGAGGCCATCTGCGTCGTCTTTCTTGCGTTGGGCAACTCTCTGGGGGCCTTAGATGCCCAATACCCAACCTTCAAACTTTTTGGGTTCCTGTAGTTTAGGAAAGTTTCACCTTTTATTTCTGTGGCTTATTGGGGCAGTAAGGGGCTGTCCATCACATCCCCAGAGCCGGGTTCAGAAGCAGCTGCACATGTCGGCGTGGGTTGACAGAACCGAAGGTACCGTGCTTGGGCTTTCTGGTGCGTTGTATATGCATGCATGTAGACATAAACACAGCGAGATGTACATAGATATGAATCTAAATTCTAGTATTCACGTACTTACACATACATATATATATATATATATATGTATACACGCATACATACATACATACATACATAAATATATATATACACATATACATATACATACATATATATACATATATGAATCTACACGTGCATACCGACACGTTTCATGTGAGTATACATTAGGAACGGATGCATGGATGGATGGATGGATGGACGGACGGACGGACGGACGGACAGATGGATGGATGGATGGATGCATGGATGGATGGATGGATGGAGATGTGCGCGTGTGAACGGATGTATAGGCTGGGTCTTTGCGTTAGACAGAGTTTGGGTATATATGATATTCTGATACGCAGGTTTTCTGCCAGCCTTCAGGAAAGTAGGGCTAAGGGTTCAACTGTCGGAGATTCAAGGCTGATTCTTTAAGGTTCTATGGCTGAGGGTTTGGGCTGTAGAGAAGTACCCCTAAACCCTAAACGGGTGTGGCGGAGGCTGAGTGATGACTTTCAGAAAGCCCTTTCGTTGACTACTATTTGCTTAAGGACCCCCAAAAAATGAAAAACATATTCCTTATGGGGGTAATATAGGGATTATTATTTTTATTTTTTGTGGGTTTCTTAAGCAAATAGTAGTTGAAGAGTTTCATGATCTAAGGGCCTTCATCATCTTTGGCCCCCAGACCCCCAGGAGGATCCAAAAAGTAGATCCCTTACTGGGAGCTCCTATAAAGTACCCTTAGTAGTACAGGGCAAAAATTAGGGGATCTACTTTCTAGATCCTCCCGGGGGTCTAGGTCAGCATCTTATAGGGCTTATATATGTATATATATATATATATATATACGTGAACATCATTGATGTCGACATACGCCGAGGTCGCCAAGCAGAAGTTTGCCCGTGGCGACCTGTTCGAGGCAGCCACGGTGGATAAAGTCCAGCAGGATCCTGACTGAATACAAGGGCCCGCAAATCGACCCTAAACCCTAAACCGATAAAGGACCCCCCCAGATCGCCTTCCACTGTAGTGATGCTGGTTTGGGGATGGGTGTTAGTTATCGATTAGGTTGAAGATTTCGGGATTGCGATGCAGTACAGTGGTCGGAATATGTAGCAATCATATTGGGATCATAAACCCTCATAGTCCCTATACTGCCATTGATAACTAATACTCCAAACGCCCCAAACCCTAGCCTGTTTATCGATTCCTCGCCTCGGAGCAGCTCTTAGCCGTCCTAGCCTCGCTCGCCCAGCTTCGACTGCTGAACCTTGAGAACCTTAGATGTTCCTTAAAGGGACCTATAAGGGTTTCTATAAGGACTCTATAAGGGTTCGGGGGTATATTATTTTAGATCCCCAATACCCAACCATGGATCCTTCAAGGGCTCCTTAAAGGATCCCTGGGTTTAGGTGTTTTGGGTTTAGGGTTTGGGGTCCCTGTAACTTAGATCCCCAATGCCCAACCTTTAAGCCTCTTTGGCGTTCTTGTAGTTTAGTAGGAATCTGAAAGTTTAACCTTTAATTTCTGTGGCCTATTGGGGTAGTAATAAGGAACCCTCAACCCTGAAGCAATACTCAACCTTTAAGCTTTTTGGGTTCTTGTAGTTTAGTAGGAATCGGAAAGTTTAACCTTTAATTTCTGTGGCCTATTGGGGTAGTAAGGTACCCTCAACCCTCAAGCATCAAGCACCAAGCAAAACCACCCCCCCCCCCCCACATTTCCCGTTCAGGGCTTATAGAATTATTGTCCGGCTCCTGAAATTTTGCTTTAACCTTACAACATCTTTCAACCTTACAGACCTGGTTAGCGGGTGGCGGCTTCTTTTCTTGCAGAGAAATGCAACGCTGCACCAAGGCAACACCGTCATGCTGGGGGCTCCGCTTCAAGACCAGGGGGACTGCTACTTCAGCCTCAAAGGGGTTCGTATATAGGTACTCTAAGGGGTAAGCATGTACTGAATAGTTATATGGAGCCTTAGGGTCAGTTGGTAAGTAGGCTGCGAGCAAGACTGCTACCTGGAATCCCCAACCCTTCACCTCCAAACGCCGGTAATCCTGGACTTCACAGAACTCCAACCGTTGAAATACTGTAGAGCCCAAATTGCGATTAGGCTGAGGTTGAGGGCTTAGGATGATTCGAAAACAGTGTTAAATCGGATTGCTTTGGAGAAGCCAAAGAAAGCATCGTTTTCATACTCGGGGTCCTATAGGGATCAAGACCGTTTCATCCTGAACCCTAAACCCTAAACCCGTCGCATGCGAGCAGGCCGTGCTCTCGCAGACTTTCCGGGAGCCTTGCAAGGCGAGCCCCGCTTTTTGTGGGATGCAGACAATATACCCTAAATCCTTAACACCAAGTCCTATACCCTAGACCCTGAATCCTAAACCCTACTAAGGCCGCTATGCAATCTTTATGCAGGCATTTAGGCAGTAGGATCTTTTATATCAGGGCACGGGACCAGCCCTTTACCTCAAACCCTACACCCCCAACCTTCAACTCTCAACCCTCAGCTTAGATCCCCCCCATACCCAACCATGGGTCCTTGAAGGGCTCTTAAAGGATCCCTGGGTTTGGTTTAGGGTTTCGGGTCCCTTTAACTTAGACAACCTTTAAGCCTCTTTGGGGTTCTTGTAGTTTAGTAGGAATCGGAAAGTTTAACCTTTTATTTTCGTAAGTTCAACTCCCAACCCTTTACGAACCCTCAACCACATAATCCCAAAGCACCCGTGACTTTTGGACACCTCCACTTCGGAACAGGATCACATGCGACTAGCGACTACTGGCGACCAGAGCTTCGGCCCCCAGCCTTGCACCCTTACCTTAGATCCCCAATACCCAACCTTTTAACTTTTGGGGTTCTTGTAGTTTAGTAGGAAGCGGAAAGTTTAACCTTTCAATTCTGTGGCTTATTGGGGTAGTAAGCTACTTGGGGTGAAGGGGTTTAGGGGTTGAGGGGTTTAGAGGTTTAGTGTGTGGGGTTCCGGAGGATCCTCAGCAGCATCCGCGGGCGGAGGAGTCCTCCTTTCCGACTCAGTCCGGTGCTGTGCCGGAGTTCCATGTCCGAATGACCATGGAAAAGAACCGAAACAAGCTAACGCTGGTTCACCACTGGTTTGGGAAGGACATGACAGCTTACAGGTGCCCGCTCACCAACAAAGTGCTCCCGACCGTGGTGCCCATGCAACGCATTGGCAAAGGGAACTCCGCCTGACATTCTCTTGGCCGGGGGAAAGTAAGTCATTAAATTGACGACTCGACGACCATTGCTTTTGACCACGGGGAGGAAGAGCTCCTGAGCGCTGACATGAGAGAGGCCTGCGCGTTAGTTCTTCATGCAGGTCCGCTAGTGGTGAAGCAGGAACACCCGCACTCCGCCTCATCGTCAAGGCATGTCGTCAACTGCCTAGTTCAACAGAGGACACGGCTGGCTGAGTCGTGGGTTCGCTAACTGGACGCGGAGGAGTGTGAGCAATGGTACTTCTATGTCGCAGCAGCAATCTCATGGCTACTGACACCGTGATGTAGGGTGGCAACTGTTTTCTCTCCACTTTCTATTGGGTGAGGGTTATTTAGGGTTTCGGGGTTTCGGGCTTGTACAGGCCACCTCTTTGCAAGCAAAGCGCGAGGCAAAGTTCGAGAGCTCTTGTGAAATTTTGAAACGAAACCCTTACAAGCACAAAGCCCAATGAGGATCTCTGACAGTAAGCACTTATCCCCCAAGCTCTGAGGGCCTCATAAAACCGGTATAAGCAGCCTTGGAGGACAAAAACCCCTAAAAACCCTTGATGGAGCCCTCAAGGGTTCCTTTGAGCTTAGATCCCCAATACCCAACCTTTAGCTTTCTGGGTTCTTGTAGTTCAGTAGGAGTCGGAAATTAACCCTTCTGTTTCTGTGGCTTGATGGGATAGTAAGCTGGGTTTGAAGTACCATACTTGTACACTTTTTGTTGGTACCTGTTCCTCCAAGGAACAACAATGAACTAGAAGTTGTTTACTCCCTAGTTTTTTTGTTTAAATTTGCAGTATTGAAAGATCGCGAAGCTTCAACCTCTTAAGGACCTCCCATACTTAGAGGATCATGGGACTTAAATGAGGTAACTATACTTACAACTACTAACCCCAATTACGGTGCTTATAACCTTACTTTACTATATAAGTCCCATACATCCCTTATGAGACCCTTATAGATCCTTTATGGAACCCTAATAGTTCCCTTATAGAACCCCAAACCCTAAACCCTAAATTCTTATAGATCCCTTTAAGGAGCCCTGATAATTAGTACCCTTATAGCTCCTTTAATTTCAATCCAAGGGTAAAAAGAGGGACCCTTAACAAGGACCCCTAGGTATATGCCCTTAATATAGCTATTATATACCCATTATATAGCCCATTATAGGGTAGGGATCCCCATTAAGGGTCCTTCCTTAATTTGATACACCCTAACCCCTAAACCCTAAACCCTTTATAGAATCCTTATAGATCCCTTTAAGGAACCCTATATAAGGGCCCCTCCTTTTCCCCTTTGATTTGAGGAACCCTTTAAGGATCCTCCAAGTAAGAGCTGGGTCCGAAGAAGAGCTCTGGGAGGCCAAGCCCAGCGAGGTCTTCAAATGTCTACAGAAGCTCGGTTTGGTTTAGGGTTTAGGGTCAGGAGTCTAGGGTTAGGGTTTAGGGTTTAGGCGTTTAGGGTTTAGGCTTTACGGTTTAGGAGTTTAGGGTTTAGGGTTCAGGGCTTACGAGGTGTTTATCGCATTATTGCGGGGTCTATACTTTTTTTCTGGATTGTATCAGATTTTTTGAGTGGTTTGCAGGGCTTTCGTAAGGGTTTACGTACGAGGTCTCAGAACGTTAAGAGTCCTCTTTTTTCCTTCGGCCCCTTATATGAAGGATCTCTTTTTTTTTCAGACGCCTAGTTAGCTCTTCCTTCGGTTGTTTTGGCTTCAGGGCCTTTAGGGTGATAGGGATGTTGGTTTTGGGATGCCGTTTCGGCTTCAAGGTTTGTAGTTCTGCTGTGGGGGGGCCTTAAGATGCTTGGGATTCTGTCTTGTAGCTGCCTAAAGCCCCCCAAAATAGGTAGAATGGTGGCCCAACACGTCTAAACGGCTCTTATTCCACATACCTCTGGGTTGAGGGTTGAAGCTTTAGGCTCTTGTTCTAGATATTTTGCGGGTCTTGGTAAAAAAACTACGCCAAACCTCAGAAGCTGCCCCCACCCTGTAATAGTGACTATACGGATTACACTAGGGCCCGATTATATTCCTATTATTCCAGGGTGGGGGCCCCTTCTACGCAAAACCCGATCTGCCAGGACCCCATCCTGGCTTCAGGCTCCTACCATCTTTTTTCGGGTCCCATCGGTGTTTGGGGTCCTCCAAACCCGTTGTTTCAGCTTAGATCCCCAATACCCGGCCTTTAAAGTTTTTGGGCTCTTGTAGTGTAGTAGTTTTAGTAGGAATAGAAAAGTTTAACCTTCATTTTTCTGTGGCTTATTGGGGTAGTAAGTTTGTGGTTCTCCAAACCCGTTGTTTCAGGGATTCGTAAGGTTTAGGAATTTGGTACCCCTAATTTTCGGAAACTCCCAAATCAGGCTTTCGGGTTTGGGGTTTAGCCTACAAGGTCGAGGCTGGGGACCCCGAGCCTCCAAAACCCCTTAATTAAGGAATATACCTTAAATTGTATTAGGGATCCCTTGTCGTCGAACCTACTTCTGCAGACCTTGCCAGGCTTGTCCGAGCGTGAGTCTCAAAAATTAGGGATCCTTAATGTAATTTACGGTATATTCCTTGATTAAGGGGTTTTGGAGGCTCGGGGGAGGTTGTAAGCTGGGTTTTCACTCCCTTGACTGGGGTTACTGTACCTGTAACCCGACTCGAAGCTACACTCCCTTCATAAGTCCCCTGATCCTTCAAGTAGGGGTTCTTCAACCCACAACCCCGTTGCCTAAGAGATGAAATGTACAATGCCGATAGAACTTCAGTAGAGAACCTTTCGCAACGTGGTTCTACATGCGCTGGGCAAATCAGGAACAACCCTACACCGTAAACCTTCACATGCTTGGTGGGGGGTTTGCTCCAAACCCCCAACCCTAAAGCCCGAAACCAAGCCGAAACCAACAGTTTTCAGTCGTCGAGCCCTGCCTTTTGGGGATCTATAAGGGTTGTTTACAGGGATCTACAAGGGTTCTTAAGGGTTCCTTTGTATGGGATCCATAAGGGTTCTTCAAGGGTTCCGCGCAGTGGCTTGCAATGGAGCCCGAAACCTTGTCGGCTTCGGGGTTTGTAATGTAGGGGCCTGTTATCTTAGATCCCCAATACTCGACCTTTAAACTTTGTGGGCTCTTGTAGTTTAGTAGGAATCGAACTTTAACCTTTATGTCTGTGGCTTACTGGGGTAGTAAGTTATACAATAATCACAATAAGGAGCCCCAAAAAAGCATTGATAATTATTTAGGCACCTATATTAAAGGATTTTGCAGGTTTAACGTTCTCGAATACTCCCAGCTTTCCTGTTGCCGTACCCTCACGGCCAGTGGTTTCGAGACGCTCATCCAAAACTGGGAGGCCAACCCTAAACCCTGAAGACCAAACCGTAAATTAAACAGTCTACACCCAAAGCCCCGAAAGCAATGGTCCCCAACGAGTGCGACCAAGGAAGCGGAATCCCTGTCCGTATGGCTTCCTGATGAACCTAGGCCGACTTGGGTCTACAGGGTTCCGATAGTATCCTATAGTCTCCTTTGGATTTTTGGGCTTTAGGGTTTGGGCTTTGGGGTCTATATGGCATATAGCATCCAGGAGAACATTGAAGTAATGGTTGCAATATGGTTCTTAGGGGTGCTATAGGTTCAGTCCAAGGGTAAAAGGAGGGACCCTTAACAAGGACCCCTAGGTATATACCCTTAATATAGCTATCATATACCCATTATATAGCCCATTATAGGGTAGGGGTCCCCATTAAGGGTCCCTCCTTTTCCCCTTTGAGAGACGGCGTGACAAAGAGTGCATCGACAAGACTGGAAGCCGATCCAGGGCTGTACCCCAAATTCAAAAAAAGTCGACAGAGATCGGTTTATGGTTTAGGGTTGATGGTGTATTATTCTAGGTTATAAAACCTAGTAGTAGAGTAAGTAACCTTTAACGTTTTTTGGGTGGTATGGTCCTTACATACTTCCTATATAACCAAACAGGTTAGTGTTTAGTTCCCCATGATACCCGACAAATAGGAAAACTCTGTCACAAGATATGCGGCCCTTGCTTTCGCATCCTCGCAAAGAACTCGAGGATGCCCAGTAGTACCCTTATTCCTTTCTTGTAGTCCTAGGTTCCTAATAAAGTTAGCCCATACCAGAAAGGGAGCCCTTTTTTATTCCTAGGCTACTGGGCATCCTAGAACTCGTTTGTGAGTTGGCCGCATCCTCCAGCCCCAAGACAAAATGAGAGCGGCGGTTGCAAAGGCTTTAGGATATTTTAGGATAAACTTTCGGATGCTGCCAGAATAGATATTGCCTCAAAGGTGGAACATGAGTTTGCCTCCGCACTTCGAGTCCGGGGTTTTGAGACTTGGATTAACATCAGAGTACCAGCCGATACGGTCCCTATATAACTGTCTACTCCAAAGCACCAGTCTAGTTGTTAAGCCTCCCTTTGCTATACGGTCCCTATATAACTGTCTACTCCAAAGCCCCAGTATAGTTGATAAGCCTCCCTTCTCTAAATTACTAAAACCAACTTATTGAGGTCCTGTTAACCCCGACTATCTTAGATCCCCAATACCCAACCTTTAAACTTTTGGGGTTCATGTAGTTTAGTAGGAATCCGAAAGTTTAAGCTCTTATTTCTGTGGCTTATTCGGGTAGTAACTTATATTGTATGTGAGATACGAAACCCCTCAAGAAGACTTCTCGAATCACTTAGGACCCCCATTCCAGTAAAGAAACCTTACTATATAGTATATAGTACACCAGTTATTTAAATTCCATAAGGAACCCTAAACCCAAAGTCTTTCAGACATTATGCAAGGTTTTTGAGATTTTGATTTGAATGTATTTCATGGCTGACTCCTAGATTACCAAACTCTAAGCCATTCATTCATTCATTAATCCATTCATTCATTCTCATATTTTTACATATTTATGCATATGTATATACATATACACTTGCTTTTTATATCTGTACCATACTTGTATTCATCTTCATATTTGTTTCTTTATCTGAATTCATTTCTTTGTTTGTTGTTAAAACCTGACTGGTTTTGGTGAGAGTCGGCGATGTTTGGTGCTTTTCGCCATTGCCCACGAAGAAATTGCCATTGCCCACGAACTTTGTGCGCATTTGCGATTCCTTCGTGGGCAATGGCGGTTTCGAGCCGGGTTCGAATTCTTCGTGGGCAGCGAACTTCGCGTCCTTTCATTAATTTTGCATCAGCGTTGCACCGTGTGCCATGGAGGGTCGCGCAGTGGAGGCCTTGATGTTGTCCAAAGGCGACTACATCTGCCCAGAAAGCCCAATACCAATGAATTAAGGAATGTAGCTTAAACTATAAGACGAGTCCCGCCCAATAAGCAAAGCATACTCTGATAGTCCGATGCCCCAAAAAGCGGATCAATTCTACTAGTCCATGCAACCATGTTTTGATGTTCTGACCCCCGCACTCGGCACATTCTTATTGCACTCTTATTGCACTACGCCCCGATAAGCGAAGCAGTTGCATCAGATTCAATCCCAAAGGTTCAGGATTTAGGCTTTACGATTGGGTTCAGGATGGAAGCCCCACTGTTCAAACAAAACCATTAGATCCTTTCCTGATGCCAGGGGAATCTTGGTCGGATGATTCCCAATTCCAGAGAAACCCTAAGCCCTAAACCCTAAAATTGCTCGAACAGCTGCTGAGCCCTAAACCATAAAACCTAAATCCTCAAGCGACGATGAGGCTCCAACCACAGGCTCCTCCTAGTACAGGAGTTCTAGCTGTACCTGCAGGTGGAAAAGAGCCCATTAAAAAATATATATATATATATAACCTTATCAGGATCCCCCAAGAGCCCTTTACCAGAGTCCTTATGGCCCTCACTAGCAGGTATCTAAATGTATTATCTGAGGGTACTTGGGGGGTCTAGGTCAAGCTCAAAGCCCCCAGAGGTGACGACGAATTCTTGGTCGGTGCGTCTCCGGAGATGTTCGTCAGAGTTGTGCCGGCCTCGGTCGTTTCGGCTTCTCAAGCTTGAGGATTCGATGTGGGAGTTTCCCAAAAGTCTATTTTCGGAAACTCCCATGTCGCGAAGACGTAAATACCTAGTGCAGGGGTCGGGATAATTAGTCGTGTCACCTTATAGTCCCTACAGATTTCTGATGCAATATACTCCCAAACTCTATTCCAATCAATACGCCCCCTAAATTGAGCCGTTCAATAACAGACTGTGATGTTTTATGATCCGCCTGTGTCGTTACCGAGCAGCTGCCGTGCTGCCTCAGCAAGGCAGCAGCACACAGTCTCGCACGGTTTCTGTTGATGCTGTTTTGGCTCTGATCCTTGCCATACTGCGACTTCAAGACGTGTTTTGACTAGATAAGGGGTGCATTTGGCATTCAGTGCTTAATGTAGGGGCCTGAATCATTAGAAGAGAGTGTAGGGGTACAATATACTATAAGTGTTGTGAGGAACCCTCCAAAACCCTATTCTAGTTGTTGAGGCCCTGGCATTAAGACAACGAGTCTGGCAACTTCAGGGTTTTTGAGTTGCAGCTGCTGGGGGTTTTCTGGGTCTCGGTGTTCACAGGGCTTCAGAACATCCCGTTCGGCTAACGGAAGCCTTGTTCCAGCTATGAAGGCCGCCTGGATTACTTCAGGATTAAGTCTTTTCGGGTTTCTGCAAGCATCTGCCCAAGAGCATCCGAAGGTGCAAAGATCCTCAAGCTTACTTGAAGAATCAAAGGGCCTCCTAAGTATGATATACGTAAGTCTGTACGTACAAGAATCCCGATTAGGCGACAAAGGCCTACGTATAACCTACTGACCAAGTCTCCTGATCCTTCAAGAATCCCGAAAACCGAAACCCCCAACTCTAAAGCCATCCTTGAAAAACCTAAGCTTACACACCAGGAGCGGAATCTCCAAGGAATGAGGGCGTCGAGCTGAGCTTCTTGCGGTGTTACTGCAGCTGTTCTTGCGATGTTACTGCAGCAATTCTAAGTAGGTTCTAAGCATAATGATGCAGTGGCATCAGGCACAATCACTTACATCTTAGCTGCGTATACTCCTCCGTGTACATATATATATATATATACGTATGTATATATATATATATATATGTATATTATATATACATATATTTAAAGACATACATGCATACATGCATACACAGGACCGTACATACAGACTTACTTACATACACACATACGCGAACATACATACATACATACATACGTACCTCATTAAGTACCTACGTAGGTACGTACGTACATACATACATACATACATACATATGTAGCGTCTATGTCTATCTAAAACTTCATTAGCCGTTTCATACTCCAGAATCTGCATGTCGATTAACCTGTACGTCTGTTTGTTAAGTTGTTTGTATATAGGAATATCTGTATACCCATAATCCTACACCTACAAGTCTGTCGCAGAGGACACATCTGTAGGGTCTTAATGTGTGTTCATATTAACTTCAGTATGATTCCAATGTTTCCAGCAATAAATCCTTGCGCGAGCCCTTAACCTGGATAATCCCCAGCTTCAACCCATAACTGCTGCATCTCGGGTTCTTGGGTCTCTGAATGGAGGTACTGAAGGAGCCTTAATAATATTGTTATAATGAGTATCCCTAGCCAAAAAAACAGCATCGGCAATTATGTAGGTCCCCATATCATAGTACCTTGAAAGTAACCCCTATAAGACAACCCGATTAAGGAACGGATCCTATTATTTAGGGGACTGGATTAAGTCCCCTGTCTTCGGATACCCCCAAGCAGAGGATCTGCTAAGCACGGTGTGAGGTGGAAACCTGCCCCATCAGCGGCACCATCAAGCGGGGAAAGAATGCTTTGGAGGCCGGCCTCCACAACCCCTTTCTTGAGGAAGATCCCGTATTTTTTTCGGGTTCCTATTATGATTTAAAGTATATTCCTTAGTGAAGGGGCTTTGGGGGCCGGTTCGCAGGGGTTTTAACATAGAGGGGACCGCCCCCTTTCTAGGGCTTAAAGTTTAGGGCCTTTATACTGTAGTAGATAGAGATGCTTTACTAAAGGGCCCAGCAAAGATGCAATGGGGGTAATTGTGAAGGTTTAATGTATGGGTCTTAATGAGCTTTCAATTGGGTTTTGGGGCTGGTAACTCTCCAGTCATAATAGAAACCCTAAGGTATGGTATTCTTACGACACCGGATGGAACCTCACAAGAAGCTTGAACATAACAGAAAGTCGCAGTATTGAGGGGTCGGAAGAATACCCATAGGATTCATTGGGCCCCTTGGAATTGGCATAGTTATTACGCCACTAAACTAGAGTAAAAGTCCCAAGCCATTGTTTAGGCCCTTGCACTGAACCCTTCGCAATGCTCCCGAAGGATGCGGAACACATCAAGAAGATCCTCGCGGATCCGAAGGAGGAGTCCCGATCTCAGAACTTTAGAGGCTTTAGGCCCTTTTAAGCTTCCGTGGGGAATGGAGGCCCTTTAACCCTTACTTAATACTAAGAATCCCTGGTTCTGAACAGGGAATGAGGGAATCTTAGATCCCCAATACCCAGCCTTTAAACTTTGTAGGTTATTGTAGTATGGAGTTTAGCCTTTCAAGTGGCTTATTGGGGTAGTAAGCTTCAGTGTCGAATGTAGGCAGACTAAGGTTTGGGCGTATATGATACTGTAACTGCAACAAGGAACCCCCGAAACCCTATTCTAATTATTAAGGCCCCTGCATTAGGGTTTACCGGGTGCACTGTGTGAAGATCACACTTTGGATTGGGCTCATTCAGAGGTGTTCTATGAGGTCAGTGTGGGTTCTTTTATGGGGGTACATAAGTGGACACCGGAGGTTTTCGGAAGTGTCTATGCAATTTTTGGGCTCTTGTAGTTTAGTAGGAATTGGAAAGTTTAGCCTTTAATTTCTGTGGCTTATAGGGTTAGTAGGAAGAACTCCCCACCCCCACCTCAAACAACAAGCAAAAAGGACCCGCGTCTGAAAGAACCCCCGCACAACAACCGATTTCAACCCGTGAGCCGATAATCTGGAGCCTCGACGAAATCAACAAAACTACTACTACTACTACTACTACTACTACTACTACTACTACTACTACTACTACTACTACTACTACTACTACTACTACTACTACTAGTATGACGGTTGTTGATGTAAGCCCTGCATGACCCATAATAAGGAATATACCGTAATTCCCGTAGTTTAGGGTCATTCAGGTAATGCAGGGTTCATATCATCAACCGTACTACTACTGCTGCTGCTGCTGCTGGTGCTCCTGCTGCAGATGCTGCTAATACTACTACTACTACTAGTACTACTACGACTACTACTACTACTACTACTACTACTACTACTACTACTACTACTACTACTCCTACTCCTACTACTACTACTACTAGTACTAGTACTAGTACTAGTACTAGTACTAGTACTAGTACTAGTACTAGTACTAGTACTAGTACTAGTACTACTACTACTACTACTACTACTACTACTACTACTACTACTACTACTACTACTACTACTACTACTACTACTACTACTAGTACTCCTCCTACTACCACGACAACGACGAAACTACTACTATTCACTACTGCTGCGCTGCTACCACTACCGCTATTCCTGCCACTACTGCTACTATTTCTGCTGCTGCTGCTACCACTACCACCACCCTAGGCCCTAAACCCCCAACCTCGCCTGCCGTGTCCCAGTGGTCTAAAGTTTACAAATACATTATCAGAAGCCATTTAGTTTGGAAGAGCCCTTGTAAATTCTGCATGTCTAGATTACAGGGTTCGTTAAAAGAACCCAGAGGAAAGTAGGTATAAGAGGCTTTGGTAGCTGAAGGTTGGCTTTCGGGTCCCAGCCTCCTGGAAAGTCTTCAGGTCCGAAATCACCATGTGCACAGATGTAGACCGGAACGACAAGCCGTGATCTTAGCATCCTTCCGCTGTGATTACTGGCTGGTTCTTAGTATCATAGGAGGCCAAACGGTGTTTTAGCCTATGGGGGTAGTAGGGAGTAGGGTTCCCAAAATAGGGTTCATTTTCAGGATTCCCTACCCCAAGAATCTTAAACCCGCCTTTTGGCCTCCCATCGTAGTAGGGGGTAGGGGGAATGAATTATGGGGACTACTAGCGGGGATTATGTAGGGATTACTATAGGGATCCATTCCCCCCATTCCCTACTAAGCACCAGACAGACTAAGTATACTTAGATCCCCAATACCCAACCTTTAAACTGCTTGGGTGCTTGTAGTTTAGTAGGAACCGGAAAGTTTAACCTTTTATTTCTGTGGCTTATTGGGGTAGTAAGTAACAGAATCTAGCCCTTGTAAACTTCTTACAAAGTCTTTCTTAGGCTCTTAGCGTTTATGTAATCAGAACCTACCAAGGTTCTGTTGAGTTTGCCTTGTTGCCCTCGTGCCACATCATGCTTCATGTGTCTACGGTGCTGCTGGTGCCCTTTGTTTGGAGTTTCTGGTGACCCAGAAGAGTGCTTTGATGGCCGGGATTTGCCTTTCTCAGGGATGAAGCACTAGACTAGACTCATGATGCTGTTGATGCGCTTTGATATTGTTGGCAGGGGGAGCACGCCCTTCTTGATGCTGCTGATGCGGCGGGAATGTGCGGTGGAAGTGGAGGAACTTTGGATCATGCTACTGCTGCTGCTGCTGCTGCTGCTGCGCTTTGATGGCCTTCGGTGCCGCCTGTGATTTGTCCCTTTTGGAGGCTTGGAGGTGCAAGCTTCTCCGGCCACTGTGGTTACGAAAGTGCGTGTGTGTGTGTGTGTATCTATCTATACAAACACACAGAAATGTGTATATATATATATATATATGCATATGTATATATATATACATGTTATGTGTATATATATATATATATGTGTTAAGCGGAGGTGGAAGCATGTCTGCAAGTGTAACGGCGAACTCATCATACCGTTGACTCGCTTCGATACTTCGATGTTGCTCTTCTTGGTCGTCAAAGTTTGCTAGGTTCCTGAACAGTACTGTACGTTTTTGCCCTTTCTAGCTGAGGCTCCTTACTAAAACTTTATATTAGGGTTACTGAGGAACCTAGTTTGCTTTTTTTGGAAGTGGATCTCCGGTGAAGATGTCCCTGCACTGGGTGGAAACAGTGGGTTGACGATGCTGCCTGCGCACTTGACTTTGTTCTCGTTGACGGTTCTAGACGCCCTGCGGGTGAACGTTCGCTCATGATGCTGACGGCGGACGGTGCTTGTTACTGGTTGCCGAACCCGATGTTGACAATGAGTAGAAGGTGTTGCTTGTGGTGTTGTTTCTGTTTCTGTCGCTCAAGTTTTGCCAACAATATGTGTTCCATTCTGTTCCTTGCTGTGCTTACAGTTGTTACTTGCATCATGTCTTGTCACCAAGCGCAGCGGCGTAGCGGGCCTCAGTAGGAGTCGGTTGCGCGGGGGTTGTTGCCGTAGCCGTTGGGGGGATCAAGATACTGCAGGAGCCGCAGCGTTACTCGTCGGGTAAACGGCTTATGGTTTCGGGGCGGCTTAGGCGTGTGCACACGAAGTAGCTCTAGATTGTCACCGGGTGTACTTCAACAACTGCTTGAAACCCTCAGAAAGACCCTAAGTAGCAAAGTGGGAAACCTTTAACCGTGCAGGGCGGATGCCACGCTGGCATCAGAAAATGTGCCTCAAGCCCTGGTCTTGAACCCTAAACTTAGTAGTAGAGTAGGTACGTAGCCTTAAGGCTACTTGGAGGACCATGGGACTTAGTAAGTAAGGTTATAAGTACCTTAATTGGGGTTGCAAGTATAGTTACCTTACTTATAACTCTAGTTACTAAGTCCCATGATCCTTGAAGTAACCTGTAGTTCTCTATGATACTCGACAAGTAAACCCCTAAACCCCTAAACCCCTAAACCCTAAACCCCTAAACCCTAAACCTAAACCCCTATAGATCCCATTATAAGGAACCCTATAGATCCCTTTTAAAGAACCCTATAGATCCCTTTAAGGAAAGTAAACCTCAAGTCCTTCGCTCCTAGGCTTCTCCTGCAGCTTGCATCTTGAAAGTCTCTCGCCCTGGACCCTCAAACACCCCAGCCCAAAGCTTCAAAAACTAAGTATATAGGGGTTTAGGCTTTGGGTTTAGGGTTTAGGAAACTCCAAGCACTAATCTAAACCCCTTTACCCCAAAGCCTAAACACTGGACCCTCAAAGCCCCAAGCCCTGGAGAAAAGCCCTGCCAGCCGCGAGCTAGTGTGTGAGTCGAAACTTAAGCCTTTCACGCGCGAAACCCCAAAACCAAAAAGCCCCAACCCCTAAACCCTATAAGCCCTAAGCCCCAACCCCTGAACCGCCAAAGTCTAAACCCAAAAGCCCAGGTCCCGGATATGTGAGCACGGAACGGTGCAGGTTGGGAGCTTGTCGTCTTAATCGTTTAGGGCTTTGGTTTGGAGCCTGAAGATCCTGCACTTTTCGGCCCTCGATCGATATCAGATCTCCGAACCTGGTACGGTTTACAGTACTTGAAGGATCATGGGACTTAGCAAGTAAGGTTACAAGTACCTTAGTTGGAGTTTTATAAGCTGTTGCCCGTATAGTTACCTTAAGTCCCATGATCCTCTAAGGGTTTAGGGTTGCCCTAAACCCTAAAATCTAACCCTAAACCCTAAACCCTTAAGTAGGGCTTAGGGAGGGCCGTGAAGCCATGGTGTTGGGTATGTGGTTTAGGATCTCTGGGTTGTCCTTTGGGATCCTTTTTCATTCCCCCTACTTTTGTAGAGAACCATAATAGCAAATAATTTTCAAAGGGCTTAAAGGCCCACACCCACACCCACACCCACACCCACACCCACACCCACACCCCCACCCCCACCCCCACCCCCACACCCCCACACCCCCACACCCCCACACCCCCACACCCCCACACTTGCCTGCTTAGGCTTTCAACCACGTGTTTCTGTGTATTGTACCACTGCAATGTTGGCAGGTGATCGGAAGGCGGCAGATCGAGCTGTACAGTCACGGTCTCAGCTGGTACCTGTACTGATAGCGTGTATGAACGCTCACCGTCTTCTGCTCTGAGCATCTGGGGTGTTGTTTTTCAGGTTCTCCGACCGCCGCACAACCTTCACACCAAACTCGCAATGAATTTTGTGTTGGGCTTATTCTGCCGATGGGTCCGAGCGACTGGCCGGCATCCTCCCGTCAATTCGTACTCCCCATACCATCGACCCGAAACCCAGTGCTGCGTTCCGAAAGCACAACCCCAAACAGGCCAAGCCTAGCTCCACATGAATTCCGGGTGTAACTTTGAGGTTTGGTTCTAGAAGGATTCCAGACTTTGGGTTTTTGGTTTTCCACAGGACCCCGTTGCTGTAGGGTTATCACAGAGACTCCAGCCTACCCCAACGGACAACGATTTTTGAAGCACAGTCGCAAAGTTGACCCTACTTACTTGGAGGACGGTGGGACTTAGTAAGTAGGATATAATTGGGGTTATAAGTCCCCTAAGTGGGGTTAGCCGAACTATAACCTACTTATAACCTTATATACTTGCTATGTCCCATGAGCCTTTAGGTCAACCTGGATGCACTCTTATCCGAGGCCGGCTGATCCACATTGCTCATAGGAGACATCGTATAATGTACACCTCAGCCTAAGGGCCTATTCCAATAATGAAGGTCTCCAACCTAAACGCTAAACCCCAAACCCTAGACCCCAAAATCAGCAACCCTTGAACCCCTAGACCTTTAAACCCTAGACCCCTAAACCCTATGTAGACCCTAAGCCCCAAACCTGAACCCCGCCATGCGAGAGGAAAAAAACCCTGAACCCCTAAACCCTAAACCCCCAGACCTCTACACCCTGAACCCTTAGGCCGGGTCCAGGGTTTAGGGTTTAAACCCTGAAACTTTACGCCTGAACCCTAAACCCCTAAACCCTGAACCCCCTAAAAGAACTGAACCCATAGGAGGCTAAACCCTAAACCCCTTAAACCCTAAACCCCCCCAAACCCTTCAACCCTACACCCCCAAACCCTTAATAAACCCTAAACCTTTTAAAACCCTAATCCCCCAAACCCCTAGACCCCAAAGCTCCTAATCCCCCTGGACCCTTTGGCTGGGTTTAGGGCTTCGGATTTTAGTTCAGGGCTTGAACCCTAGAACCCTCTAAACCCCTAAGCTGGGTTGTGCTTTGGGAGAATTTTAATTTCCCTTATTTCCTTATGAAGGCAACCTGTTCATAAATAATTTTGAAAGGGTTTAAAGCACAACCCCTAAACCCTAAAGCCCTAAACCCCCTCTCAAGCCCTAGGCCGGCTCATCCACACCGTGGACCACGTGGAAGGCTACCTCCGGCCCGAGCCTGGCGCACAGCTCCCTTGGACTTGAGGAAACCTACTTTTTTGTAGGGTCACTATAAATTCCATGATAGGGTGTATAGTAAGAACCTACAAAAAAGGTAGGGTTTGGTAGGTTGTGGTAGGGTTAGTTAGGGTTATTTAAGGCTTTTCGGGCTTATGGAGTTATTTGAGTTATTTAGGACTTGGGGCTTAGTTAGGGTTAAAGGTTAATCAAGGTTTAGGGTGTAGGGTTATTTAAGACTTCGGGTTTAGCCAGGGTCCAGGTTCCTAGTGGCTCATACTCTACCCCGTTTTTAGGGTACCTACTTATTGAGATAACAGATCCTAACCATAAACCAGATACCCCTAAAACAGGGGTAGGGCTTGGGGTTTCGTTTTTAGGATTTCAGGATATGTCAGCTTTAAGGATTTCGCGTTTTTGGGGTCGAGTCAGGTTGAGTCGATTTTTTAGCGTTTTGAAATTTACAAATTTAGGCCTCCAGAACTTCAGGCCCTACACCTGCACCTGGTGTGGAGAGTCTACACACACACACACACACTAATACCCGAATCGCCACCCGAATCGCTTACTCTAAGCCTGAAACCCTTCTGAGCCACAAGAAGCTTCACCTCCCAACAGGTGATGAATTCTAGGGTCGATGGGGGCTGGCTATGCTTCCGCGGATTTACACTTTGACTTCGCTCACAAAACAAGAGCTCAGCTGGGAGTTTGCCTGTCCGATTTGACCGAAGGTCTGGGCCTTTGGTGGAGGTTTGGGCACTTTGAGTACCTGGAATCCCTGTAATCGATTCATGAAACCCAAGCCCAAAACAGTGGCGACTCAAGAATTCCAACCGGATGTTGGTGTATGATATCGCGTAGCTATGGTGAAGAACCCTAGAGAATGGTCTTCCCGCGTTTTTGTTCAGTGTTCTGTTTCATAGTACATCCCGTACGGATTCTGAGGTCCAGCCTTACCGCGAATCTATATGTAAGGGCTCCTTTAAGGGATCTATGAGGGTGCCTTTGAGGATTTGAAGGAAAAGGGATACTCAAAGCCTGAATCCCTCAAGCGAATCCTCGAATCTAGCTTGGAGAAGCCTCGTGTTAGGTTTGACGCTATCGATGCTTTTCTCGTGCACACCTGGGTACACGGCCCCGGAAGGGTCTTGCAGATCATGGTGCGTCACGCCTTGTGCTTTGGTGTGGTCAATGCAGAAACCTTAGCAATAAGAACAATTAGGCGGTTGAAAAGTTTATGCAAATAGTGTGTGTGTATATATATATATATATATATATACATGTGTTTACGCACACATACAGATACATATTTGTCCTTAAGTATAAGTTTAAAGGGACATGTGCGGGATGACTAATTTCTGTGAATTGCCAAATGTTCAGACTCTAAACAAGATGCTACATTTCCGTGCTGATCTTTGGTTTGGATTGCAGAGCCGGGCACCCCGGGGTGCGTGTCGAAGGCATACGTATATGTTTGGGCTGAGGGTATGGGGTTTAGGATGGCTTGGGGCTGTAATTCAACGTTTAGGGTTCAGTGGACTGCTTGTCGAACGAGTTTGGTGGGAAGGACAACATGCCGTACCCGACACTGTCGCAACTGTTTTTTTGTATCAAAGTCCCGAGCTATTCACACACTGACGCTGCAAAAGGGCCGAATTCCGTCTCAGATCATGTAGTGGACTGAACACTTTCCAATTATCCTAGTGCTGGGTTTTTCAAAGTTGCGAAGGGTGAGCGACAAAGCTTGCTGAAAGATTGAAACCCCAAGTCTGTACTCGGCCCTTCGAACCCTAGCCACCAAGCTCCAAATGTTAAATCCTCAGTCCTTGTCTCATCTAAACACTACAGTCGGTGATGCCCACATAGGAGTTTCCGAAAATTAGGGGTAGCATATTTCGGGGTCGTTGTATAGAATAAGGCATGAGGATCCTACAGTTTAGGGTAATATCTTAGGATCCCTTGTTTTCGGAAACTCCCACATAGCACGCCGCGTAGTAAGTAGTAGCTGACCCAGGCAAGCTTAAACTAATGGCTGTATATGACTGCGACTGATGGCTCAAGTCTACAGGCAAAGACGCCTGCAAGCAGTGTCAAAACAGTCGTAGGGTCTAGGTTTCGGGTTTACGTGAAAAGGGTTGGGTTGGAGCCCCAAAAATCCAAAACCGCGGGCACTCTCTAGAATGGTGCTTTACTCATCGAAGACTCGAAGAGATGTTCTCAAGCAGTGGTGTCTTGCATTCCCAACATTGGGGCCACAATTGCAACGAGGTATTCGGCAGGGAATGTACGAAGTGTTGCACATTTACAGTTCCAGTGATAAAAGCCAGTCATAATACAGAGGCCTGAATAACTGGTGACAGTGTTCCTCTTTGTTTAACCGGGCTCCCCGATTTAATGTACTTACACCTCTATTTAAAAGTATGAAGGCACGTGTAATGTGCGCTAGTGCCTTGAACACCGAGCAACTCCCTGAATCAATAACCAGCTGGCAGGGACTTTTTCCTAGCATTAGAGTAGGTAACCTTCAACCTGTTTTGGGTATTATAGCCCCTAATTACATAAATGCAACAGTTAAACTTGAAATCCCTGGGATACTGGACAAGCGTGTCTTTTCTGTAGGATTCATGCGTCCCCTGGCAGCACTGTGCCATGGCTGCAACAGGCAGGGGCGCCTGGAGTTGCTCATGGCATATGAACTACGGCTCTCTAAGGGCTCTATGATAAGGGTTTGGGGTTTCGTGAGTGTATGTAATGCATGTACGGCTCCTTGTGAGAGTTGATGAGTGTACATCTTGGGATCAGTCATGGGGATACGAGTATTATCAACCCGATGTCATGTGTCACCTGTAGCCTCGTAGACCGTAACAGGTAGTTCCTCTGTCTATCGGACCCTCGCCGTAAATAAGTTTGGCCTCGATATCTCCCAGTCCCAATCAATGGTTGCTGTTGTTTCGATAGAGTACTGGAGCTATAGTTTGTGCCAGGCCCAGGAAGACGGTGTTTCGAGCAGTCCCAAAGGGTCCTATGTACTGTTATGGGGGATACTTCCCTAAGTCATTCTAGTAATTCCTAATATGGAACCCCTACATTCTACCATATCGGTACATAGGACCCTTTGGGAGTTGCTGCATCAACAAAAAGCTCGCGGGGGGCCCATGGCAGAGCCTGCAGGTTCCTGGGTAACCATTTGGGAGTTTCCGAAAATAGGGGACCCCAATATAGCCCCCAAAGTAGTGGGATCCTTAGTACTAGGACGCAGAATAGGCCCTTATTCCTTTTTTAGGGTTTGGGTTCCCTTATAAACCCCTTCAAACCAAAAAGGGCACCCTTTTTATTCCTAGGCTTCTCTTAGGTTTAGATTATGAGGACCCCACAATAAGGTACCCCTTGTTTTCGGAAATTCCCATGCCAGGGTCCCCTTATTAAAACCGGAGAGTAGGGAAAAGGGTACCCTTCTTTGACTCGGGTCACTAGGAACCTGGGCCTTCATGGATTTCAGCTATGGATATAGGTTAGAAGCTGCCCCCCACCCTGTAATAGTGGTATAATAGGAATATAATAGGGCTCTAATATAATCCTTATAGTCACTATTACAGGGTGGGGGCAGCTTCTAAGATATAGGCGTACGCAGGCTTCTGATGTAGAGCTTGGATGGTGTTTAGACTGTGGCTTGGGTGTTCTAACCGGCAGTCACCGGATGCAATGGCCATTTCATGGGTCCATGATTGCTACTGCTGAGCCCTATGTCCTCGGCTCAAAGTTCTCAGGCCTAAATGGGAGTTTCCGAAAATAGGGGACCCTAACAAGGTACCCTAAATAGTAGGATCCTTATTATAAGGACCCTAAACTAATGTACCCCTAGTTTTCGGAAACTCCCAAATCAACAACCCATGGGTCGGGCCCCTTTGCTGAAGAGACTTCGGATGCATCACCCATGAGGGTGTTGGCAAAGCTTGCGGATTCGGGCCTGCGGATCCGCAATGACCTTTCCTGAAATGTTTGGCGTTCATGATGGGCGATATTAGGGTTGAGGGGTTAGGGTTTAGGGACACCCACATGATGACTGGTACAGCCGTTGAGAAGTTGAGAGCGCGAAGAGGCCGAGCCTTAAAGGCCATCACCTGGAAGCAAGTTGGGAGAATGACGGTGACTCGCCAGCTGTAGCAGCCTGCAAGTGGGTGTGAGCACGATGTCGTGAATGTCCGAGAAGAGCTGGGCTTGAGTTTCGGGTTTTTGGGGTTTAAGGTTGAGAGTTTGCCGTTAATATGTATCTTGTAACTCTAGTGCATCTCGCGCTGCATCGCAGTGGCGGCATGTTGCCGAAGGAAAGAAAAGGCTGCAGGAAAGTTGTCATCCTTGCCCTTCTCGGAATGAGAAATCATCAACACACGGTTGATAACCAGGGGTCTAGATTATTTTTGTGTTGCCTAAACCCAAAACCACAAAACCCCTAAACCCTAAACCCTCTACCCACGCTCCAGTGCGCTTGTCGATTTAGCATCAAACCCCCTGAACCCTAAGCCCCAAAATGCTCAATGCTGAGCTTTGGGGTTTTCGAGTTTGTGGTTCGGAGCGGCCTTGATCCCGAACAGTGCAAAGTTTATCTTATCGTGTTGCCGTAAACTCAAACGATCGGATTCTCTTCGCTTGCCGGAGGTCTTCGGCGATGCAAGCGGCTGCTGCGACCGTGGCATCTCAGGTTCAGGCTTAGATCCCTAAACTCCCTATACCCATGTGGGAGTTTCCGAAAATAGGGGGCCCAAATATAGTACCTTAAATAGTAGGAACCTTATTTTAAAGACCCCAAAAGAAGGTACCCTAAAATTCGGCCACTCCCATGTATGCTGTGAGCCCTAAGCCCTCAACCCTAAACCCCCGAACCTGACCTCATGAAGCTATGCCTCGAGCGAGTGTGCGAGTCGAAACCCTGAACCCTGCCCTGAACAGATGGAAAACCCTAAACCCTAAACCCTAAAGCCGAGGCTGGTTGCCGTCGGATTGCTAGCTGCAGGATGCGGCGGCTGCTTTCTTCGCTGCAGGTGTCTTGGGTGCCCTTAGTAGCTGAGTAGTAGGTAACCTTTAACCTATTAGGGTTGATAGCCCACCTTGGGCCAGGGTACTCAGCGCCTAAGCTTTTTGAAAAGAAGGTTCCCATAGCATTGAAAAACGGTTTAATATTGGATCTAAAGGGTTTTTTGCCTTTATGGTGGCGAAAGTGCAGGTCCAGGTTTCGTAGAATTTCGTAGAACTAGTGAGATAGGTTCCGATAAAAGACTTTCTGAAATTCAGCGTTGTACTGGGTCTTGCAAAGGGTGGCGTATGGTCTAAGGTTTGCAGGTGTCTTACCCTTTGTGGCTACGCCGCTTGACACTTAGATCCTGACCTCAAGCTGTTTAGTGGGTTCACCTGGACTAACCCATGTACCCTTATGAAAAAGGGGACATGAAACCCCCAAAAGGCTACATTTTCCTTTTTTTGCAGGTGCCTTATGAAAAAGGGACATGACCCCCAAAAGGCTACATTTTCCTTTTTTTTTGCAGGTGCATTGGTTACTAAGGGTTTAGGGTTTAGGGTTTAGGGTTTTACTGTAGGTAGAACTTGGGGTTACCCAAGAAGCCCCCAGTCGGCAAAAGACAGCCTCCGAGATCATGTAGGGGTCTCAAGCCCAGAGAGCCCAAGACCCCTTAATTAAGGAATCTACTTTAAATTACAAGGGGGTTCATATTATGATTTAAGCCATATTCCGTAATCAAGGGGTATTGGGCTCTCTGGGAGGGTTTTGGGAGTTATACTTTCACACCCTTATTCTATTTGTTAAGGCTAAGGCCCCTTCTTTACCTGAAATGCGCTACGCGTTTTGGGCGTGTTTGCTTGCGGTGGAGGGCTAGGGATTGGGTTTGGGTTTAGTGCTGGAGGGCCCCTTGACTGCACCGTCATATTAATCAATAGGGAAAATGTCGGAATAGAGCGAAAAAGTTGTGAATGCATGTATAAGTGGGTGTGTATGAAATGTGTATGTATGTATGTATGTATGTATGTATGTATGTATGTGAATATATGTATATATATATATACATGTATATGTATACATGTATATACATATGTATGTATGTATGTCGGACTACTGTTAGTAGTAAATAGTATCGGTCTTCCGTCCCCGCAGCTGCTTCAACAAACAGAATGGTACGGTCTTCAATCGGTGTTAGCCGTCGTGTTCGACTATGAGCCCAGAATTAACACGAATCGCTTTTGCCCACGTCAAGAATTTGGTTAGCTAGTACGTATTATTACATGCTGAACAGACACTGTACGGGCTCCTACATATACCTGGAGATACTACACAACAGTAAATCCAAAGCCTCATTTCTAGTACGGAGTACCATTGCCACCCCAGCTCTCCACTAGGTCTTGTAAACTCCAAAAAGTTGGAAACCTAATTAAGGACACATCGTGCTGGGATTCCTTACACTTTGCTCTTAGGGATTGAGGCCTTCGGGTTTCCAACCTTTACGCTTCTGCTGTAATTGTTGAACTCCCATGCGAAGCGAGACCAAAGCGATGTCTGCTCCCTTGCAGGACCAAGGTCGCAGCCAGTAGAATTCCCCGAATCAGGCCGGCTAGGTTGACAAGTCGTGGCTGGTATTTCCGTTATTGAGGGCTTAGGGGTTTAGGGATTAGGGCATTGCAGTTTTCGAGAGGTTGAAGGGTGGCGATTTCGCTATACCTCGCTACCGGCTTCGAATCAGCAAGACTCGGCGTAATGCAACCCAGAATCACACCGCCGGTCGGGCAGCCCAGCAACATTCGCACGGCCGGCCTCTGCCAGACTGAGTTTGATCTCAGACTAAATAAGACAAGTCATTATTCCCCAGTTATAGCATGTTTTTTTATGAGCTACCATCAAGACCCTAGTCTACTTAAAGGATCATGGGACTTAGTAAGTAAGATTATGAGTACCTTAATTGGGGTCATAAGTATAGTTACCTTACTTATAACCCTAGTTACTAAGTCCCATGACCCTCTGCGTAATAGTCTAAACGCCACATCGCCTTTAGACTTAGACATGGCTTTAGTTGGGTTTTCAATGCCAGGCCGACCGAGCACACGGAATTACCTGACCGGTCGCCCGAACCCACAGACTCAGAAACCCACACCCTTAAACACTGATCCTTTAGTCCAAACCAGCATGAAAAGCAATCCATCTAAGCCTCTTGCATGACATCTGATGACGAGGCAGCCGCACCAGGCCCTGCGCGGAGCAACATCACAGATGCCCCGCAAGGTGGCATGTAGAGGGCGGATTCTAGCGGCTGGCAAAGGGGTCTTAGTAGCGTTTTGGGGCCGATTATGCCACATTCATAATAAGGAACCTCCAAAATAGTATTGGTATTTTTTCAGGCCCATGTTGGGGTTGGGAAGTTGGAGGTTGAAAAAGTAGGGGTCAAAGAGGGGACTTGTCTCTGATTTTTGTAGAAGTGTAGGGTTCATCTAGGTTGCAGGCTCTATGAATGAGGGTTGAGGGTTTGAATAGGGTCGAGTTTTTTCTTCTCAAACGATCATGCGACACAGTACCAAGGATTATGAGCAAGGTTACTAGACTTAGAACTACTTATATCCCTCATTAAGGTACTTATAGCCTTACTTGTTAAGCCCCCTAAAGACTGAAACCCTATTAACCTTTCTATGTCATCCTCCAAGTAGGGTTTCAGCTTGCAGAATCATTGAACTTAGCAATGATTGGGACACTCAGCCCCTAAACCCCTAAACCCTAAATTCCTTTATTGTCTAAACCATGAAACCCTAAACCCCTGGATTGTCCGAGTGTGAGCACCGAAACCCTAATCCCAGGGTTTCAGCTTGCAAGCCCCGTTTGCCCAGCCCAGGACTTGGGATTTATGCAAAAAGTACCCAGAGCCTCCAAAACCCCTTAATTAAGGAATATACCGTCAGTTTAATTGTATAAGGGATCCTATTATGATTTCAGGTATATTCCTAAGTTACGGGGTTTTCGAGGCTCTGGGTAGGGTTGGGGTTCAAGGCGCAGTGTACCAACGCCTCAGTCAACCTCCGTCCACATGATGGTTTGCGGAAGTTTGTATATAAGTACCCAACCCGATCCCAACTCGTATTTGAATGTTGCAAAGACATGCGCAGGTCGATTGGGAACAGGCTTAGGTTTGGGATTCAGGCTGAATAATGCTATGGCTCCAAGTGCTTCATAGGAATATCTATATACTCACACGGCATTATTCCTGCAGTACTGGAACCCGGTTTCGGGACGGTTTTGAGCCGCATCAGATGACAGTGTGCTTGCCTCCATCGCAGCCTTGCGTGTTGCATTCTTTTTGAAGCCTATGACTTACTCCCTCGAGAGCCTACTCCTCAAATGCCGTCTACAACTTTAGACGGATACTTCTTATGATTTGCGCTGTGGCATGCTGTAGCGTCGCCGGTCAGGCTGTAGATGAGATCATGCTGGGCGGCGCTGCACTGGCACTCTCATCGGCTGCCGTTTGGCACGGGCGGAACGGCTCCTTCACTTGTGAAATTCGGCAGGACTACCATGCAATCACAATTTCTGGAAGACCATACGGCACAATCAATACAGTTCAGAGGCTGAACACTGTCAGGTTTTTGCATCTTTCTAACCCTGCACTCACGACTCGACATGATTGTGTGGGTGTCTCTCTCAGACCGGGCTTCGCACAGCAAGAAGTCTGGCATGTTGGTTTTTGGGATTGGGGCTTCGGGGCTCAAGACTTACATAGGGTTCAGGGTTCAAGGAGTTTCAAGGTGATGCGATGCTGGGAGTGAGAAGAGCTTGTGATTTCGGACCTACGTACTAGAAACACCGTAACGCCAATCCTGGTTTCTTGTTAAGTAGCTTAGCCTAGTTTACCATAGCCAGGAAGCCCCGCAACTGTCAAGAGCAGAGTAACCAGCTAGTTGTGAGACGCTGGCGGTGTCTAATCCCTATACCTACAGCATCCCTACACCGCCCTAGACCCCAAACCTTTCCTAAACCACACTGTTCGCCGCCTCGGCCTTGCTTGTCTCTTAACCGCCGACATAACATGGGGTTTGGGATGATCTCGGGATGTGGCCCTCTACGGCTACGCTGTTTCACAGTGTCGGGTCAATGCTGATTGAACTCAGATGCTTCGCAATCATAATCGAGATTACACGCCTTTGGTCAGTCGTCGCTCATCGTTTAGCAGAGTCTTCTTCTGCCCCTATCAGCTGAAGCTGCTCCCCTAGCGCCTACACTTCGAATCCTATTTGTTAATCGAGGCCGTCTCATGCAAGGTGCCGCGGAGCTGTTTGAAAGCCTGGCCGAGTCGCAGGAGGATCGGGCTAGCGGTTAAGGCATTTGGTTGCGAGCGCAACGGACATATTCGACTGAATACAACATAGGGGTCTAAACCGTTACCGACATTATTCCTTAGGGTCCTTGATTATAATCAACAGGACCCCTTTTTTTTAGGGTTCAGGTTCCCTTATAAGCCCCTTGACACCGAAAAGGGCACCTTTTTTTTGCTAGGTTACTCTCAGGTCTAGTCAACAAGGTGCACCGAAGCCATCTTCTAGTTTCTCAGGACCCTATACTACTATACTAACTCGAAGCCCAACGCCACAAGTTTCATCGACGCCTCGCATGCCAAGACCCAAGCCCGAAGTTTTCAACGCATTCCAGCTGAAGGTGGCGAGGTCTAGAACCCATATCTCAAATCCACAACCCAAATCATCTAAAACCCAAAACTCAAATCCGAAATCCAAAACTCAAATCCTAAGCCCAAGCAGTGAACCGAGTGCTCGCGACTGTGGGGTTTCCACCCTTCTTCAGAGCCCGAAGCTTCTTTCTTAGTCTTCGTGCGAGGACAGTCCACCCGTGCCTGTCCCCAAGTTTTTGGAAGCTTGGCTGAGGACCGGAGTAATTAGGATCTGGTTCAACCCCAAACCACAAAACTCGAAACCACGCATCTCCAGCCCCTTGTCTTAAATCCGAAACCCCAAACCCTAAACTCTAAGCCCTAAACCCAGCCAGTGCCCGTGCAATGCGGGCTCCTCCTTGCTAGGGAATTAGGAGGGATTAGAAGTCAGTGCCCGTGTTGACTTGGGTCGGTATGAACAGCAAGTTATCCTGGTCGTGACATGATGTTTGTCTAGAGCAGCGAGATGGATGGCGAAAACTGGATTGTGGTGCTTGGAGCTGCATGTACTATTTTACTTAGTTTCTTTTGTTCCCGTCGCGGGTGAAGTGGGCAACCCGCTGACCCAGTAGAGATGTGGAGGTAAACTCCAGCTCAACTAAGGAGGCCGCTAGCAAACGTGGCCAGGTCATGATTGGAGCAACTCGAAGTGAATATAGGGTCGGAGCAATTCGTAATATTATTCCTGAGCGTTCCATGTTATATTAAAAGAGCCTCCAACACCCTGTTCTAAGTATCAAGGCCCCGGCAAGAGTGTAGGATTTTGGGGTCGGCGTACGTAGTATAAAACAGTGATGGTGCTGTATGCTCTAAGAGGCTAACCTGTAGCTCTCCGCAAAAGATGGACTGGCAGTCCTTGGCAGGTCATCCTCTAAACTCCTGATTAACAAGAGTTAGTACTTATGAACCCTATAGTACCCTTAAAGGCACCCCCAAAGGGCACCCTTAAAATAATCCTTAAAGGTGAGGATTTTCATGGGGATGCTGAGATAGTGGCCGTTGGAGTGAAGGGGGGGTGGGTAATCAGGGCTGTACATAAATATCCGCTTCTTGAGAGTAGGTAACCTTTAACTTTTTTGGAGTATTGCAGCCACCCTCCCCTATCACCCCAAAGGTTAAACTTTGCGTTCCGAATGATACTCGGCAAGGCTTAAGCAGCAAATTGCTGGAAGTTGCGCGACACAATTAATGTTGCGTGTACTGCATCTCCATTTCAGAACTCCGCGGTGAGTAGGAGTAGCATTGGCGATGAAGGCAATGTCCACATGCAATTGCGTCCAGACAGTTAGTGAACGATAGCTGCCAGAAGAGTGGACTTCGTGTCGGGCAAGCGATCCCGTGTATGCATGTGTATGTCTGCATGCATGCATGGATGACAGCATATATGTATGTATATTATCGTATTTTTGTACTTCTGTATATACACATCTGTACATCTATACAAACATATACACATACATACCTACATGCCTACCTACCTACCGAGCAACCGTTACCTACCCATCTACATACATACATACATACCTACATACAAACATACACACATATGTAGGTATATGCATATGTTATAAAATACGTATATACATATACACATGTATACATTTATGTACATCTTTACATATAATAGAAAACAATTATTAGGCATATGCGTGTATACATGCCCGCATATGTACAGACCCACAGACACACACGCACACACACACACACACACACACACACGTGCAGTGCACGCAAATATACATATGTGCGTGCGTGCGTACATACAAACACTCATGTTTAGGCATATATGCATGCATGATGTGCCGTGTGCATGTGCTTGCATGTGTACATACACATACTTATGCATATAAGCATACCTTTCATGTAATATATATATATATATATATATACATGCATATGTAGAAACGCTTATATACATATATCTGTATACATATACATACACACATGGCGGATGCATAGTTCACTCTTAAAGATATGGAGCTTCGCTTTTCTGGGCCATAATGCTAGGCAACGTGGTCTTTGCAAGGGACTTAACATGAACTCTTTAATGCCCTAAACCCTAAACCCTAAACCCTAAAGGTATCCACCCAGAAAGCAGCCCAGAATCGACTTCCGTCAGGTCACTGGAGCCTCCGGTGCTGGCAAATCTTCTGTGGTCAACGCTTTGCGGTCTTTGCGGGACCCAGACTTTGGGTGGATAACTCATATTGTGTAGGTTTTCGGGTTTCGGAAGGGCTTCATGTGTTCTATATAGGGGTTCTGTGAGCTTTTCTGTAATTAGGTAATTGGGATTTAAGGATACGACTTCCTTAAGGGTGTCGCCTTGGGTCTTAGTGAGCCTTAGGGTGTCAGGGCATTTGGATTGTGGGTATTGGGTGGTTAGGTTGCAGGCTCATGGCTTTAAGGCTCAGGGTGTACCACCTACTGACTAAGGATGAGGTTGCTGAAGTGAAAAGGCCTCGTAAGACTTAGTGAAGGAGGTTTGGAGCTGCTGAGGAAGTGGAAGATTTTCAGTTCGCGTACTCTGTTCGCCGCGAAGCCAACTTCCGCTGACTGGCAAATCTTGGTTCCAGTCGTTCTATCACTCAGCGCTGCTGTAAACGCTATACCCTCAAATGCTAAGCACCTAAAACCCCACACCCGAAGCCCTAAACCCTTAAACCTTCAACTCGAAAAGGCTTCGTCCTTGCCAAGTAGGAGGGAAAGAGACCTCCCTAGACCCTCAACCTTGAACCCTAAAGCTTACACCACCTGCCAGCCCTGAACTCAGACAGCCCAAGGGCTGCTGTTCATTGGGGTCAGTATTGCTGTTGGCATGCTTTAATATTATCCTCATGATTTAGTATTATCCTTGTAATTATGCTGCTTGGTCTTATTGGCACTGTCTGTATTATTATGGAGTTCACGAATTGTTGTCTTAAGCACTACTGTCATTATGACAAGGTGTTGTTCAACTTAGGCGTATTGGGCCCTCTGTAAACGCAAAATTAAAACTCCAAGCTTTGAGGTTTGCTTTAGCGGTTTCACGTTTCGAGCATCCGTGCAAACGTGAAGCACAGTTCTCAAACTCCTACAAGTAGCGACTGCAAGCCCAACAGAACCTTTGGGCACATGGAGTCAACTTGACGGATCATGGGACTCAGTAACTAAGGCTAAAAATACTGTTATAACCCCAAACAAAGCCCGTATAACTTATAACCTTACTTACTAAGTCCCATGATCTCCAAGTACTGATGTTTGGAACTTCAGTTTTGGGGTATTCAGGACAAGTGTGGGATTTCCTGCAGTGCCACTTCAGACGCCACTTCACGGCGAAGCTTACAAACGACTAGTAGTGCACGGGTTTAGGGTTTAGCGTTTAGGGGCCACCTATACCTTGAACCCTAAACCCGTTATAAAGCCCTTACAAGCGCTTTATGAAGCCCTGCAGCCGCACAAATAAAGCTTCCAGCGGCAGATTGTCAGCCAGGTCAAAAGCACGAGGCTGTTTTCTATGCTGCACCTCCATCGTTGTTTTGCATTTGCATTAGTACATTCAGAAAGTAATTCAGAAAGAAAAGCAGATATAGAGGCAGCCAGAATCCAAGGTGTCCTCTGCGTTGTGCATACAGTATTGTGTCTTTTTTGTCAATGCTTTGTTGTAGTGTTGCTGTACTCTGCAAAAAGGAAAGGGGATCCGTATTGTCGCGGCCTAGAGGCAAACGTAGTCCTTCTTCACCAAACCCTAAATCCTGCAAGCTCTTCTATATCAGCCTTGGACGCTCTGCTTGGTGCTGCTTCCAACCTTTCCCGTTCCTGCGTGCATTGTTTTTTCTACGGTTGATGATATAAATCCTGCATTACAGTATCTACTAAGGAATATATCACAATTCCCGTAGTCTAGGGTCATTATGGTAATGCAGGCTTTATATTATCACAAGTGGTATGGGTTTTGTGAAGATTAGGGGTCTCTTGTGAAGGTCCGGAAGAAAAAGGATCCGATGGTTTGGGGATTTTAAACAGGTCCATTTCGTTCTGGAACTCCCTTGTCTCAAGCTGCGCAGTCTTTGTCTTTGAGCATGGCAATGCTAAGCTACGAAGCCATATATAATGCTCCGAAATGCAGCGTCCTTTCTCCTTGAAGGACTCCGACAAAGATGCCGCAAGAACGGGCATCACCGACGCCCGTTTCAAATTAAGTTCGCAAGGTTGCAGGGTAAGGAGCTACACTTCGCAACTTGGTTCCAGGGACCACAAGAGGCCTTCAAGCATGCTACCTATGAGGAGATGGGGAGGTTGTTTGGTTCCTTACTGGGCCCGATCTTTGCAAGCCTGGTGCCCAGAGAGCCCCATATCCTTAGTAGTTAACTTGATATACTAGATGCTCAGCTTTGAGGCGTGAGCCTTAGCCTTAAACCCGAAACCCTGCCCTCATCCGTAGGGAAGCTACGAGGCGCAGGCCCCTCGGAATCCCGTTGCTTTCTCGCCCAGGCCTAGCCATATCCGTTTCAGGGTCTTTGCCTTAACAAGGGTGCCGTACTATTTTGGGGACCCAAACTGGAACCCTAATTCAGAACGACTTGTATTGTATCGCTATATCCTTCTGTTATTCAGCCAGCTACAATACCTCATCAAGGATCCCTCCCTCCATCGCTTGAGAGTGAAGACATCCGCAAAACCGTGATGCAAGCCTCCATTTCTGACCCTGAACCCTGCGTACCTCTTAATTAGCAGGTTGCTAGTCCTTAGGTAGAGCCCTCTTGTACCCGGCAGCTGCAAATCCCCCTTTAGATTCGTCTCACTCCTCAGACCTCGAACCACATGCCTCGCCTGGATCGTCCGAGTGTGCGCGCCGAAACCCTAAATTCCAGTACTGAGGAGACTACTCTCACTCCAGAGATGTATGAATGGCGACTAGGATACAGAGCCTGGGCCGCGTGAGCTCTTCATGCTTGGGCGGTCTGGTTTACGGTTTTCAGGGTTCGGTACAGGCTTGTCTTTGCGGTGTTCTATACATGTGTGCATATATATATATATGTATCTGTGTGTGTGTGTGTGTTTCTTTCAAGGGCGCTACAGGGGCTTCTGGGTAAGAAGATTTACTTTTTGTTCTCGAGTGTGGGCTGTAGGATTTCGACGTCAGCAACTCAGGAGTTGATGTTAGGGCCTAGGTTTTAGGTCTGAAAGCTGTAGCAATCCAGTTCATGTGATCCATGTTTCAGGAGTTGGGGTTGTAGGATGATTAACAGCTTTAGGAAGTTCAAGGATTAGGGTTCAGGCCCTTTTCTAGCCGTCCGTGCATGGGGTTCGCCACCTGCTGATGCTGACATTGCTCTGACACGCGTCAGTGCCTTATATAGGGGTCTTGAATCGTGATAGACTTGAAGTATCCCCTTCTAGTCGTCGTAGAAGTTGAGACTACTGTCGTTTTGCCCCACACCTATTCTCATTGTTGAGGCACCGGAATTGGCAGGTTTTTGCAACCCTTAAATCCGCGCTTGCACGTTTACTTAGTGGATCAGGGGACTTTGCAATTAGGGTTATAAGTAAGGTAACTATACTAATAACTACTTATAACCCCAATTAATAAGGTACTTATAACCTCACTTACTAAGTCCTATGATCCTTTAAGTACCCGTCCTCCCGGACCCCATCGTCCACAAGGATCTAGGGGGATTCAGAGACGTTTGTAGGGTTTTTGCAGCGGTTGAACTCTGGAGATCTTAGTAAGTTGATGTGGACATTAGTTCGCATGACCTCTTTTCCAGTATGACAAGATACTCCCGAGGTTAAGCATTTGGCTAGTGCTTAAGGCCTGTACACTGTAAACTGTCGGGTTTTGGACACAGCTGGAAATGCGCCCAGGGCACGGTATGGGTTCGGGTGTGCATGCAAGGTTGTCGGACACAAATTCTGCAGCCAGTGTGAACTAAACCTTCAATCTTAAAGAACCTCTACACCCTAACCCCCCCCAAGCCCAAACCCTGAGCCCTAAATCCTAAATCCCAAGCCCAAACCCTTGCTGAACCCAAAAACCTGCCCGTACCCGGAACTCCATCCCTAAAGCAACCACCCTACGCAATCATGCCTTCCAAAACGAACGTACAAGTCAAGTCCGAGCGCCTTGACTGGTATCGTCTACCCTAAACACCACCAGGACTGTCCGAGTGTGAGCGCCGAAACACCACCAGTGAGCAAATACAGCCCGTTCCTTTGGGTTCTTCTTCGATCCCCAATACAAGCTTTTTGGGTTCTTGTAGTTTAGTAGGAATCGGAAAGTTTAACCTTTCATTTCTGTGGCTTATTGGGGTAGTAGGTTTCGGTTCTTTGTAATGCACAACTTTAGCACGACATTCACCAAGACCCAAGCTTAGCTCCGAAGGCACCTAAACCTAAACACCCTTATGGCAACCAGTGGTGTAAGAGCCTCAATGAACCCCTATACTCCAGAAAGCCACAATGTTAAGGAATCCCTATGTTCATATGATTCATATGCTAACCCTAAACCATGGCGCCCCAATCCTCCCAAACCCTATGCCTCAAATCCTTCATCCTGAAACAAAATCCCTGACACTCCAAAACTCTAAACCCTAGACCTTGAAATCCTAAATCCTGAAACCAGAATCCAAGCACTGAGGTCCGGGAGGAGCGAGATCCTCGGAGCTCGGATCCCTTGTGACCCAGGCAACTCTGGGTTTTGGAGTTTAGGGGGTGTTTTCAGGATTCCTTCCATTAAGGGGTCCTTTAAGGGATCGTAAAGGTTTAGGGGTGGGGGTTTGGGAGTTTAGGGTTTTTGTTGAGGGTTCCTTTAAGGGGTCCTTTAAGGGATCTACAAGGGTTTAGGAGCAAGGGTGTGGGAGCTTGGGGGTCAGCAGCTGAGTAGGTAACCTTGAACCTCTTGGGTTTTATATACCCCTACCATGATTGAACCGGTTAAACCTTTTTGGGGCCAGGATACTCAGCCCCTGAGTAGATGCTCGGGATTTAGAGATTAGGGCCAAAGATTTGACAGGGATACTGCAAGGCTGCTGTACGGCTACTACAAGGATACCGTGAGGTTTCTATGCGGTTGCTGTAAGGATACTGTAAGTGCGCTGTAATCGGCTTGAGATTGTAGGTCAAGGATTTCGGGTTATGGGTCTCTGACCTAGGGCTTGAGGTTTCACTAGGGCTGTTCGGCCTCTACCTTGCTCTTGTCTTATGCTGTTGCTTCTTCTTTCAGTGGAAACGAGATCGAGAAGAGCAGCACATTCGGCAGGAGACGAGGCAACACAATGCCAGGACAAGATAAAGACAATTGCAAGAACTTGTAGCGACAATAAGGGTAGGAAAAGGGGTTCTGTACTCTATGAAATGTTTGCTTGCACGTCGTATTTACATAAACATGCATATGGGAGGTTGTCAAAAATTGTGATCCTTCGTTGGGTCCTCCTAACGCACCCTAATATTCAGGATACTCAAAAAGGAGCCGTAATTTTGACAATTACCCATGTGTCTTTATCTGGGTGTCACCAGCTCGGAGTATCGAACGAGCTTCTGGGATGCTGGTCTTAGGAGTCAGAGGCCCAGAACCGAAAAACCAGAAACCCTTGAGGCAGTACATCCAAAGTCATACAGCGACAACAAGAAGAGTAATCGAACGCTATCATTGGAGCTTGGCATCTCCAGGAAGCAGAAGCCATCATTTGCGACCTGCCCGGGATCGGCACGCCCCGATTTCCACAGGTGCTTTGGGGGAGTCTTTGGGGCTTAGGATTTATGGAGGTTGCGCTTGAGAAACGGTGTGTCATGATCTCCACCATGTATGGTATCATATGCTGGGACTGGGTGTGAATGAGGGAACTTGGTGTAAACTTTACGAAATTTTTCACATGCAAGTAAGCTTCACACTGTTTTTTTCTCTTAGGCTCGCTGCCGACCGCTCTTGAAGGTTTGTTACTATTGCTCTTGCCCTTCATTCCACTGCTCCACCGGCGACTACGAGTGCTTCTCTTACTGTTACTGGCACCTGCCAGGGACGGTTAAAACTACCGCTCCAAATGCCATAATAGCACTGGTACTGGTGCTACCACTCGATATACTAGTCTTCCGCCTCCTGGTTCAGCTGACGCTGCTGCTGCTGCTGCTGCTGCTGCTGCTGCCACGACGACGACAATGACTACGACTACAACTACCACTTCCAGTGCTATCACCACCACCTCTTTTGCCAGTACTACCACTCTACCACTGCCACCACTAACACCACTGCCTTCGCTACCTACACTACCTCCACAACTACCACTACAACTGACAACACCGCGACAACCACTCGCCGTGGCTGCTGCACAACACCCCTTGGCGCCCTGAGCTTAGTTTTTGGCTTGGCAGGGCCGTTCCGAACTTCACGCTGCTCGCACTTCGCTACGCTCAGGTACCGGAATTCTTCTAAACGCCTCCAACAGAATAGGCTTTTATGGACAAGGGCGCTATCATGTTTTATCACTATCCATTGATATTATGAGGTAGTACATCAAAAGTTGTTCCTTCACGTTCTGTTATGTTTCATCATGATGTATAATATAAGAGTGTCCATTATCAGGTAGCGCCCTCTCCGAAAAAGCCCTTGCCACCCCAGGCCGGAGCCCAGGACCCTAAAAAAGCCCTACCTCTACCGATAGGTTCAGCCCAAGGACTTCCTTTACAGTGACCCCAACAAGGAACCACAATGGAGACTATAGGTAATTCTTAAACCCTAAACCCCAAACCCTGATCATTAAATCCCTAAACCCTAAATCCTAAACCCTAAACCCTAAACCGTCGGAGGCTTCCTACTTGAAGAGCATGGGGATTCGATATTTCGACCTTGTGCTGCTGACCCTTGTCGAAGCCCTGAGCTATCCGACTATTGCCCTAAGGGTCCAAGTACATAATAATCATATACTCTTCCAAACATGAACCTACATAGCTACTTTCCGTAACCAGAGTACCTTATTATTGGATCCTTTGGAGGTTGGAGCTGAAATTTGAGGACTTTGGCACCTGAACTTAGATCCCCAATACTTAGGGACCCAAAAAAAGCACATAAGCATAAGCATTGTACGGGGATATCCCTACCTTACTGGGCTTCATTATAAGGGGATGTATATGGGATATCCCTATCCTAATTTTTGGTTATGTGCCTTTTGGGGGCCCTAAATACCAAACCTTTAAATCTGTTGGGCTCTTGTAGTTTAATCAGTAGGAATCGGAAATTTTCTCCTTTCATTTCTGTGGCTTATTGGGGTAGCCAGTGAAAGCCACAAGGAAACCTCAGGCGGTTCGGTTGGGGGTCTCGTGCTTAGACTTTTGGTTTCGCGTTCGGAGTTGAAGTTAGACTAGTTTTCCACTACTGATGAACTAAAATCAGACCTCGGGCCGCGCAACCCTGTGAAAAAGACGAGGCCACAGGCCTTGCTTCCTTTTAGGTTTCGGTTTAGGTTTACAGGGGTGACTTGAGGCATCCTGGTTCTGGAGCAGCAAATCCAAGAAAAAGAGCCGAAGCCCAAGCCCTCTTTACTAAACCCTAATACCCTAAATCCCCAAACCCCTAAGCCCCTAAGACTCCTAAACCCTAACCCCTAAGCCCCTATAAAGGCAATCGGGACTACTTAAAGGCTCATGGGACTTAGTAAGCAAGGTTATAATTCGGTTATGATTAGGATAACCCCACTTAGGGTTGTTATAACCTACTTACTAAGTCCCATGATCCTTCAAGTACCCCCAAAACCCTCATAGAATCTTTATAGTAACCCTTATAGATCCCTTGAAGGAGCCCTTTAAGGAACCCTAGGCCTTACTTACTAAGTCCCATGATCCTTCAAGTAAGGATTACCGCCTCGCGGCTCACCGAATCGGAGCTGCGGCTCGTGGCGGAGCTCAAGGCATCCGTTCAGGGGTTTTGGGTTTTTGGGGTTTAGGGTTTAGGGTTTAGGGTTTAGGGTTTTGGGGTTTTGGGGTTTAGGGTTTTAGGGTTTAGGGTTTAGGGTTTAGGGTTTGGGATTTAGGGTTTAGGGTTTAGGGTTTTGGGGTTTAGGGTTTAGGGTTTATCTTCCGCGTCGCGGCTGACAGGAAACTGAGTCCGTGAGAGAGAGAGAGAGGATTTAGGGTTTAGGGTTTAGGATTAAGGGTTTAGGATTCAGGGTTTAGGCTCTATTAAAGGCCATAGGGGCTCTAACTATAAGAGGGTACTTTTGGGGTCCTGGTATTTAGGGTATACTACTGGGCGTTCTCCTGGTTGGCTCTGAGGACTTTAACTTTTTGGGTTTCTATATGGACTACAATAAGGGGGGTAAAAGTTTAACTATTAGGAGGGGTTCAGAAGTCAGCCAAGTTTTCGGTTCTTTGGGTTCAGGGGTTTAGAGTTTTGCAACTGTTCCGGGCGAGAGACGCCTTCCGCAAAAGAGTTTTGGGGGCTTGGGGTTTAGGAGCTTAGGGTTTTGGATACAAAAGGGATTAGAGTCTGGGTTGTTGGGGAAGTCTGGGGCTTTAGGGTTCAGGATTTAGTTTGGCATTTAGGGTTTGGGGCTAGAGGGCTTCGGCTTCCGTGGGGCTTTCGGAACGGCCTCATTCTCGAGCCCAGCCTCGCAACCTGGCGCAGCCGGCGACTAGTTGCAGGGCGAGCAGAAAGTAAGCACCATCATCATCATCAACATCATCAACATCATCATCAGCACCCACATCATGCACATATCATCATCACCATCACCATTAGCACCCGCATCATCCACATATCATCATAATCATCAATGTTCGGGATTGCTGTCAGCAGTGCAACTTGCCCAGCACCAGCGTTAATTTACTTGTTTTAGCGACACAACTGCCGCTAATCGTGCAGACTTCGTCATGTAACATCGGGGCCGAAATAACCACCGATACTATGTCGGGGGTTCCTTATTATACGTATATTATATTCTCGGGCACACTATTCCCCAAGGGTCCATGCACCTAACTAGGCCTTAAAGGACTCCCAATATGGGTACATTGGGCCCACAGTATATACTATTTGGGTACATGGACCCTTAGGGATTGTGGTGATTCACCTCGTGCATCGCAGCAGGCCTACGGCGTGCCACACTTCTTGGTGCGGAACAAGATCGATGCCACTCTGCGCGGCGGGTTCTGTCCTTTCCTTGCCTGTTTCAATACTATGGATGGGGATTTGTAGCTTCTTTGTACCTATAGTTTGCGTCGATACGTGCCACGAAGGACTCAAGCCCTAAGCCCCAAACTTCAGCCGCTAGAAGAGAAGCCCTGCGCCATAAATCCACTTCGGGATTCCGGGCACTGGCGTAGTTCCCGAGTTTGTAGGACTGTCACCTACCATATAGCAAACTCGGCTTCTTTGCACATACATTTTCCGCTGTATGGGTGAGCTGAATTCTTTTGTCCGGGGCTCTTCCCGGCAGCGGTGCTGCAGTGAATCGCTCGCAGCTGCAAGGGATTCAACACATCCAGTTGTTCTGAGAGCCCTAAACACTTGATTGTCGAATATAGAGGCCTGATTATTTGATTGCGAGCTTGTGCTGTTTCTTAAGGTGTTTATCTTAATTAGGTAGTATTAGGGAGATCCCTTGAAGGGGACCCTTCGTAAACCTACTTTTGTCTCTCTGAAAAGGGACCTTATGCAGAGGGTCTATATTTTGAAGGGCTACCCTAATCCCAACCCAAAGGGTCCTAGGTGCTGTTATGGGAGATACTTCCCGAAATCATAATAGTAATTCCTAATATAGAAACCCTACATTCTACTATACAGGTACTTAGGAACCCTTAACCAAATCCTAAACCCTAAACCCTTAAAGGAACCCTATATTGGTACTTTGGACCCTTTGGTAACTCCTGGTTTAGACTACTGCCCTCCCCCAGGTTTGTGTGCGTAGCCTCATTCTTCTTCGGCGCTTGGGGTGCAAGGACTTGAAACCTACAGTAAACCGGAGGCCGGTGTTCCTTTAAGGGATGAGGGGTTTAGGGGATTCGGGTTTAGGGTTTATACAGGGGATTGTAGGGTTCCTTTACCCCATAAAGTTGGAAACCGGATTAAGGCCAAATGGTGCTGGGATTCCTTATACATTACTCTTGAGGATCGAGGCTATGGGGTTTCCAACTTTTGGGCTTCTACTGTAGACACTATATGCTGGCCCAAAAGCCTATTTCGATACTGTTCTCATTCGACAGAATAACCCAAAACCGCAGTCTGACAATGTTTCCTTTTAGTCCCGAATACAAGTACAGTTAATTAATCTCATATGATGCCCCAAACCCTGTGGTTTAAATACTCAGGATCCCGTACCAAAACCTTTGTGAAATCCCTTCTGGCATGCCTTAGCGGAGCCGTTATCGACCCCTTCTACGGGACCCTCTCCATGAACGTTCCCTACCGTAAGTGCAGGGTTAAATCCTAAATCGGAACCCTGTTCTTATGGGTGAGGTCCCCCTAAACCCTAAACCGTGTCCCCCTACAGTCCTTCATAGAACCCTTTTGAAGGAACCCGTAGTCTGATTTCTAGGTTTTAGATGCCCTGACGATAGCTAGGTCGACATCGAAGCCGAGCTGCTCAATGAAGAGGCCGTATACTTGGACTTGAACCTTGGGTTTAGGGCTTAGGTAGGTTTTGAGAGCTTGTAGCTCTTTGAGGGTTGGGGTTTTGAGATGTTACGAGAGTTTATAGGGCTTTAGTAGGGTGAAGCACTTGAGGGTTTAGGGTTATGATAGGTTCGAGGGTTGTAAGAGTTGCTGTCACGAGTACAGCCCGGCGCGAGTCAGCTGTCCTGGCGTGACGTTGCAAGCCAGTTGCAAAGGTTATGAGAGTTTCACGCTTTAGGAAGCTGGTGATTGTTAGTTGCAGGTTCATGTTACCTGCAACAGAATGGAAGCCGAAATGAACAAATTGAGTAAACCTGTGCGTCTAAACCCTGATCCCTTAACCCTGAACCCCAAACCTGTTTGGGACACTTTGGCTGTCGTCGGTGGGGCTTAGGGTTTTTTCGACTGCAAACCGTAGTATTGTATCTATTTCTATGTTGTTGTTATGGTTGTCAGTATTTTTATTGTGATTATCATTCGCATTGTTATTATTGTGGTTGTTCTTATCACTACAGGATCAGTATTGTGATTCTGCTTATGATGATATTACTACTATTTTTGTATTTTGGTTATTCTTGGTAGATGTATTAGCATGCAAAGGTGTGTTCCTAGTGTTATTTTTGCTATTAGTATTAGTATGAATACTTTTGTTCCGAGTATTGCTAGTCATTCTGCTATTGCCGTTGTCTTCAGTACTACCATTACTATTTCCGGTATTGTTTCGTTGTTGTTTCCCTGCGACCTTGGCCTTCAGGGTTTTGGGTTTTCCCAGCCCCTGCTTTGTGATCCGGGTGACCATGATCGGCACAACTCTGATGCCTCTGTTTGCAAGGAAGTCCTGTGTTCCGAAATTGCATCTGCTCGCCCCCCAACGCCAGCACCCTCTTTCGCTTACCCCTGAGCCCTAGACCCTGGATCCTAAGCCTTGAACCCCTAAACCTTCAGATCCTGCATCAGGACGAGGTGGAGGACCCTCTTGAAGAGCAGCACCTCAGACACCAGGCGGATGGCTCGGGGGTCTGACCCCCAAGACCCGAAACTAGATCCGAGGGGCTAATGTACTATAACGGCCTAAATACCTATGCTATCATAGTGGGCCCAGGACCCTGGAACTAGGTCCGAGGGGCTAATGTACGGGCCTGAATCATTAGTACTACCATTCCTGACTGTTCCTATTACACTCATCGTATATACAAACCACGACAAATCTCTCCACGAAATCTTAGGGTGCCTATTTAAGGGTTGAAAGGATTCGGTTGGGTTTACTTGTACCCTAAACCCTAAACCCTTAAACCCTAAACCCTAAACCTATAAGACTCCAAGTCGCAGCCAAGAGCAGGATCCACCGGTTTCGGGTAGCAGCATGGGGTTTAAGGTTTAGGGTTTAGGGTTTTTGGGTTTAGGGTTTTTTAGGGTTCTGTAGGTCAGTCTTTCGGAGTAGGTGGTATCGAGTTTCTAAACCCAAAACCTTTCTATAAACCCTCTAAACCCTAAGCCCGAAAACTAATAACTCAAAGGTCCTTGAACAAAGCGGTGGGGCGTGGTCTGCATAAAATCCATCCAGGGTCTAGGTATTCGGAGCGAAATGGAGCGAATCTGTTGCGGGTGCAGCAAAAATAGAGCTACTTTCAGTGGCCTAATGCGCAACCGATACACTAGCCGAAGAATTTGCAGTAGTCGTATGGATGACATGCTGGCAACAACACTACGGAAGCACTCCTGTCAAACGTCTCAGCTGCCGGCGTTGGCGAACACATAAGGCCCTAAACCCTGATTGCAATTTTGCGCCCCTACCATCTTTAGTAAGCCCCCACACCCCACAACACATCTCGAAGCCCTGAAGACTCGAAGCCCTATAATAGCCCTATAAGTACGTGTTGATCCTGACAGCCGAGTAAAGCCTGCAGTAAGCCCTCAGCCCCAAAATTCTGGGACCATTTGGTAAAGCTCAAGACCCTAAACCCTCTCCTTCTTTCTATATACACACATGAGACGGAAAGGTCGTTACTTATACAAGCTTGTACAGGTGATACGGCACATACGGAGGCTTAAACCACTTCTTCTCCTAAACCCTGAAACCCCTAAACCCTAACACCTGAACCCATTATCCCCTAAACCCTAAATAAAGCCGCTAAAGACCCTAAACCCTGCAACCAAGTCTTCTCGAGATTTTTTGAGGTGACAAAGCAAACCATGGAAACGGTGAAGCAAGATCTCCGTAGCCGGGCTGCAGTTAAGGGGTTTAGGGTCTAGGAGTTACGGTTTAGTGATTAGGATTTAGGGTTCAGGGATTAGAGATTGGGGTGGCATTCATCAAGTCCAGGTTCCAAACCCTGGGGATCCGAGACCTCGTATATCATGGACTTGGCACAGTGCTCAAAATAATAGGACTCGGCCCAAAGGCTCAAAATTATTAGGACTTTGACTTTTTGATAATTCTCTGAGTCTTGCCGGGACACACATGGCAATTGGTTGCAAGCCCTAAACATAGCGAACCACCAGCCCGGCAGACCAAACGATCCACCATTGATCCAAAAACAAGCGATTGAACCAAACAAGCTGGGTAAGCGACCCGGCTTTGAACCAAATAATATGCGATTGAGCCAAAAAAATTGGGTTTGAGCCGTTAATGTTGATGTTTCTGACAGCCGGCAACGAGTTGCAAGGCCCAAGCATAGCGAACCACCGGCCCGGCAATCAATTAGGTGATTCGCTTCTCATTATAAAGCGATATTGAGCCAAACAGTTTTGAGCCAAAGCAAATGTAAGGTGTTTAGGGTTTGAGGTGTTGTAGGGTCTCGAGAGTTGAAGGTGTAGGGTCGTTATTATAACTAATGTGAGTGTGTGTGTGTGTGTGTGCGTACATGTGCGTGTTTTTCTATATGTGCATGCAGGATGAGGAATTCCTCAGCTCGAATGATACGATCAGGGCATAATTTGGGTCCGGAGTTGTAATCCTTCAAATATTCGAAAATCCAAACCTTCCGAAGCCACAAATCTGAAGTCCGGGTTCGTCATGCCAAGTTTATAATTATTAATTGGAGACCCAGACTTTGAATCTGGCTCAACAACTCACCACGAACGCCCCGAAGCTTAAGCCCTGAACTCCCTAAACTGTTTTTTGGTTCCGGGTTTGGTTCAGGGTTTCAGAGCATAGGGTTTCAGAGCGTAGGGTTTCAGGGTTAACCAGGTAAAGCTAAGGTTCAGGGTTCCAGGCGTTAGGGTGTGGGACCGGGCTTGGGCAGGGCTCTTTGCATGTTTGGCTTTTGAATCGGTGGCACACAGCTTGCAATCTGGATCAGTTGAGCAGCTATCGGATATCGATCCTTCGGACTTAGGACTATACGAGGCTTAGGGATGCAGGTTATACCTAGCATAAGGGGTTATGCAGATCTAGGGATCGAATCTATGGGGCAATGTCGGCTTCTGCGACACTGCGCATGCGACAGCTGGCCCCGCGCATTGACTCATCGAATCTTGCGACGCTTGCCTTTAAGGCTCTTGAATTGGTTCGGTCTCCAGATCCGCTTGGCTTTGAGGGCCGAATAATCGTGTTGCAACCTTGGGTGTTCGAAAAAAATATTATGGCAAATATTATGGGTTATATTAGGGCTGGGATGCTATGATATGTCTTATGTTTCGGCCAGGGCACATCATGTACCATTTGCCAATCCAGGCTTCTTCCAGGCAATCAGGTTGGCACTGACGTGCGATGCCTTGGGTAGTGCTCGTTTTCCGTCATTGATTATTCTGGGGTTTACAGTTATGTATGATTAAAACATATATATATATATATATATACAGTGTGCGTATATATGTATACATACATAAACATCTATATAGCGGAATCTTTTGAGTCGTGGGGCCCAACGTTAACGGATTTAAGGATTGTTCGGGTGTACATATAGATGGAGGCCAAGAAACGTTTTGCGACTTGCATCGCAGCCTCGTCTCTATATGTGTGGTAAAAGCGAACGTTGTATCGCTCTTCACACATAAACACTGATAAGTGGTGAAATATATGATGTTTGGGGCGAAGCATCCACGCCATCCTGAGGCAGATGACTTGGGATGCGTTTTAATGAGCCATAAACTTTAACATAGTCCTGCGAAAATGGTACCAGTTCAGCTGGGCTTCTCCCGGTTTTCCCCCGCTAGCTTTGCCAAATGCAAGTAGGATTGCAGGTGGGTCAGAGCCAAGTCGTACAAGCCATCGGCTTCCTGGAAACATGGAATGGGAAGGGTAATACTTTATAGTGCACATTGCAGAAAGAAATTCACACTAAAATAGCTGCACGATTGACTACGCACGTAGCCAAGACTCCGGTTGGGTGAGGTAGCGGCCACACTGCTCCAGGTCGCAGTGCCAAGCATGCAAGGCATGCACACACGTGTATGTCAAAAGCATGCGCTCCGTCGGGTGTTGCTCATAGGCCTTGCAGCATTCGTCCGCCAGCCAGCTTGTGATCACTCGGGAGTTGTATGCCTCATGTCACCGAACACATTACGGCCACTATGGGTTATAATGGGAAGTAGAATAAAGGGCCATATGGTAGTTAGTAATAGCTCGAGAAGGAATCTAGAACTGAGCACAAGAACTCATCATGAACCATCTTGATGCCAGGATGCTTTGCTTCCAAAGTAACAGTACTCCTCCCCCGCAGTGACGTACATATAGCTTTTGAACGGGGGCTGTGAACACTCAATCTTGTGTTTCCGGATAAACTCTTTGAAACGAATGAAACCATGTCTCATCTTCGAAGCCTTGTCATCTCCAGCAAACCACCCAACCTTGAACAGCTCGAAAAAACAGCCGCCATGACAAAACTGAGCGATCCCCAGCTGTATCGTGTGGACCGAGCAAAAGCGAATAAACCTATAGTCAAACCTCGCCGTGTAGATCAGTGAATTGATCGGTTCATTAAGTTGTCCTGCTAAAAACTCAGCATGGGTCCTTATTGAAGACAGCCACAGTGGCTGACGTGTAAAGTCAGTGTACGGATAAAGCCGATTTGTCTTCGACGCCTTGCAGCAGTGACATAGGTCGTTGCACGACCAGTGGTTTACCAACTTGAAGCAGTGGGCATGGTGTTTCCAATCGCCGCGAAGTTCAACTAATCGAAATTTGTAACCGTCGTACATTGGGTCGTTTGGCCTCATGTTTGGGCCCAAGCTGCACAAATCATCACCAGCCAGGTTCTTTGCAGGGAAAGTTCCCGAATACATCGTGTTCATGCTCCAAGTTAAGAAATCAAACACTGGCCAGATCGTGTCGTATCCAAACAAACGCTCAGATCTGATGGCGAACACTGGAAACCGACTTCCAAATACAGTCTTGGAGCCTTCGAAAACTGGATAACCTGCCATATTTATATAACGTCACCTTGAAAACTTTGCCAGTCGATTCTATGCCTCTGTATAATAAGCATAAACCTCACACCCCTGAACACCTAAACCCAGATCCCAGACCTGCTGGCACCATTATAATAATAATAACCCTAAACCCGAAGCGCTATAAACCTTAAATCCCAAAACCCAAACCGTTCAAGCTGAATTGTAAGAAGTTCGGGGATAACAGCACCGAAGTGATCACCAACAAAACCGTCTTGCAAAGTTACTGATGTAGAATACCAAGATCTTCTCCTTCGTTATTGTATACTCTGCCTCATCACCGTACATGGCCAGTGGTACAAAATCCGTTGAATCGAAGCCTTCCATAAAAGGCGCCTTTACCTGCTTCCAGTGCAGCCAGAAGCGCTCTGCAGCAGCTCGGTCGATGTTAATCTTTCCGCTCTGAAGCAAGTGGTGTGTCAACAAGTGTGGCGCCAGGATTGGAAAACTCATCTCAGTTGTCTCGTCAGACCTTGTTTTGGGATCGGGACGTGCTCGCACCTTGAGCTTGATGCTGTCCAGCGGCAGATCCTCATCATAGTTCAACATGCATAGCTTAAGGGAAATATGTTGTGGCCGATAGGAGAAAGCTCACAGCGGGAATCAATAATTCGACAAGGAACCGCTATGTTCTTCGATGTCGTGTTGCATTGGCTGCGAAGATCTCGCCAGACATTGTTTATGTGTGCACCCCTCGCGCCACATGCAGCCAAGTTCTCTACAGACGCCGGCGTCGCTGAGCCAAGCTCCTGTGGCACCGGCTAGGGATGTTTAAGGGCTCATCGGGTTTCCGGACAAGGGATCTTGTTTGGTGTCTGAGGGGGAAAGGTTTGGCTTCAGGGTTTAATTAATATTATCGCCGTGGCTTGAATGGGATTTAAATTAGATGGTCAGAAATGACTATTCGACGAAGGAATTCTATCAGTACTTCCCCGATAGTTATATAACATGCCAACTAGACACCAATCAAGATCTTTAAAGAGCTCGTTGGACCCAGAAGCACGAATCTTTGATTGGAAATCCCAAGTTTCGACCCTGTGCATTTAAAGCCGACACGAATGGTTACGTGTTTTTGAACCCAGAGCCCTGTAGATCTAATAGGATTCGGGAAGGTAATTTCATTTATCTGTCTCCATATATACATATATATATATATATATATATAGTTGCGACTTCCTTATGAGAACTCTCCCCGAAAAATCGTCAACCGTATCGGTGCTTGGGACCATTTTATAAACGCTAGCTATACCCAGTACCACGTGACGTTGGAGGGTATACGAAACCCATGATTCCTACAATTTATAATCCGAGGATCTATGGCCACGCAGTCGGCCAGCTCTTGCGCAGACGATGCACTCCATTCCTTGCGTTGGGCTTGGGCTTGTAATTAGTTAAAGATCGCATTATGAGTAGTATTACCGTCACGAGTCGAGATCCAGGGCAGTTGCAGGGCAGGGTCATGGGTTCGGGTTTGAGGATGTCATTTCAATCGGTTGGGGGGATAGAGCACTTGAATTTTCATACATAGGGTTACCATATACTACAAAGTTTAGGGTTCTGGGCTCAGGGCCTTGAGGGTTTCTATTTTTATGATTATTCACGGATTAGGGTTTCGGTGGTTGGGCTTCTGGAGTTGAGTTGAAGTTCAGTCGGCACTTAAAGCTGAGGGTCCAGACGGTGATCATGGTCAGGGTATCCAGGGTTGTGAGTTCGAGTATTTGGGGGTTTTGGCTCAGAGCGACTATTTTTATTGTGCGAGCAAGCTTCGCCTGAACCAACTCCTGCCAGCAAGCGCTCCCGAATCATTCCCGGGACACCTGCGCAGGAACCAATCGAGAGTTCTGAGTTCGGTTTGAAATTGTCAGACACAGTTTCACAATCAACGCTCAAGGAATGTGAAGTCGAGTGTTTTTTCTCGCGGCTCATGCGATACACGGTGACATCAAGCCCGGCCAAGCGTAAAGGATCCGGATGCACAGCAAAACTATTGCACGCCTTTAAAGACGACTGCTCATGATGCTCTAGCCCGCCTGCAGCCCCAGACTTCATCATGTGGCGATTATACGAGGAACTGCTATGCAGACAGGTTCTAACAGAGCTTCCACAGTCAGAGGCGTGATCACCCCGTCGGATCCAGAGTTCACTTGAAAAATCTGCCTCTTCAGGCAGCCGCTTTGGCCTTCGCGTGGGCCTTCCCTTTTGGGTTGGCCTTTGCTTTCGGGGCCGGACGAATTGCACGCTTCACCGCTTTCATCTTCTCATCATACATGCTGTAGCTCGCTTTGAGCAACATGTTCAAAGTCCCGATCTCTGAATCAGCCTCCTTTGTCGTGACTGCATGCTGAAGCTCGGTGTGCCGCTGCTTCATCAAGTCGATATCAGACCGCATGTCGGAAACCATAGCTTTTGCAAATGCATCGCCCCTGAGCTCAGGAACTAGCAACCCCACAACCTGAAGCCCTATATACTATATAACCCCGGATGATCCCTTCTGAATAATATCCTTCCCCTGCGCGAATGATTTTGAAAAGGTTAGGGTTTAGAAATTTCGGGGCTTGGGTTTCAGGGTCTACAGGGTTTGGGGGTTTAAGGGTTTGGGCTTCGGGTTTAGGGTTTAAGGGTTTGGATGAGATTGAAAGGTTAGGGTTTAGAAATTTCGGGGCTTGGGCTTCAGGGTCTACAGAGTTTGGGGGTTTAAGGGTTTGGGCTTAGGGTTTTGGGTTTAGGGTTTAGGGTTTAAGGGTTTGGGCCCGTTTGGGCTAATCCGTAGGGCTTCGACAACACGATCCAGTCCAAGGTGCATCCCGCCGTTCTTGAGCATGGCCTCCATGCCGTCTGCCTCGATGATGCGCTGAGTGCCCTTCTTCAGCAAGTCAAGAGCTTCTTCGGGTGCGGGCTTTGCCTTCTTCTCTTTACGCGGCAGCTTCGGGGGAGGTGGAGGCGGCAGGTCGTTCGAGCCCGGGTCATTGCTGCCACGTGCACCAGAAGAGGAATCGAGAAGATGCGACCTTCATAACGCATTGTTCATTAAAACTTTGCATCTAGCTAGGACTTTGAATGTGCATCCTACACACAGTCTACGTTCATAAGTGTTGAACTATTCCCAGGTATGTATCGAGGCAAGTCACAAGGCACCCGTTGTTCCGGCATGGTCCAGACCAACATCGGCATTCATCTGGAACTCCGTCTCACTCTCGGACTCCGTAACCTCCTCCCTGGAGTCGAAGCACTTGAACAGCTCCCAGTCCTGCCATAGGCAACGACAAATTCTTAGGGACCTCCGAGAAACGATAGAATAGCAGTAGCCCCCATAGGACACTGGATCTCATTCCTGGTTACTTTTGCATAGGATAATTATTGCATTCTTGCGTCGTCGCTTGTAGCAAGTCAGTGAAGGGATGGTCAGGACTTCGGGATGTCAGTCTAACTACAAGCTTGTGGGTGCGGTCAATATGATTTCGTTTTGGTACGATTCCTCCCAACTACATTATTGGGGTTTACTTAGGATTCTAGGGTGTCGGCCCACCTCGTTCTTCGGCTGGTCGGGATGCACCTTCCACCAGCGGCCTCGACCGTCTGGGTCCATGCCTTTCTTGGAAGCACGAATGTCCTCTGCAATCGCCTCTCCATGCCTCGATGGTTTGGGATACACTGCAAATCATAAGGTTCAAGCTTCAGGGTTTAGGGTTCAAGCATTCAGGGCAAGAAGGCTTAGGGTTCTAAATTTAAGAATTAAGGTTTATGGATTCGGTATTTGATGTCTTGGGCTTGAATTCTTGTTGCGGATGGGTTGCTCTGTCTTGAGCAGGTCGAAGCGTTTCCAAACGTACCTGCCGGTTCTCCTGGTGTTGTTGCGCTTCTTTGCATTCAGGACAATCGAGCTTTGAAGCCAATCACACCCGCTGCTGATCCACATCTCATACATGTGTCTCATAATCGAGGATGAGCGCTTCTTCCCATCCTTTGTGAAAGCCTTTTCCCTCACCTCCGGTGGGCAATTGACCGAGCCTGGGATTGGAAAGTTATAGGCTTCGAATTTCCAAACATAGTAGTAGTAGCAGTAGTAGTAGTAGTAGTAGTAGTAGTAGTAGTAGTAGTAGTAGTAGTAGCAGTAGCACAGTAGCAGTAGCAGTAGCAGTAGTAGTAGTAGTAGTAGTAGTAGTAGTAGTAGTAGTAGTAGTAGTAGTAGTAGTAGTAGTAGTAGTAGTAGTAGTAATAGTAGTAGTAGTAGTAGTAGTAGTAGTAGTAGTAGTAGTAGTAGTAGTAGTTGCATTCATAAATGTCCAGCCAGAGAGCGCAAGCTGCGAAAGCAACGCATGTACGAGTTGTGGGCCTCGCGAGCCTTGCGTTCCTCTTCGGTCTCCTCCTCCCGATTTGGCTTCGGCTTGGGTGTCACGCGTGGCTCCACGGCTGTGTCGGTCTCCACCTTGCCTGGTGGCACTGACTCCTTCGTCTCGGTCTCCGCCTTGCCTGGTGGCACTGACTCCTTCGTCTCGGTCTCCACCTTGACACTTGCTGGCACTGACTCCTTCGTCGAAGTCTCCACCTTGACACCTGCTGGCGCTGACTCCTTTGTCTCGGTCTCCACGGCACCTGCTGGCACTGACTCCTTCGTCGAGGTCTCCACGGCACCTGCTGGCACTGACTCCTTGGTCGAGCTCTCCGCTGGCACATCTGCTGGCACACCTGCTGGCACTGACTCCTTCGTTGAGCTCTCCGCTGGCACACCTTCCTTTTGGGTCTTCTCTGGCAGATCTGCCGGCTCCACGAACTCCGTCTTGACATCCTGCATGTGCACAACTGGCCCGGCCGACTCTGGCCCGGTCTCCACTTGATGCTCCAGCTGCCGGGTCATGGCCTCAATATCGCAGGTGGCGGGTCTGCGCAGCATGTCTCGGATAAAGCCCGATCGAGCTCCACTCAACTCTGCCGGTTGTTGCAGCAGCGCCGCAAGGAGGCTTTGAAGAGCCTTGGCTCGCTGCTCAGCCTCCCCAGCTCGGTTCTCAGCCCGACCCGCTCGGTGCTGCGCTGCCTCCACCTCATCCTGCTCGTCCAGCAGTCGTTCAAGATGCATCTCCAGCTCGTCCGGGCGGTTAGCCGACTTTGGCTGGCCCTCCGCCGACTTCTCCGTCCCCTCAACCGATGCCTTCGCTGAAAAGGGCGAGCAGCTCGCTGCGACTCGCACATGTCCGCTTGAAGCATCGGCCTCTGCAGTGGCGGTTGTGCCTTCTGCAGTGAACGAAACACTGGCCTTCGAAGCTGGCTGTTCCACCTCCACACGGGGCGGTACGGCAGCGGTAGGCACAGGATCCAACTGCGTTTCCACTTCGGCCTGGGTGGCCTTGGCTGCCGGTGCCGACTCGGGATCGGGCTCTGAATGTGCGGCCGTCTCAACAGCCGCTGTCGTTGGCGTCTCCACAGACTTCAAGAAGCAGGCAACGCCACAGAAGAGTTGCGACCCCTGCCCAAATCGACTTCAAGAAGAAAAAAATATCTAGAAAAACATGTATTGGTAACTATACTATAGCTAGTAGACCCTATGTAACACTGTAGGCCTTCTTGATCGCACCATCCGCAGCACACGCGGCTGCACAGATACAGCAGTTCGTTGGATCCTGACAATTTAGTGTACTGAGATGGTGTTATATTAGTATTGTTATTGCTAGTAGTAGGGTACTAAGCTAGCTGCACTAGTAATCGTACCAGAGGAGGAAGTATGAGAAGAAGAAGTAGTAGTAGTAGTAGTAGTATAGTGCACTACTAAGTAGTAGTAGCAGTAGTACCCGTAGTAATATAGTGGTGGTACTAGTAGTACTAGTCGTCGTAGTAGGAGTAGTAGGAGAGGGAGTGGTAGTGGTAGTGGTGGTGGTACTGGTAGTGCTAGTGGTAGTGGTGGTGGTACTGGTAGTGGTAGTGGTAGTGGTCGTGGTCGTGGTGGTGGTGGTGGTGGTGGTGGTAGTGGTAGTGGTAGTGGGAGTAGCAGTAGAGTAGCAGGAGTGTGGTATGGTAGTACACCGGAACCTCCCTCGCAATAGGAAGCCTTGCAATACGATCCCCATATATATATATTTATGTATAACCCTGCTAAACTTTTTGAGCCCACACAAGTCTTTCCCAAGAAGCCCGGCCTGTGAAACCAGGGTCTGAGGTGAAGGCTTAAAGTCGGCAGGATTTGGGGTTTAGGGTTATGAGATCGGGGCCGTAGGGTTGCGAGGTTGGGGGCTCGGGGTTTTACGGTTCAGGGCTTAGGGTTTTAAGGTTCAGGCTTAAGGTTGCAAAGTTGAGAGCTTAGGGTTTTTAGGTTGCTTAAATCGATCCTTGGTCTCCTCCTCTAGCTGGGTGCCGGCGAGATCTTGGGATAGTCCTGGCAACCGGGATCTGTAGACTGTATCTATGTTTTACTAACACATCATCTTCAGATCTGTCCTTTGTCGAGGCTCAGCTCCGCCATATACTGATTCAAGCTAATCGTAGTCGAGGAATCGGAATGTCGGGGAAAAGCTAGGAAGCCTTGGGACTTCGCTTGCAGTCAAGGACAGGGATGACACGCTGCGATGCCGCTTGGCATCCGGGGACTTGATGTTTCCGGTGGACATAGGGCTCGGTCCCGGTGCTGCTGGGGCTGCTGCCGGGGTCTTGATGCTTCCGGTGGACATAGGGCTCGGTCCCGGTGCTGTTGGGGCTGCTGCAGGGGTCTTGATGCTTTCGGTGGACATAGGGCTCGGTCCCGGCGCTGCTGGGGCTGCTGGCGGGGTCTCGATCACCGGGGTCTTGATGGGAGGTCGGGCCGGTGTTGCCAACGGGCGAGGGTCGCTGGCACTACCGTCAGGCTTATCCTTCTTCCCATGTTGCTGCAAAGCTTTATCGACCATTGCCTGCACTCTTGCAGACACTGGTGCAGCCGCAGCTGACATGTCGCCACGCTTCCCCATCGTAGCTACAGGGCAAATCACGACCGTAAAAGCTAAAAGCAAATCTTTCGAACAACGTGCCAACCAAGGAGCGGTGGATATGGGTCTCGTCAGAACTACACACAACAAATTAAAGGGCCTGTAGGATAAGTCTAAGCTTATAGGGTCCTGTGGTAGGAGGCTAATCACGTACGGCTTGGTTCCTAGCTGCATGTGTAGTATACAGATTCACGCGGTTTCACGCTTTTTCACGCTCTTTCACGCGAGACCTGTGTGAGGATGGTCTTTGGGGATATTTTTCACGCTAGTTCACGCTTTTTCACGCTCTCTCACGCTTGGCTCGGGGATCATTATACTGATTATACCGGGGTTCGGTCGATTGTAGGGACAATTTCGTCTCACCCTGCAATAAATACCAGCACATACATACAGTACCCCTGTTTTCCTGGTATAGGGTCCGGGCCCTGTGTAGACACATATGTATCATATATACCCATAACTCTAAAGCTTCGCCTTTATGTCCTTATAATATAATTATTATAACCCCAAATGGACTCTCGAAGTGAAGGATCTGTGAATCTAGAACTTAGCAATGGTTCCTGGATTGCTTACCATATATCATTGCGGCCTCTGGCCACAAAGCAAGCCCCAAGCCCAATGCATTCCCACACGTCGGGGTCACAAGAATATTGAGCCGGGTCTCGGGGTCTAGAGCACATCAGGGTCCCTCGGAGTCTATAGGGGTATATTGAGTAGGATCTATGATCTAGGGCTTCGGGGCTGGGGGTTCTGGATCTGGGGTGATAATGAAATGCTTAGCCGAAGCCTTTACCTGGCTACGAATTAGACCATAAATCTGCTACTGCACCGAGGTCTAGAGTCCCACGGAGTCTAGTGGTATATTGAGGGGGATCTAGGATCTAGGGGTTCGGGGCTGGGGGTTCTTGGAGACTACCCATGACAATCTGAGGTTACTCTTGTTGCCGCATTGCCGATCTTCAATCTCCTTCGGCGGCACCTGGTCCGGCTGCTTCTGGCCAGCTGCTGGTGCTTGGTTGCCAACCACAAATTTTGGGTTTGGGGGGTGCTGCGCGAGCCCTCGTCAAAATCCCGGGTCTGTAAAGCTGGTGCAACAAGGTAGTACACAGTGTAGTTGCCGATGTTACACGAAGATCGCACCCCATTCCCATAACAAAATTGCGTGTGCCCGCAAAGCTTCACCACGAATCCCAGCAGAAAGCCCGAAATTAAACTATGCCGAACACATCAACACGGACCGTTCGATTATCTAGCCCTGTAACTCTTGTAATCTAACCTATAACATACTAACCTATGTAGAATACCTCCCCAAGAAGCAAAACTCAATTACCCAGTCTAACCTATGATAATACATTCTGGTCTACAATATATAATGTAACCTAACCTATACTAACCTATGTAATGGAATACCACCCCAATATATAAGCAAAACTTAAATACCCAGTCTAACCTGACTATATGATAATACATCTAACCTAACGCACTAACCTATGTAATAGACTACCCTCCAATAAGCAAAACCTAATTGCCCAGTCTAACCTATGATAATACATTGTGGTCCAGAATATCTTATAATAATGTAATCTAATATAACCTATCATATGTAGAATACCCCCCCCAATAAGCAACACCTAATTACACAATCTAACCTATGATAATACATTCTGGTCCACAATATCTAATGTAATCTAACCTAACATACTAACCTATCTAGAATACCCCCCAACAAGGAAAAACCTAATTTCCCAGCCTTGTAACCCCACACAATATTATCGCAAGGACATGCTACGTGCGTGTTAGAGCCCCGTAGTTCTTACTTTGTAAAATACTGCAAGCTTCCCTTAATCATAAGCAAAGACTAGCAGCCTGTAGACCCCGGCCCAGATTGGTAGACCTACATAGTTTAAATGCAAGACCTAGCGGACAAACCCACAACCTATGGTGTGGCCTCGTTGAAGAGAAATGTTAGGAGTAGTTTGACCCGGTATGTGAAGAAACTAAAGACTCTGGTCACCCTAACAACACGAACTGAGATTCGACGGCTTCAGCGAACACTGGGTGTTTGGTGCCTTTGGGTGCCTCTGGTGTGGCCTGGCCTCTCTGTACTACCTAAGAATTCGAAGTGATGGTGGGGTCAGAGCACATTTGGCTGACTCGAGCATCCCATACCTTAGAAAGGAATAGTCCGCAAAGGCACCCAATGACCCCGAATTGCTTCGGCAATCAGAAAGGACTGCAAGTCCTCTAGACCAGCAGCGGCCCAGCATGGAAACTCCTTCGTTGGAATGTCGGGATGAAGGTTTAAGGCTTAGGGTTGGGGTTCCAAATGTTGCAAGACTGGCAGCAGGAGATATGTCAAGGTGCGAGGTTCTGCACTGCATTGGTGATCATACCGATGTTCAGCTGGGGTCCTCGTGCTTCCTGGAACAGCATCGGTTCGATGTGATGTGAATGGGATCGACTTCACAATGCAAGATAGACATGGTATACCTGCGGCCCGCCTCTTGCCTGTTGTGATCAAGATGCATATGAGCAATTGCACGAGCGAAAGCCCGAGGATAGGCCGCAGTCGTAGATAGTCGTTTCGTGCCAGTCCTCATGGATATGTAATTTAAGTACTGCTAGATTCTGCTAGATTTTGCTCAGAAACTGGGCCTGGTCCAAACGCGTAGAAAGCAATATCAGCCAAGGTACACAGCTGCTGTCCGACCCTGGCCGCGATTGACTCTCTTCACCACCGACTTTGCAGCTTCGTGGAAGTCCTTCTTCCTATGTTTAGACATTCGGTTGCCGATCTTGGGCAGCCACTTCCTTGATTGCAACTGGCGTGGGAAGCCGATGACATCTGCAGATGTTTGCAAGGATGCACATTGGTAGTAAGGCTAGCGCGAACATCCCATGAGATAGCTGGGTTTCGCATTCGGGGCCCCGTAGAGGCCCATCCAACTCGGATCCACACGATGTACTGTGACTCGTTCTGATCTAGAGAAGTAATAACAGTCCTAAATGCGTTTCGCAAAAAAGTTAGTAGTTTGATCATGACAAGATGCAACGAGCAAACATCCCATCCAGCATCACATGTACAGCCATTCAAAACATCTCTCAAGAATGTGAACAGCGGGATGTGCTTCAGCACACTGGACGCGGGCTGTTCGATAGCACTCCATACCCGGCGGACCGTCGCTAAGTACAGGAGTAAGCAGAATCGCGTTGCGATTCGGTTGGCGATCAGAACACCTTGGAGTGGAGCGGATTCTTGGAGTCTTGGGGTTTGGGTTTGCGATAGGGACGAAGCAAAAGAACCGATTCAGGCTGTTTGCAGTCGGGAGTCTTGGCTCCAGAGGATTGCCGTATGGGCGTTCGCGAGATCGTTGATGTATTGATTGCGAAATAAATATCATGTTCGAACAAGGATGCCCGGCCCACAGCAGTCCCCCGGCCCGGATTCGAAGCGTTTTCTTCAAGAGATTGAGGAGCCCCACCGTGGACAGGATGTTCTCCTCGAAGGGCGACGTGAGCACGTCGAATGTTGACCTTGCAAACTAATCATATATTCTCATGTACACCCAAGCTACACAGACAGGAGCTTGAATGCAACCACATGTCATTTAAGAACCCTGCACACGGTGCCCCTGCTCTTCGAAAGCAGCAGCAACACGGCCAACCCCAGAGAAGGCTTCGAGGATCATCAAATCCTAAGTTGACCAACGTTCTAGTGTGAGCGAACGTAGAACATCATTCTGATGAGAGCCAATATTGAGGCATCGTCTCGACAGTGCTGCTCGTCCGCAATGGTCGCAACATAGTGGGCGGCCTGCAACCTCAGACAGGCAGTTACATCGAGCAAAAACCCAAGAAGAACCATTAACCTGGGCTTGGGGAGTGGATAGACAAGGGTCTAATGTCGGGTTCATTGGCAGGCCTGGGGACTTGGGATCCAGCTTTCAATTGAAAGATCATGGTTTGCTTATAAGTCTGATTGCAAGGGTCAGTGTGCTAGTCAAGTAACAGGATCGTTGGTACTCCCAATGCCAACAGCATAGCCGCAGCAGAGCCACTCAAAGAGAGCGGATAAACGCGTGCATCCATCACGAAGCAGCTCGCAACCCTGATCTGCAAGGCACCGCCGCCCTAGCTGAAGATCGAAGCTGGGCCGCGTGCATGCAAAGAAGACAGCATACATACGAGGTTGCAGGTTGTCGGGTCTTTCCATGGGATCAAGCAATCACCACCTGAACTGAGACTTGTATGGCATTAATGCAAGGCTTGATTTTGCAATGCGGACAGCAGCTCTTCGAAGCTCATCTAGGCTAGAAGAGATTCAGAGACCCCGTTGTCGAGAGGACATTCGATGGGATATTGCATGCCATGCATGCGCAAGCCCCGTGAAGCAAAATCATCAGATCAACCTGGACGGTCCCCGCACTCAAACGTTGTTCCCGACCTTGGAGATATACTCTCGGATAGCCGTTGTGTCACTTGGATCCAGCCCTTGTGGCCTCTCGAACCAGCCCGCCAACACCATGGACAGCCTCCAACCGTAGTCCATCCCATGTTTCTGCCAGTTGACTGCACAGCCTTTCTTGCATTCATTGGCCTGCTCAGATGCGGATTTCAACTAGTCAGAACTGTAACTCAATCGGTGCTGCAACCGTAAAAATACACATAAGTTTACATGTGTGTAGGGTTTAGGGGTTTAGGGTTTGGGCCAATATATGATTTCGAGTGCATAGTGTATAATAAATGTGTGTGTGTGTGTGTGTGTGTACATGGCAAACGAAGTAGGAAACCATGAGTTGAGGCCTGGATTAAGTGCGCTTTTGCGACGTCCACGAACCATTGCTGCTGCTTCATGTGGAGCACGTAGAACCCGTTGTGGTTGGGGAGGACTTGCACACCGCTTCCCAAATGGCTGGGATCATGAATCGTATAGGACCTCAGGAAATCCAGTGTAGGAGGATGTCATCGGTTTTCATGCTCTCCAGCATATGTCTCAATAATTAGTGCTGCCATAGCTGCTTCTGCTTGAGCTCCGCGGCTGTGGGCATTCTTAGGCCAATGTTGTTCATCTTGTAGAGATCTTTGTGCACGTCCGCAACGGTCCGGGTCTGCAGCCAAGTTCACACTCGTGGCGTGTGTGCATGTTGTGCGCGAATCATACACTGGCTTGTCTATATTACGAAATGTGCCTCCTTCGTTTCGCCACTGTTTTCGGCAGTCGCCTGAGCCCGTTTTGGGCCTTTGGTCCTAGGCTTCCCCGCGTTGCCGGACTCCTTGGTTTGGTCTTCGTCTGGCACGCCTGTCTCCGGATTCTCGTGGCCGGGCTCCTCGGTTTGGTCTTGGTCTGTCTGCGGATTCTCTGTGTGGCCGGGCTCGTCGGTTTGGTCTTCGTTTGGCACACCTGTCTCCGGATTCTCTGTGTGGCTGGGCTCCGTGTCTGCTTGCTCGCCTTCGGGCACTACGCCTGCAGCATCGCTTGTGCCGCTTTTTTTTTTCCCACGACCTCCACCCTTGCCTCAGATACAGTGAAATGCGACTGTGTGTACAGCAATAACAATATCCATAGCTACACATGCATGATCGAAGTTCTACAATTAATATGCTGACTCGGTGCCGGCGGCACGTGCCAGCACCTTGGCAGCCTTTTCCTCTCTGGCGTTCTTCTTCAGCTGCTGTTGCTGCTGCAACACCGTCAGGTCTGCGTCTGGGCACTGCAATGCCTTTAGTTGCTCGTGCAACGCCTTCTGCGGTGCTGGCACCGCACTCTTGTCCAGCAACTTCTTATCATCCTGCACATGTACAGACTACACGGTTTGACTTTAGGGCTCACGGTTTCTAAATAGTTTGGGGGTCTGGGATTGTCAGCAATCCCCGTCCCCTCCCCGTCCCCCTCAAATTATAGGAGGAATGTTGAAAGTTTGGGCGTCGAGCCTTCAAAGCAAAATCTCAACCCCAGGCCCAAACCTTGAAACCGTAAATTAACAACAACAAAACCCTCAATCAAAGGTCCGGAATCCTTGTTGTACACTTGAAACCCCACCTTAGCAAATCCTTTTGCACAGCGCCCCGAAACCTGTCCAGAGTCTGCCTTGTGAAGTACATAAAGCACAACTCTTTGGGCAAATATAGAAACACTCGCAACGACGACAGGACTTCTAATACTAAACTCCCAAAATGCTCCGAGGTTGTGGGTCCTTCTCCGGTGGCGGGGATGCTGGCGCTGGCGAAGGGATTTGCGAATCCTGGAGGGATCCGTCAGCATTAATTCTAGATCTGGATCTGGGTCTTGGGTCTATCCGGTCGAATCACTGGAGCTAACTCGTATACCTAGCACAGTTGTCCCTAAGGGCCCTAGAAAGCCGACCAAAATCTAAAGTCGATCCTTTGGGATTTGCGGTTGTGGTCATGAGGCTTTCGGGGTTTTGCGTTTCAGTTGTGGGTTACAAGTTTAGTTGTCATGTTGTACTAGAGTGATCGTCCCGAGCGTGATAAACCCTGGAAGCCAATGCCCATTCTTCTCACTTAAACTTAAACCGACGATACCCCAAGACCCGACTCTGTGTATAATTCTTTCGATAAACCACAACTGCATGAACTATATGCCCAATTTCAATTCGAGCCGGCCTTGTTTAATCTTAATCCAAGTAAGCCCAAAGCCCCCTAACGTCCAAGCCCCTAAATATGTCATATAAAGCAACACCTGCACCGAGAGGCAAAAACCCGAGGAAGCTCACATACCTATGTGTATATACATATATACACACACACACACACATGCGTACATACATTCCCTGATCTTATATAAAATACCCCGAACTCCAACAAGTAGGCAAGCTCCTTTCTGCGATTTGCAAACTAATCGTCGTCCTCCATCGACACATCTGGCATGTCCGTCGATGCTGGGGCCACTGGGTCCTGATCGCAAGCCAAGAGGTTGAGGAACTGATTGGTTCACAAAAACCCGAATTGCTCATGATTGGGGCCTGCATTCTTAACTATCGGAAGCTTCGGTGCCCAGACTCGCAGCCCACCTTGACCCCAAGTGCAACCGGGTTCTACTGAAGCATTTGTACCTGATCAAGACTAAATATTATTCTGTAGGATTCGACTCGTGCATTTTCCAAGTTAGCGCCGCAGTCCTCCGCCCGAGCAGCTTCGGGTTCGTTCGTACACATGTCTTCATCCTGGCGGCGTAGGTAATTCGGAGGGGCGGCTTGGGGTTTCGAATTGCAAGTACGGGGTCACACTTTAGGTTTAAAAGGCGGTTTTGACATGTAGGCGTTGTGCAGATATGTAGGGTTGGAGGCTTGACAAGGGCTTGATTATACAGTATTGAAGCTCAATTGGGGCATCGAACTCACTGCAGCCAGACCCAAATTCCGAAAACACCCACCTGCAAGCCTCAACAACGCAAAGTTTTAGGGCGCCACGGTCTAGAATTTCCTCGTTCTTTCCACCGAGAACAAATTAAATACAAATCCCAGGTTAAATTTGATCCCGGCAGTGCTGCCTCTTCAGTCGGCTCGCCCTCGCCGTCCACGCTGTCGCCCAGGCTTTCGGAGGTGAAGCCAGGCACCTCGGACGTCGAAGGGATTGTGTTCGCACCCTGAATTTGAATATTCGATTCTACACACTCGGCAAGTGGCGTGCACTGCTTCTCCGACTTCTCCGATATCTGCTGTCGTGCTCCCCGACTCAGCCTCCTGAACGATCATTGGAGTTACCCAACATCCGATTCAACCCCAACCCTTTCAAAATTCATTGGCCTTCACGAACTTCTCGAAACCGGCACAAGAGGATAGGAAGTTCTTGATGGCCTGCATCTCCTCGCTCCTGGTCTGTGTGTGTGTGTGTCTGTGCGTGTGTGGTGTGTGTGGGTGTGTGTAGGTGTGTGGGTGTGTGGGAGTGGGTGCGTGGGAGTGGGTGTGTGTAGGTGTCTGGGTGTGTGGGAGTGGGTGCGTGGGAGTGGGTGTGTGCGTGGGTGTGTGTGGGTGTGTGTGGGCGTGTGTGTGGGTGGGTGGGTGGGTGGGTGGGCGGGTGGGTGTGCGTGTGCGTGTGCAGGTTGGTGTGTTTGTATCTCAATAGCGTAGGCTTTTTCTTATTACGTATGCCACACAGGAAGCCAGCACCGCTCCTCGCGACCACAGTGCGCTTCGTCATCCTAAGACAAAGCGCGAGCATCGCTCTCAAGCGACCTCCTTGCTGCCCTGCCCAGTCCTTGGCTCTCTCTCTCTCTCTCTCTCTCTCTCTCTCTCTCTCTCTCTCTCTCTCTCTCTCTATATATATACTTATACAGCAATAGAACTCGCAGTGCTAAGCAACTGATCACACACAGAGAAGCCTACACTAAAGCTGACGGGATTCTTGGATTTCTTTCTTGAGCACTTTCTTTGATCGGCCTTTCGGCTGCGGGTCTGGTTTCACAGCCCCAAGGACCAGGAGCCCGCGATCGTTGTTCACCTTCAAGAAGGCGTCCTCGGTTTATGCTCGGAAAGCTTGTGGCATTCGGCGATTGTGTGACTCACAGGTTGCAGTGGCGGATTGTGCAGTCAGGGTTCTTTGAACACCCCGGCAGAAGGAACGTCCAGCTCCACTTTGGCAAACATCGAGATAACCATCTCAAAATTTAGGATGATCTTGGCTAGACATATATCTCACTCCCGGGACTCCCGCATGTAGCTCGCACACGTAAGATTCCAAGATGCAACAAATATCACGTGCATACTGGCTGCGTCCCGTTCGAACACGCCTCCTGCCAGGACGGAGGCCTCCGTGAGAGGGACCAACACTTTGGCCTGCCAGCAGAGCTGATCAAAAGGGAGGGCCTGGAAAGGAGATTTCTGGGCACAGGGGCCTCGTCTGCCCGTATGGCAGTCCAATCACAGGGTTCCAGAATCGATTTCAACACTTCGTGCACGGCTTCCACCTGGGCCTCTCTGGCCGAGGTTTCCTGAGATTTGTAACAACATCATGATCAATATGAATGTTTCCGAAGCTACATAACCCATAACTGCTGAATCGAGTCTCAGCGGTAGGCACATCCGACATGGCCGGCAGAACTGTGCAATTCGCACTAGTCTCGGGCCCCAAAACTCTCGCACACAGCAGTGCACAGCTGGCATACGACGGGCACCAACAACGGCAACATCTAATCAAGTACATCTGCAGCCAAACACACACACACACACACAGTCATGCATATGCACGGCGGAGGGTGCACCGTCAGCTGACCTGGAACTCGAACCCGCTCGCTGTGAAGCCAGCATGCGTTCTCTGCCCATTGCCAAAGCACGCTTCATTTCTTAAATTTATAGCTAGGATACACACAGCTGCCTCACGAGCAGGTGAGGGCATGAAACGCTTCAGGTTTAAATTTAGTGAGGGCTTAGCATCGGTTGCCTGCTTTGGCAGCT